>JACEFO010002414.1:0-29554 GCA_015342445.1 Digitaria exilis | reverse complement strand
TTTCCTTGGCTCTCTATGCTTGGTGGAATTTTCTTGGCGATCGACCGCCAAAAGAATTGTTTGGCCACCAAGCCAATTCCAATTTGGTTTAATGTAAGATCAAAGAAGAATATTTCAGATATCATGTCTTTATGGATGCATAAAACTCTGTAACTTTTATGATTTTATTTCTTTTGTGAGATATGTTTTCTCTCCTCTTGTATTTACGTTAATTATCTATATATATAACGAGTAGGGAAACCCTCCTGTTTCCTTAAAGAGAACACACTATCACGACAACTACTCAAGAAACTATGATGTTCAATGCATCACATCTACCAAGAGTCTAAATAATTAATTAGCCATTCATTCATTTTTTTCTATGTATTCTATTGACCAATTATCTTGCTTCCTCATAAACTATATAGACACTACTCTCCCCAATGCTAATATTATTAGTGTCTAGTGCATTGGTTTTCGTAGACACTGGGTCTCATGCAAGACCTAGTTTCTTCACATCTCTCCTCTCTCTCTTATTTAATACATGACACATCATCTAAAAAGCATATTTGGCACTATAATTAATTATATGAACATCCTACTAGGAGGGTTGGGGATAGCCTAATCACTCAGAGTTGGGATAGAGCTAGCATTTAATTTGGGAGAGCTAGCAAAAAAGCTCAAGGCTCTTGAGCTGGCTCAGCTTGATCATAGGTTTGGCTCAGGTCAAGTCAATTTGACCTCCCGAATAATGAACCGAGCCAAGGATTTCACATCAAGTATTCGTTTTTACTCTATGATCTGTCTTTTCCATTTCTGCCCAAGCCCACTGCATGTCTTGAATTGAACCACATCGCCGCTGGAAATCAAAAGAAAGTATTAAAGCCGCACACGCGGGCACGCGGCCACTCGATCGAGATGGAAGCCCTCCACTAGCTAATTGACAACGATGAGCAGGGATGTGATCAACTTCTTTTGCTTTTCTCACAGTGAAAAGGACCACCACCACGGTGATGACACGGGAAAGTGTTCTTCGCATACTATACATATTTTTTCTGGATTCCTGCGGCAACATCTTGTAACACGGCTCCTCTCAGAGCAGTTAAATTTGTATGCCTTTTCTTTTCACGAGGAAGAAAGGATGCCGCAGCTACGAATACTTGGACTGCCTGCTCATTTTTTTGCTCCATGGTCTCACCATTCCCAGGGTCACCCAAGCCCATACCGGCGTTGTTATAGTAGAATCACGCAAGCAGTGCCTCACGACATATTATTTTTCTATCAGAGTGTAGCATGAATCAAAGTGCCTGATTCTGTGAAATTTCTGAAATGAAACATTCATATCCTCTGAGCACCACACTTGAAACAGTGCGAGAGCCCAAAGCGAGAGGGATGAACCAAGCTAATTCACCTATATTTTTTAGACGAAGGATAACTGAATACTACAGACAGGTATATATATGCTACAAAGGAAGTAGGGGGGCCAACTATCTGTCAATAAAGAAGCCTAGCATAGTTTGTTCCAGCATAAAAATTTCATTTTTTTTGTTGCTTCATCATTGCTATTTGCCTGCGTTGATTGGTCTTACAGGATGGTGAATAACTAAACTGAACTTTTTATCAATCGAATAACTGTCAGGCCACCACTAATTTGTGCTTGAAAAACAAACAAAAAAAGTATGAAATGGGATTTAGAATGGATTTTTAATTTTTTTATTCTGTTCTAAATGCATATGAATATACTACGTATATAGTACTTTATTGAAAATGAGACAGCGCACAGCCCTCATCCATACAAATTTGCCTTCGCAAACTTTTCGTGATGATACCACGTTCCCTCCATCATGGCCATCAGGGTGCACCGGAGTTCGCCCCCGATTTTGAGGTACAACCGAAAGACCTACCTCCATTGTGATTTTGGAGCCCAAACCACCCAAATTGTTCATCTTCAATTGCTCGCCACGATGACCCCTATGATGTCCATGCATGTCAGGGTTCCGCCAAGCTTGACGTCTTCCCGCATGACTGGTCCGACGCCATCTCCATCTTCCATCTCCATGTACTCGATTTTTCTTCGTACACCATGTATGTCGCTATTGATTCGCATGGACACTCGGGTCTCCCTCATACAGTTCAGCTCGCGTTCACCATTCACATCCCTTGGTCGATGCCCACTTTGATATTCACCTAATACTGTCAACGCCATTGTCGTACCTTATGCTCGCACATCG
Source organism: Digitaria exilis (assembly GCA_015342445.1). Taxonomy (NCBI): domain Eukaryota; kingdom Viridiplantae; phylum Streptophyta; class Magnoliopsida; order Poales; family Poaceae; genus Digitaria; species Digitaria exilis. The sequence goes on along the minus strand of JACEFO010002414.1, from coordinate 27,344 downwards.
TGGTCCAAAAGATACATCACACACCTCAACTGAAAATTGACTTCAGCATCTAAAGGGATCATCATTGGCTTATCAAATTCCTTTAACTCATAGGTCTTTCACAGTAATGGTATATTGTTATAAATAAAGATAATTATTCCAAACACTGACATGGTAGGAACTTATCATGTCCATCGAGGAGAACAACTTTTTATTTATATTTCTTCACTCTGGCTAAATTTTATCGCCTCAATGAAACTATTATTCTTCTTAAATGGCACAATATTATATCTTGCACTCGCTAAACAAACACACACTATTTGCTCTAGACTAAGCAAGCGTTATACTTAACTCACTCTCGTGGTTTCAGTGTTGTGCGGCAATGCACTATAGGAAGACTGGATGTGAAGGTGCACGTAGCAAAGGGAGCACCATACTTATATATAGCCAGGAGAACCAAATAGGTGCCAATTACTAAAGTAGAAATAGATAAATGCCAAAAATATATTCGACAGAATGCAGCTCATGGAGGCATATATGGATAATTAATAGTGTGTACTTCTTTCACATGCCTCTGGCCAATAATGTGCACCGGCCTGGTGATGACTCAAGTTATATCGATCCGCCTCCGCCTTCTTTCTTTCACTCCAACCCCATGTGGGCCCCACCCATCAGTTCCTCATCTTCCTCGATGTCTCCCTGCTGCTCCGAGCTGGACTCAAGTCGAGCCCCGAACGTGTCTTAAGTAAAAATATCAACCTTAGTACCTATGGTTGCTTAATACAATATGACCAATTAAAGTGCTTAGAAGCATTTAGTTTAGCACCATAAATATGCTTTCTTGACACCTCCAAATCGTAAATTCCTCTAAAATATTATCTTTTTTATTTGTTCTCCAAGCCCTACACATCAATAGAAATCATTTATTTCCAGACCAAATATACTGCATCCATATTTTACACCCACAGGTTAAATACACAAGTTGAAAACAGCTACATCTAGATTGTTTGACATGAAATAGGAATAAAAATAAGAAATATAGATGAAGTTGTATACTGAGATTGAAGTAATCTAATATTTGTGTTTAGGAATAATAAGTTTGTACTAAGATTCAAGCAATCCAAATATTTTGTTGCTTAGAAACATATATAACCAACATAAACACCGAGTATATTGTGCTTTAATTGCAACGTAATATATAAATGTTTTAATCCTGAGAGAGAAGCTAAATGTTTGGGCGTGACATGGGAGAAAGATTTCTTAGCGAACAGCATGCCGGCATGGGAAGACGTTTTCGAAATGCATAATGGTGAATGGGATTTAGGTTGCAGATACATGGACCCGTTGACTGTTTTGGGTTCCCCTGCAGCGAAGCTTTAGTACGTTGACGACATGGTCGTCGTCGTCCCCAGTAGTTAACCCTTCACTGTGCAAGGGTGACAATGCGGTCACACACGGAACAACTTGGTGTCAACGTCCACTGAGAAGGGCCTGTTCTGCTTTGAGCGATGCCATTGCTAGGCGTCCTGCTTGCCGCAACCTCAGGTGTGTCCATGTGTACCCTGCGTACGCGCGCTAACTGCTTCGTCTTCTATCAGTACTTAGCACGCTCATTCTTTGTCCATGGTTGCGACCTTATCCCAGTGCCGCCAGGACACCCACCAAGCTGAGATGCTTCTCTATGAGAAATGGCAACAAGAGCCTTTGGGTTGTAAAATTTCGGAGTCTTCAAAAATTTCATAGGAAACAACTAGTATCCTTTGTACTGCAACATTTGGTATGAAAAATATGGTAATGGGAGATAGTTCTCACGGATGATTTACGAAAGGAGAGAGAGCCAGGGAGCTAAAAGGTTATTTTATATATGCATCAGTGGATTATCTCCCAACCAAATATTTATACTTGACTAACGCAGAGGTATGTTCTATTGATGTTTGAGAGGCGACCTAGACTAGTCGCGACCCCGTGGGCTGCCAGATTCAATTCATATCGAGTCTTAATCAAGACACCACGGCGTGCCGGCTCTACTACGGTCGGTTTACTTGGGGAGTGGGGTCCGACAAATCACAAAAAGCCACATGCCAGGCATGGAATGGAATGGGGATTGGAAGACTAGTTTTTATAAGACTAGCCGATCATTTCCGATAAAATTGCTTATCTCTCTACGTGTTCTTGTCTAATCTAAAGTAGTAATGGAATGTAGTGTCATATGAATTTGGTAAGGAATGTGACCAACGGTGTCATCTGCAAGCTCTCTGGCTCTTATATTGGCAAGGACCACAATACGATCAACCGTGATTCGGATCACGTCTAACAGTCTACTTAAAGTTGAGCTCCATATTTTCGGTGGCTGGAGTCCCAGCCAACGATTCTTGTATGCCACCGCGCTGCCATCATTCACTATTTTCCAGTCCTTGAACATCTATTGTCCCTTTCATCTTTTCTGAAGTATATGAATTGTAAAGGGTACATTAATTTTGGATAAAAGGTCAGTTAAAAAAACTTGGGACAGAAAAGGTTACAACAGCAAGTTTCTTGGAGCTGCAAAAGAGCTCAAGGCTTTGCCGTGTGGGCAAATCTTTTGCCGGTGAGCTTAATGATAGGCGCAACATAATAGCGCTACAGGTATAAGAAATCAATTTTGCCGAAAGAGCGCCCAAAGGCAGACGTGGCTTCCTCTCGGCAAATAAATGTAGCCCGGTCATCTGGCAAAAGGAACCAGCCGCAGAGAGCATTAAGTCCCTAGGAGATCGAACCTCTCGGCCGTCAAGTCCAAGGCCCTCAGCTTACATACCAGAGACAGGTCACGCTCGTAGTTTCGGTGAGAACGGGCCAGGTGACGGAGGCTAACGGCCGTGAGACGATTTGCCACGAGAACAGAACCGTTGCACAGAGTACGTGTTTCGTAGTCACCCAATAGTCGGTGTTTGTACAAAATAAAGGTTAAAACATGGCCACACACTGAAACAACTTGTGTCGTCCACCTCCACTCCGAGGGGCCTCTGTATGCATTACGCGGCACCATTACCTAGCTGTCTTGCTTGCCCGTAACCTCAGGTGCGTGTGCACATATCCTCTTCCTGCATGATCTTGGTAATCGACTGCAAGCTCCTTTTGTTTTCCATGTTACGACGACTTTTCCAATGCCGCCCAAGCCCACAAGTTGCTGCTCCTTCGAGCATTGGCAACAAGCATTTTGGTAGAAAAACTTCGGATGGAGTTCGAATAGGAAAACGCTCGTATCCCATGAGCTGCAACATTTGGTATGGAAAATGTTGGCACTGTGGACAATTTTAGCAAGGAGAGAGCAAGGGGAGCAAGATGTTTTATATGCATCCATTGATGTCTCGCAACCAAAAATATTTGTACTTGTGCAAAATGAACGTGTTTATAGTTAAGCGCTGCACTTCTCATAGTGCAAATCAATTCATTTTAGAGCTTTTTTAAATGATTGGCAAAGTACCGCTGGTACTTGCAGTTACTTATAAGTACTTTACTTGGTACTTTATTGGTACTTTAACTAGAATTTCGAAAAAAATAATTAATAATATAATAAGGGTAATTTTAGTAAGTGGTCTTCTCTTACCCAATAAGGCCAGAAATCAAACAGAGTCAATCTTTATCTTTTTTAAAAAAAACAGAGTCAAACTTTGACCTACTTTCTTGATAAGTGCACATCGCTTCCTCTTCAACCAAAACTTTTTAAAAAACAAGTAGCGTCTGGTTCACCGTCTCCGGTGACCTGCATCTGCTGGGTGGCAAACGGTGAGGCCCGGACCGCCCTATCAATGGCAACTCCGGCGTGGTGGTGATCAGCAACGCGGGAAGCCTTCTCCTCCTCGACGGCGCCGCCGCGGCCAGATCACATGGTCGACCTACTCCAGCAGCTTCGCCTCTGAAGCCGAGGCGCAGCAGCTGCTCAACAACGGCAAACCTCGTCGTCCGCAACCGTGGGCAGCAGCAGCGCCATCCTGTGGCAATCGTTCGACCACCCGTCGAACACCTTGCTGTCCGGTATGAAGTTGGGCAAGAATGTGGACCGGCACCGAGTGGTTACCTCACCTCGTGGCGTTCCTCAGACGACCCGTCGCTGGGATCCTACCGCCGGAAGCTGGACATGCTCATCGTGTGGCAGGGCAGGGCATGCCAGGACTTAACCGGACTGGACCATGTAACGGCCGGTGGTTCAGCGGCGTGCCGGAGGTGACGACGTACATCAGTACATGGACTTGGTGACGCGGCCGCTGGTGACGACGAGCCCCGGCGAGATATCCTTCCCGGCTAGCTCTCTTCTCCGACAGTCCGGCAGCGGCACCAGACACGTCGGTGGGCCCGTCCGCGCATCACCGGCCCCAGCGAGCACCTCCCGCCCACCAAGGTCTCCCCGGTCCGGCCTCGAACTCACCGTGGCAAGAGAAAGAAGATGCAGAGTCGACGGTCAACAATAAACCACCTGAGCTCCACCCAAAACTAATATAACTTTGAATGATTAAATCAAACGTGAATTGACATATATGCCCTTTTTATTACGGGAAAAAGAAATTACATAATCAGGTTCACCAATTTGGTACTTGTCCTACAATTTTGGTATTTCTGGGTGCCTTTAACACTATAAAAAAACGTTTTAGAGGACACTTCAAAAAAGCCCTCAGAGACGGACAGAAAAAATATCCGCCTCTGTTAATGCGGGGATTAACGGAGGGCGGGCATTTTTTTATTTTCGGAGGCGGTTGTTCAGTCCGCCTCCGAAAATCGATTTTCATAGGCGGGACGTTTTTAAAATAGCCGCCTCCGAAAATCATCTATTTTCAGAGGTCCGTAAATCAATTTTCGAAGGTGGACCCTTAAAAGGCCCGCCTCTAGAAAAGACCGGAAGCCCAACAGGCCTGATTCGTCCCGATAAACACACTCCTATATATATAGACAGAAAAAAACCCTAATCCACCCATTTCTCCCCTCTCTCCCTGCGCCTCCCATTCCGCCTAGGCGGGCGAGGGTTCCCCCTACCACCCACCGCCTCAGGGTCATCCCTCTGCTCTTGCTTATGTCATCTTCTTCGCGCGCTCCCACTGCCGCCAACGCAGAGTCGAGTCCGCCCATTCCCTGACGCACACTGAACGACTCCGAATGGGCAGCCCCTCACCAGCGGCCGTCTCACGCCCGGGCCCTCCAACTCGCCATAACGGAAAGGGCGGCGGGGGCCCTCGCCTCGCCCCCTCCGCCGCCTCTGCCGGCCTCCTTGATCTGTCACTTCCACCGCATCGGTCACACACGCGCCCAAGGCCGTCGGTCCGCCGTCGGTCAGATAGCAGCGCCACTTTTTCCAATGCAAACTTGTTGCTCGCGGAGAGCGGTGGATCCGGCCGTGATGCATCGAGCGGTTGCAGATCCGGCCGCGATGAGTCGAGAGGCAGGCAGATCCGACGTGGCATCGTGCGGCGGCGGCGGATCTGCAGGCCCACCCCTAGATGGATGAGCTCGACGAGCCCTGATGGGCTAGCGGGCCCTAGGTTTTCTTTTTTTTGTTTTTTGCTTGATTTTCGGAGGCGGACGCAAAACCGTCTCCAAAAATAAGTATTTGACCGCCTCCGAAAATGCTTTTTGTAGTAGTGTTACCTTGTACTTTTAGATTGCTTACCATATTTTCTAAAAAAGTCCCCCGTCTGATTCATTGCTTTTTTGGTATTTGCAGGTACTCCCAATCATTCTAAAAAAGCTCTTTAGATTTATAACATGAAGAAAATATGGAGGGGGGTGGGCCCGGGCGTTGTGACTGCAGTTTGCAGGCAGCCGTCATTTGGCCAGCGCCCACCGGGTAGCAGACACTAGGACCCAACGACTGCGTTGGTCCCTACTACAGCGAGCATGGTCGTTGACTCGTCATCGCCAATAGTCAACCCTTGGGCATGCAAGGTTGACAACACTTGTAATATGAAATATGTACCATTGAATTAGTTATAGAATATAGTTTTATAATTAAATTATTTAGTACTATTTATATATATTAATACTTTTTAATACAAAGTTGGTCAAACATGAGTCAGTATGACTGGCATGATTCCTATAATTGTATTCTTCTTTGTGACAGATAGAGTAAGTGCCTGCATGAGTTCTATATTGGTAAGGATGTGACCACTCGTAATCTGCAAGGTTCGGACATGGAAGTTCTCCATGGCTCTTTATATCGACAAAGACAACAATACGATCACGTCTTCAGTCACTCAAAGTTGGGCTCCATATATTTCATGGCTCCAGTACCTGCACATCTGCGGTCACCGCACCCCTCCCTGTTCCCAGCGCTAAACATCTATTGTCCTTCTTTTTCCAAGTATACGAAATTGTACATTCCATTAATTGGGACAAAAGGTAATTCAAAAATAATGGGACAAATGGCTACCATAATTTATAGAGCTAGCAAAAAAGCCCAAGGCTCTTACTCTTGTGATCTCAATCATCTTTTCAAACTCTTGTGCTCCAATGCGGTCACACTTTTTTTTTGTCCATCCAGCAAAACCTAACCAAACTCGTCTGGGGCCTTGTCATCAGAAGCCTCATCCATCGGATCTTCGTCTGGGGCTTCATGTAAATTAACCCACTAAGGAATGCCATCTTCTTTTTTGTCGTCTTCAATCATGACTCCAGGTTCACCACGCTTGGTCCAAAGAGAATAATTAGGCATGAATCCGACAACAGAAAGGTGCGCGTGGAGTGTCCTTTACTTAGAGTATTCCTTTTCATTTTTATAGTTCTTGCATGGACAACACATGAACCCCTTTGTCGACCGGTTGGCCTCTGCAACATCAAGAAAGGTATCCAACCAAGTAATCCACGCACTAGTGCTTGGCTCGCCATACATCCATCGACGGTCCATCTGCAACTATATATACTGATTATGTCCCTTTTATACAGAATAGAACTACCCTCTATGAACAAATTCCGATAAGGAAAGATTGTATTAGTGAGGATGGAATATAATTTCACATTCAAATCTGATAAAAACACAGTTATTTAATCATGACGTGCAAATATACCTGAACATGAACAATACATTTGTCTTAACATTCGATATAAATCATTCCACGAAATACATAATTTATTTCACACATAAGACAAAAACATTAATGAACAACCAATATGACAAAGGTCTTCAGCCATCCTTGGGTGGGACATTAGAATGCACTTGAGGATTACTTTTTCCCTCCGTAGAAAAGGATGGTGTTGTTGTAACCGCCGGGTTTGGTGGTGCTGCCACCGACGAATAATTTTGCCTCATAGCCTCAACATCAAAAGGAGGTTCTTTTCCCGCTGCAACATATTCCACATGTGTTGCTTCCAAATAACGAAGTTGTGCTCTCAACCAACTTTTGCTAGGGGTGTAACTTTTGCTAGGGCTCAATTGATTTTTTCCACTCCCACTAGACGAATGACGGTTATCTCGCCCACCACCGCTGGCTCCAGCAGCAGAAGCCATGTTCTTTGGACAATAATTTAATTTTATATACAGTAAAATTTAAAGAATTCATTAACTTTTTAACTTATAAGAATATAATTATTCCAGGGCTAGTTTATAATTAATTATAACCGTTTATAGGGGCTAAAGATTCCTTAAAATTTCAAGGGCTAGTTTATAATTAATATGACAATCCAGGAGCTAACTTAAAACAATATAATGGTTTTCAAGGGCTAGTTTATAATTAAACTAAAATTCACGAGCTAACTTAAAACAATATAATGGTTTTCAAGGCCAATTTTATAATTAAAATAAAAATCCAGGGGCCAACTTATAAGAATATAATGATTCTAGGGGCTAGCTTATAACAATTTAAAGATTCCAGGGGCTACTATACAAGTACACCAAAATAGAGGGGCTAATTTACAATTGAAACATTTACATTACAATAATAATAGAAAAGGTAATATTATATAAAAATGAAAAACAAACCATGCAAAGTATATAGAAATTTCTAACAATAGGACTAGAATTTTTTAACAAAAAACATGAACAACTACAAAATCTCTCTCCTCTCTCCCTCATTTTAGGAAATCACAAATATCTCTAGCTACAAAGCATTGAATGCAACATACTAAACTTCGATGAACGGGGGAATGGGTAACTAACCTTTAGAACACTTAGACGGGTAAAATCTCCACAAATTGTTGAAATAATGGGCAACACCTCCCACAAATTGGTAAAAGCTCCTCTCGGATGGATACAATTTTAGTGGCCGCCTATCGGGAGGAGGAAGAAGGCCCTTTTTATAGAATTGCAGTTAGTACCGGCTGGTGGATCCAGTCGGTACTAACTTCCCTGCACCGGCTGGAGCCACAAGCCTGTGCTAACTATGCGATTTTCGTACCAGCTGGAGCCACCAGCCGGTACTAAATGGTTTTAGCCGTTGCCCCTGACATAGGGGTCTTGGTGGCCGCCATTTAGTACCGGCTGGTGACACCAACCGGCACTAAATTGGCCCGATGACTCGACGCATGGCTATTTTGCATTTTAGTACCGGCTCAAAGTGCAGCCGGTACTAATGTGTCGGGGACGAATGCTCAATTTTCTACTACTGTCAGGTAACTATTAAAGCAGAAAATTGTGCTACTGTTCAGAATTCATTTGCAAGGTTTACTCATTTTCATTAACTAGTTAAAGTGAGTGTTGACATTGGTGCTGCCTATGAGAATAATTGAAAAAGTAGAATATTGAAATCAAGTCACCAAATTATCATATTGTTCCCACACTGCAAGTTAAATTTAAATAACTGATAGGACCTGCCGACTTAACAAGATAGACGTGTCCCTGCTCCCATCAAGTGCCGCGCAGGTTTTAAGTTTAGATCAATTTGTATTCCTACCAAACATGATTTTCTACTAACATAGTAGTTTCTAAATTGCTTTATTCTTTCATGCTTATGAAGGAGATAAGACAAAGTTCACATATATATACTGAAAGAATATGTAGTGTTGTTAGGTAGCTTACGCATGTCAAACGAACACATGAGCTTTAAAACTTCAACAAGAACTCTCCTATCAACCACTTCGCAATTTCTCTTGACGGAGCAGCAAGTCCTTTAAGGAACAGATCAAGGTACAATTAATTATTGAGTGCGCTAGCAACTAGGTGACAGGTGATAGTTGGCTTTTTAAATCCGCGAAGGGGAAGACTTTGCGTGAATCGAAATGGGTCAGCTGGCCAGTTGCGTGCGTGACGCCGCAAGAGACGGATCAGGACAGCTTGACACATCACATGTCCACATGTATACTCATATGGACTCAATTAGTATTTGACATGGAGTATAGTAGATAGTTATGCAGATACAAGGTACTGCTGTCCTCTAATCCCCGTCTTACCTTACCGGGCCACATAATTCCTTGGCATTTGCAACGTTTAACACCAGAGAGCACGTATCAAGGAAGAAAGAGTGAGAGTGATCGACCGACGGATTGAGGTGAGCATGGAGCTCGCCGTGGGGGCCATGGGCACCCTGGCCCCCAAGCTGCTCAAGCTGCTCCAGGACGAGGTCGTCGCGCAGATGGGCCTTAAGCGTGAGATTGAGTCCCTCTGTAGGGAACTACCAATGATGGATGCCGCCCTCGTCGATGTGTCGAAGGTGCCGCCGGAGCAGCTCAGCGAGACGGACAAGCTCTGGGCTGAGCATGTTCGGGAGCTGTCCTACGACATGGAGGACGCTGTTGATGCGTTCATGGTGCGCGTGGATCGACGTGAGCCGGCCAACGCCGCCAACACCAACATCTTCAAGAAGATAGCTCGCAAGACCAAAGACGCGATGAAAAAGATCAAAGATAGCCATCAAATCTCTGACAAGATCAAAGACATCAAAGACCTCTCAAAGGAGCTGGCTGAGCTGCGCGCCAAGTACACATTCAGTGGCGCAGCTCATGCTAAGACCAGCGATGTTGACCCCCGTGTGATCAATCTATACCAGAGCAAGGGCCGCGAGCTTGTTGGCATCGAGAAAGGAAAGGAGGAACTACTTTGGATGCTAACACATCCGGAGGATGACAAAAGTTTGAAGATAGTATCAATTGTAGGATCTGGGGGACTAGGTAAGACAACTCTTGCCCAAGTCGTGCACGACTACCTTACAGCACAACCCTTTGATTGCTGTGCTTTTGTTTCGGTCGGTCAAAATCCAAACATAACAAACATATTGCGAGAGATGCTCGACAAACTCGGCAAAACATGTTGCAGCGACATGACAAGCTGGAGTTTAGAGCGACTCTACGAGGAACTGCATCAATTCCTACAAGGCAAGAGGTGTGCATATAATCTATTCTAGGTCGAGATTTGTTGATTCTAGTTCCCTTCATGTTTATTTCTCTCTTGCAATTTCATTAAATTGATCCTCTTGTTAGTGACAAGCATGGATGGTATGTTTTATTTTATTCCTCGCTTAATCACATTTGGGTCTTTTGGATGCTACATTTGCTGGTAGCTTACCCATATTAGAATGTATTGTGCTCTTGAGTTGATCAATTCAAAATGAAATCTATGGACGAAGAAAAAGATAATTTAGAAATGTACAAAGGACCATGAAGGGAGCGTGAGACCCTAAAAAAGAGGAGAGTTGAATTAGGTGTTCTAAAAACTAAGCCTCCAAAACCACATATTAAAACCTATTCTAATTTGTATCTAAATGTGCACTAGGTTTCTCTATTTGCTGATATCTCTACCGCAAAAGAGTTTTGCACCCTAGGTCTAAACCTATACTAGCATGGCAAGTGTAGAAAAGGTAAACGCGGAAAGTAAGTGCAATATAAGATGCGGAAGCTTATGGAGGTAGCGAAGAGCAAACTCCTAGCATAACGATTTTTAACGAGGTATCGGAAAGCCTGCAAGCTTTCCACTTGTCCTCTTTCAAGAGCTCATCTCAAGGGAATGCCTGCGCAAGGGCATAAACTCCTCGGTCGAGTAACTCCGTGGGTGACCGCGGGGCTTCCCGACACTCAAGTGGGTCTCCGCTTGTCCCTCCCCGGATGCTCATCGCCGCCTTCACTATTGGTAGAGCTTTGGCCAAACGCCAAGGGCCTCTCCTCCCTTGCACAACCACCAGCGGTCACTCCACAAACTCGGTTGGAGGGTCTCGTAAGACTACAAGCCCCGGATTATAAGTTTACAACACTTGTTGTGCACAAGCACTGGATAGAGCAAGAGGTTTGTAAACCTCGCTAAACTCTAGGCTAAACACCTAAGGGATGCGCTAAGTGGCCTAGACTGGCTTAAGCACTTGCTAATCATCTTGATCTTCTAATTATCACTTTGGTGGATTGAACACTTAAAAATATAGAACACTTGACAGTATCTTCACTAAGCTAAACACCATGGGATGGGGTATTTATAGCCCCAACCAAAGCAACTAGCCTTTGCAACTTTCTGCATACCACCGACTATTTCGATGGTCAAGGAAGAGGTACCACCAAAATAGTCGATTGAGCCACCTTAGCCAGCCATTGAGCGAGCCGTTGAATCAATGAGTCTCTAACACCTGGGCCCCTCAACACCATCGACTATTTCGATGGTCTCACCATCAAAATAATCGTCGGCCACCAGAGAGCATACTAGACATACTCTCCACCTTCAAAACACCTTCAACTATTTCGATGGTAGCACCATCGTAATAATCATTGCCTTGCAGAGATGAACACACTTCCTTCCTACTGTCTTCAGTACCATTTTGATGGCCTACCCCACTGACTGATTCGGTAGTCTTTGGCACAGAGCACCGAAATAATCGGTGCCACTACGATATTTGCAATCTTCTTCGTGTTTCTTCGCGGGTCTTTTGTCCATCTTATTTGCCATATTTTGGTGCCTTAAAATATGATTAGGGAAACTTTTCATCATGGTTTGGATGGCTTCAGTTTGGATAACCATCATTTGAATGTTAATCTTTTCAATACTGTCTTGCATTTGGATGGCTTCCAAACTATCCTTCGACCTAGAAAGTCTATAAATATTCATCTAGACAAAACCTCAGTCTCAATGGCTATGTTGTCAATCAATCGCCAAAATCACAAACAATGGCCTATGGTCATTTTCCCTAGAGACCAATTAGATTCACTCGTGACCTTCTCCCGTTATACATGCAGTTGCCTTGGACGGAAAATAAGGTGTGCATTTTTGTTGTATCGTCAATTCTTATTGGTTAAGAATCAGAACGTACAATTGTTAGATTCATGATTAATAGTGACCTATATATGCTAATTTTTTCGTAGAAGTTTATGCCTGACTTGTGCTGTTTATGTTGACAGGTACAGCATTGTCGTGGATGACGTTTGGGAAGAGAAAGTATGGAAAGCAATCAGCTGCGGTTTACCGGACAGTAACTGTGGAAGTAATGTAATCATGACTTCCCGTAATTCTGAAATCAGCACAAAAATAAATGTTGTTTACAAGATGAAACCACTTCCACATGATAAGTCAAAGGAATTGTTCTTCAAAAGAACTTCTAGCAAGAATGAAGATAGCCAGTTGGTTGATAAGATTATAGCTAAATGTGATGGTATACCATTGGCCATCATTGCAATAGCTAGTTTGTTGGCTGATAGACCAATGGAAGAGTGGCAGGTTGTGTATGATTCCATTGTTTCTGGGTCCGAGGAAGAAAACACAAGGAAAATACTCTTATACAGCTACTATGATCTACCTGCCAACCTAAGGCCATGCCTACTGTATCTGAGCATGTATCCGGAAGACAGTTTAATTGAGAAATCCACTTTGATATGGCGGTGGATAGGTGAAGGTTTTGTCCAGCCTCAAAAGGATGGACGCAGCAGCTTATTTGAGGTTGGAGAAAGATACTTCAATGACCTTTTGAACCGAAGCATGATCCAGCCCGCAGAGAATGGAAGAGTAGGCATCATAGATGGTTGCCGTGTTCATGATATAGTGCTTGATCTCATTCGTGACTTGTCAGAGAGCGAAAATTTTGTAACTATGGTGTATGGGGAGCAATTTCATTCATCGAGGAGTGTAATACGAAAGAAACAAGTAGGCCTGCATGGTTTGGAGAGGAAGGTTCGCCGGCTATTCATCCAATGTTCCAGTAAACAGAGCATCCCTGACGGCACCATTGGCATGGCAGAGGTGGTGAGGTCACTTCACATTATTAATTGTTCAATTGACGTCCCCCCACTTTCCAGCTTCCAAGCCTGTCGTGTGCTTGTGGCAGAACACTCCAGGATAGGAGACGTGCAACATCTGGGAAAGTTGCTACATCTAAGGTACCTGGAGTTAGAAATGAGAACCTTTGGGAAGATGCACATAGAAATAGGGGATCTAAAGTCTCTGCAGACACTGGTGGTACATGATGATCGGATCAAGGAATTGCCGCTGACAGTTTTTGAGCTAACACAACTGATTTGCCTGCATGTTATTTGCCCTGATTTGAACTTCCCAGCTGACAGGATGGGGAACCTGGTGTGCCTGGAGGAGCTGAAGCTCTTGGTCAAAGTATCAGTCGATGACTTTGTTGCTGTGCTTGGCAAGCTGACCAGGTTGAGAAAGCTCGATATAATTTTCCACTGTTCTCTGAACGAGACCTCATCCGAGGCAATGATGCAGTCTCTGAACAATCTTCAGGAAATCAGAGAGCTAAAACTAACAACTCGGTTCAGTTACGACAAGGTTGTGAGTACGTGGAAAAGCTGGAAGCCTCCTCGGCAGCTCTGGAGTCTGGAGACGAACATGGGCTTGTACCCCCAGTACATAAATCCCTCACGCTTTCAGCGCGTTCGCTACCTGTGTCTGTATGCTTCCAAAATTACGGCAGTGGATATGAGGAGATTGGCGCTGCTGCCAGAACTCATGTATCTCACACTAGACGTCGACGGGTCTGGTCGACGAGTGATCATTGGTGCCCACGGATTCGGCAATCTGAGGGTCTGTGCTGCGAAGAGCACAAAGTTCTTCTTTCTGCAGGGAGCCATGCCAAGGCTTGAATCCTTACGTTTCATGGCTCGCCCAGGAGATCATCTTGACTTCAACCTCGCCGCCCTCCTTTCACTCAGGGACGTCACTCTCCAGGTCTATTGCTATGACTACTTCCGCGGACACGTTGAGGAGGCAGAAGCTGTGGTCAGACGTGCAGTGGAGGATCATCCCAATCGTCCTACACTTCATATCATTCGATTATCGGAAGATAAGATGGTGCCCGATGAAAAAATAAAGGTCCAATAAATATCGTAATATTTTCTTATCGTCGTTCATGTCTTCATTAGCGAACGGCCTTCTTTCATGCGTTAATCTGATTGTCCTATTAATTGCTCTGTCCTCCTTTTGGTACTGCAGACTGACAAAGTCGTGCGCGGCCTTCTCAATGTACGGGACTGTACAAGGCAACCATGGATCAAGTTTGATGACGATGCCAATATTCGGTTCCTTCCTTGGCTTACGGAAATCACCTATGACATTGACTGTGAAGGGTCCACGCTTTCTATGGTGCAGCGACTTGAAAGAAGTATAAGGTGTATAGCTGCCTATCATCCGAAACGTCCCAAAGTAATTATGAACCGGATAAACGAAGACAAAATGGTTACGTGCTTGATGGCAGTTAACTAGAGTAGACGCACATTTGCGCGGCTATAGACTTATTATACTATTTAAAATATTTTTATAATATTGTATAAGTTTAACATATATAGTTTACTATTGTTTGTACTCTACATTTATACAATAGTAGAAATAGATTGGAGAATTTCCACCATCCCTCAATTTGAGTGTGTGACGAGTCATCATTTGTCTTGGATTGTGTCTTAGCTAACCCATTGTATTTGTGTGGCGGACAGTTCCGAAATTAATCCAACTTAAGGCACTAATGACCATTGTGAAGCGTCCGTGCACTTAAGTAGGATTAAGTTGAAGAGCCATCGAGTTTAGTTTCATTAAACCACGTACTTTAGATCGAAACAACACACTCGCACTTTGACGATTCCTAGAGATTACAACATGCCACAAATTACAATCCATAATAAGTCATAATTTAGGTTAATTACAAATCCTGGTTCAACGAAGTAAAAGAGTTCTTAGAGTTTTATATGCAACGGAAACAAACGAGTAGCTAACGACGATACATAGTAACATCACGACGAAGCCTTCCATGAGTCATTCCACACGATTCTCTCTATAGGATGTGTCCCACTAGATAGTCCAACCAGAAGGAAGCTGGTTTGGCCAATTGAAACCAGACGCTACCTCCTCAAATGCAGCACCTGAAAATTTTAGCCACAAGCAAGGCTGAGTGTACTAATACTCGGCCGTTGGGTGATATCTACTTCACCGACTCATAGATATGCATGACTTTTTGGCTTATAGGATTTGTTTTGCCAAAAGCAACTAAGAGTGGATCCTTGCTTTCAATATTTCAGCATCAAGTTCTACTAGTCTTACCATTCTAAATGAGCTAACTTTCTAAGAATACAAGTTGGAAAATACAATTAATTCCACTCATCATTTTCTTCATTCTCAACATTCCACTTCTTACTCAATGCAGCACAACGGTCAAACAGTCTCATTAACCGCGAGAAGCGAACAGTTTGAGCCGAATTTCGTAACCTTTCAAGGAAACCCACACACGCAGGAAAGCCTGTCGAGCAAACACATCCCAGTCTACTCCTATCAATCCATAGTTCGTTTCCACGTCCCACTCCTTAGGGCAAAGGTTTACCTACTTGGCCCACATGTGTAATTCTAGTATTTTAAACATAGGTACTAGAAACCTAAATGCACAAATATAAAGAAAGCATAATTGCATAATTTAAAAAGTTTGGTTATACTTCGGTTCTTGCCTTTGTTCCTCAAAGTTAGTCTCCGGCTGTTGAGGTTCCTGATCAGCGGTGATCGCATTCACTTCCCCTTCCGGAGCTCCTTCTTCCGACTTCGGGATGAGAGTGTAGGTTCCGTCAGTGAGTGTCTTGTCTACACGAGATGCATATACATCAATGTTGATGGGTATTGTAAGGATTTAAATAAAGGTAAGGGCACTAGAGGTCATATTAACCTAGACAAGCATTGCATTTAGTCTTTCATAAACAACTTGGTTAAGCACTATGTGCGTTTTCTTTTATGGTGATTGTGTACATATATAAGCTTTATTATTTTAATTCTTCATTAAATCAACATTGTTTTCAGTTGGATATATTTGAAAGTTTTTCAAAACCTTTCATAAATACTAGTTCTCGAGAAATGAAATCTGCTCAGCGAAGGAACTGCCTAAGCATACTTTTGCGGATCCAAACTTGTTTGTTCCTTCTAAGTATTCTTCTTGCATATAAGAATGCAACTCTTGCAAAAACCCGAATTTGAATAGTAAGCGGAACCTTGATTTGATTTTTAATTTGATTCTGGAGTTTGGTAGCTTCTTTTTAGCTGTAAATTTTACAGTAGGTAGATTTTAACATAAGCCTCTCTCAGTAAAATTTTGAGCCCATACAGACTTATAAGCTATTTATTAAAATTTCTGAAAACAACCTTAGCTAGAATCAACATTAATTCATATAAAATTGAAAATTTAAGGTTTTCATTCGATCTGTTTTCAAAAGTAACCCTACTGTCAAGTGGTGTAGGCAAAAATATTTATTGGATTGCTCTAAACAATTGTTACTCCGAAAACAAACTCATATTTATTTAAGCATCTAAATAGAGCCAAATATAAGGTTTAACATTTTTTAAGTGTCTTTAGAAAGTTTTTAAGTGTCTTGAGAAATCTCATAATTATTTACGGTAGGATTAATTTTTAATAATTCTAGAATTAAACTACTGCATAAAATACAAAATAAATCATAACTAGAGATACAAATAATATTTGTGTGCATCCTTTCTACAGAAAGATAAGAATAAGCATACTTACAACATATCCAAAATCCAGCTAAAGAGGAGCAGTAGCTTTCAAACTATGCACAAATTTACTTAAACTTTAATTCAAAATCTAAACATCAAAACTATAAACATGCTGTGAAAAAGTTGGAGAGTGCATGTGCAAGAATTTTAATTTTAAGTTTTATGATTTTTCTATGAATTTCTAGCGAGTTTTAAACATCTCAGCTTTAACTCTAGATTCAAAAGAATCAATCTATTTACGCAAGGGCCCTAGATCTATTTTAGTTTCATAGAAAGGCCTTAGCTTCTAACGTGCAGTGTTGGCACTCCTTAGCAACACACTTTTAGTGCCATTTAAGAGGAGTTTTTTGACTAATTCATATACTAACCCATCACTCCACATGGAATAACCCCGTTCTCGCATATGCACAATTTTTTGGAGGATTTTGGATTATGCAGGTTTTTGAGCTATAAATGAGCACATTTGGATAAAAACCGAGATAGTGACCGACCACCAAGGATGTGCACGGGCAAAGGATGAAGAACACACTCGGATTTCTTCGGGATCGGAACCAATCCAGTGGACATATCAAAGAACCAATATTATCTCAAAGCAAATGACGTTAAAAGGCCCACATATGTGAAGGACATAAGAAAGCAAAATTGCAAGGAGTCTACACGCGAAAGATGAGACCGAACCGAGCCAAAAAGAGGCTAGGCCAGCCGGCCTAGGGGCCCACTAGCCGGTCGGCCCAAGCCCTTTTTGAGGCGGTTCGGCGTCCCCTTTGAGTTAGGGTTTTCCTCGGACTATTTAAAGCTCGGACTGTGAAGGAACCCATATCGAATTTTCACTAGAGAGCTGTCAAATCAAAGGATACAGACCGGAGGAAGCCGACGGCCATCATCCTCGACGTTGCCTAGGAGATGGCTTAGGCTAAACCCTAGCCGCCATAGTTGGCCCTGTGTGGTGAAGCCATGGTGGAATTCCGGAGCGCCTTGAAGCAAAGGCACATGTACACTGAATGTTGATATTAATCTAATCTTGTCTTATTACTTTGATCTTCTAAGATGAGTGATTTATCACATATGTCTAGCTAGCTTATGATTAGATGTAATCATGGTGATTAGTCTATAAGTTTAGCTAGCTTATGTTCATAGTAGGATTAAATCTAATTGTGGTTATTAGTCTAAGTCTTGCGGATACACCTTAGTACTGTGTGGGAAGTCGGTGGTTGATTACCCTCGTGTGCTGACAACATGTGGGAGGGAAAAGGCCGACGGAACATGTATTGTGGAATCACGTCCTCTTATGGGTTCTTTTTTTCTTGATGGTTGACTAGCCCTTGTGTTGTGTGATGAGTGTGGGAGAAGACATCGGCTTACAGAACTTTTGTGGGATCGTGTCCCCTTATCAGAGTACAAGATAGGTTAGGTTATCACTTAGGCTGGAGTTGCAATGAAGGAGATGGTGGGCTCGTGCGACCGAAGGTTGTGTTACCTCGAGACGGTCGGTTGTGACCGTTCGCTCATCACAAACATACGCACACATGTTTGAACCCTATATGCTATATGATCTTCATGATAAAATTAGATCCGTTGAGTTGGTAGAGAACCCTAGTGAGTTCATTGTCGATCCACAGATTGATAAACATTGAGGGAATACTCTAAGGGTTCGTTTGGATGTAGACATTGGAGGCCTTGGTATTGAATTGAGTTCAATACCAAATCTAGCTATATATTGGAATGAGTTCAATATCAAAGCCAATGTTTGGATGTAGATAAAATTATTAGATAGAATTCAACTCAGTCAGAAATACCAATTCATGTTTGGATACCAATATCCTCATATTTGGAATTTAACCACCTTCATCAACGCTGCCTCTTGCACCATGAATGGAGACGGAGGCCACTGCCACCGACGCTGCTGTGAATGGAGGCGCAGAGGGACGAGATGGCCCTGTCCACACGCTGGCGGGCAACGCAGAGGGAGGAGATGGACCTTGTCCAAGCCGGCAGGAGACACAGAGGGAGGAGATGAACTATGTGGCAAGCAGCGCAGAGGGAGCAGATGGACCCCGCGACTGACCTGTGGAGAGCGGTGCAAAGGGTGGAGAGGGACCCCGTCCCACCGGCGGGCGGCGTAGAGGGAGGAGATGGACCCACGGCGGGCAGCGCAGAGAGAGAGAGGTGAGGGGCCCCGTCCTGCCAGCGGGCGGCTCAAGGAAGAAGCCATGGGCAGCACGAGGAAGAAGGCGTCGGGGATGTGCGGTGAGGGAGAAGGAGACGGGCTCGCTGGCCGCGAGGAATGCATACAGTTCTTCTTGGCAATAAATTGCATAGCATTGGTCGTCGATCCGAAACTCAAGTGGAATGCCAGCAACGGCCGCCCATGTGGGATCTCCTTCCGGGAGAAACAACGTCTCCACCCACTGCCCTGTTCATTACAAGAGCATGAGTAGTATCAGCAGAGGAGGTGGCCATTCCACCGATTTCTCCAGGGGTCATAGTAGTATCATGATCTCGTTCTTCTTTGCTTCTGTAGTATTAAGGGTCTTCGTAGGGGATCGAAACCACCTCGTCGTGCGGTGAGCTGGCGACACGGCAGGGTCGTATACGAGGTGGCTACCACACATGAAGTAGAGCTTCATCCACATGTCGAGAGACGGTCACGGAGGCAGGCTCGCCCATTTCTGAGTGGCCGGGTTGGAGCCCGTTGTAGATATGTTCTGGATTTCCGAATTGAACAACACTTGTGGCATTACCTTTCTATATCCACCTGGTTTGTAATCCTTTGGTCTAAACTAACTTTAATCATCTCTTTTTTCAATTAGAAAGGCTAAGCATAAGCTAATTTCAAAACTAATTACATAAATAAAGACTAGTTTATGAGTGGAATTCTAATTAGCCTGCGGTTAGCCCATATTGACTGTAGCATGTCCCTTAATCTGCGCTGCATTAGACTTGTGAGGGGTTGCGAAACAGGTTCTCATTCAACTGTTAAAGACGTGGAACTAGGTGGCAGTTCTCGACTTAGGATAAATGATCGACAAATCACAACAATTGCTAAAGATGATGAAACACAACAATCAATCAAACAGAAAACAGCCAAACACAGCACCCACGATATGGCGCCGCAGGAGTTCCTCTAGGTCGTAGAAGGAGTGCTAATAGGAATCCATCCGCACAATGGTGGACACACCTTCTACTATGGATCACCAGTCATCCGTGAACCTGATTACGTGGAAAGCCTCACGACTGCAGAAAGTACCCACCCTGGCGGTATGCATTCCCTGATGCCTCCAACTCCAACTTGGCACCGGCCACAAATGGATGGGAATGGAAATCTTCAGAAGCATGCATGTTGATAGTGGAAGAAAGGCTTATGTTGTCACTCGACGACGCCAATGACATACAAGGTTAAGAGAACTTGTATATATCTGTTGGGCTGCCTGTTGCGAAGACAAATTGCAAACTGAGTATGGAGTTCATGAGCTTAAATTGTAGTAAGGAGTAAAGGACGGACGAAAAAGAAGCTTGTCGATTCATTGAGTTGTGTCCATAAACAATAATAATGATATTCCAACCGACAGTGTGGCATCTGAATACGGAAACTATATATACAAGGTATATACAAGGTAGAGGGGGGAAGGGGGGCCACTAATAACTCCAGGTCTCTCACTCTCACCATGCACCACATTGACCAAAACCGCGTGACTCGGGAGGCGGCAGAGGACATGTTCCAGCACGTCATCTGGTAGCAGCTGCGCCATGGCCAAGGGAGACACCCGCCTCTGCTCGCGATTGGTTTCCTAGGGATTTCGTTAAGAAAGATCCAGCAATATTTTCGATTCTCGTATCGGTCTCTGTGGTTTTGATTTGGCCGAGATGGAGTCCAATATGGACACTGCTGCAGGCAGAGGTACTTGTCTTATTGGTGTTGCAAACTGAATAATCGAATTTCTCATGCTTGGGCCATAACTTGAAAAATAAATTAGACCATCATTAAACTTAACATACCATGTGTTGCATCGTCAAATTAAATGACACGTGGCCCTGTTCTTGTATATCTTTCATTACAGTTCTATCCACCGGAGTTTGTATAATAACCTTATGCGATCCTGTCCCACATGTATGGATCCTTTGGTCTGAACTTTAGTCCTCTCTTTTGGAGTCAATTAGAAAACCTAAGCATAGGCTAATTTTAAGCTAATTGCATAAATGAAGGCTAATTTAATTTGAGTTGAATCCTAATTAGCACGTGATTAGACCATATTGTTGTATCATTACATTGGCTAATTATTAGGATTATTATATTCTACTCGCAAATTAGTCTTCTGGTTTAATGTTACTTTTGAAATTATTATATATTTAGCCTCTCTAATTGACACCAAAAATATAGAGCTAAAGTTGAGACCACAATCCAAAGAGACCTTTAGTCTGCACTATATCAGGTTTGTGAGGGGTTGTTAGCATGTGTTTGGTTTGGCGGCCAAGTGGAGTAGGTGTCTTTTGTGGGTTAGGTTAAACCCATTTCATGTTCGGGTCGGAGGATAGGCCGTTCGAGTTTTTTGTTTGGTTGCAGATGTGAAGTGGGTTGAGGTGGATGCCATTTTAACACCGTTAGCAATTGCCATTTGTAGCACCCACCTATCATCTAAATAAAATTTGTCTTCTTCATCCTAACTCCTCTCGTTCACAACACCCTGTGCCGCCACGTGCTCGCCGGCCTCGCCTGCCTTGTCCCCATTGGTGTCGTCCACCAGCCCTGCCAACTTTGTCCTGGTCGGCTACCGTCCACCCCCTTGCCTCATGCGCTTTGGGCACTATCTGCCCCGGCCGCTCCAGACACCGTCCGCTGGCCCTGGCCATGCCGGGTGTTATTCGTCACCCCGCGTTGGCCTCTATCACCCGTGGAAGAAGACTCGTACTACTAACACCGTTCAAGTGGGTTTGGTCGATTTCTTTGATTTAGAGGAATGGGATGAACTCGCATCCAGAGGGAATATACTCATTTTGGGATGAACCTAACATACTGTTTCAAACGAAGCACCTACAAAACTAGGTCCGATCCAGCCCAATCCATTCCAAACCTCAAATCAAACACATGCTCAAAGAAGTGGAACTTGGCCACACAGATTCCAGTTCTCAACTTAGCACAGGTGATCGTGTTTTTATTTATTTATTACCGGAATTGACCGGTGTTATGCTTTTAATGACAGGTGATGTGCCCATTGAGAATGAGGCACCTCACCATCGGATCCAGGCTCTTTGCCGTGAGCCTGGCACTATCGGCAAAGAGGACAATCCTCTCGGCAAAGGCTTTGCCGAGAGCCGGCTCTCGGCAAAGATGACTCGGCAAAGATTTTCTCGGCGAAGCTACCTTTGCCGAGAGCTTTCTGCCGGGATCACGGCAAAGCCTTTGCCGTGTGCACAGGAGGTATTTGCCGAGAGCATGTAGACTCTCGGCAAAGAGCCTGACCCTAACGCCGGTGAGACGGCGTTGCGCCGTCTCTGTGGGGTCCGCAGCTGGGTTTGCCGAGAGCCATGTGCCAGGCTCTCGGCAAAGCACTCAAGGTTTGCCGAGAGTCACGTGCCTGGCTCTCGGCAAAGATTTCAAGGTTTGCCGAGAGCCACGTGCCAGGCTCTCGGCAAAGAGCCCATGGGGCCCACACCGGGGGGCCTCTGCACAGGGGCTTTGCCGAGAGCCTTGGCCAGGGCTCTCGGCAAAAAATGGCATCTTTGCCGAGAGCCTTGGCCAGGGCTCTTGGTAAAAAATGGCACCTTTGCCGAGAGCCTGTCCCCATGCTCTCGGCAAACCCCTGGGCTGTGGCCTTTTTTATTTCTTATTTGCTCATATATGGTGCCCAACAACTGAAATATATCACACATACATCTCAAATACATCACAGGCAATTAATATAACCAATACACAAACATTTCATGCACATAACATACTGTTTCAACCACAAGTTTAACCAGAAGTTTAACAACAAGTTATAGCACAAGTCCATGCACATAACATTCAAGTTCGACCACAAGTTTAACCACAACGTCCGTCAACTACCTAATGGTGGTGCCGCCATTCCCACGGGTTGTGTGCTTGGGAGGGGTTGGAGAGGTCGCGATCCTGTGAGCCTTGTCCGTCCTGTTGAGTTCCCCAAGGCGACCAGTCCGACACACGAGGCGCAGGCGACACACCAGGCGACATGTTGACCATTCCAGCGGGATCATTTGATCCCGCCGAGAGACCCTGCAGAAAGGAGAAATGTTTTCACGTGAGACAAGATTTAACCAATGAACTTACAAACCAAAAGTTTTTATACTCATAGGGGTCGGTTGCCGAGGTGGTGGCCGAAACTGAAGCTGTGGGGGAGGGACGGACACTTGAGTGCCCACGCTCTGCATCCAGGCATACATCTGGGTCAAGTTGGCCTGTAGGCTCTCCCGTTCGATCTCCCGTTCGGTCCTCTCTTGGGCGAGCTGGGACTGCATTACATTCAAAATATATATGTTAGAATGCGAAGCAATCGTACATCAAAAGCAATGGAAAACAAAGTAAAAAAGAAATAACCTGTAGAGACGATATCTGCAGCTGCTCCTGTGTCATGCGTGGGCGGATTGTGTCGCTTCCGCTCGGCGCCCTTTGCCAAATCTCGGGGAGTCTTGGCGTCGTGGTCGAGTCCATGACGCTGTCACCCATCCAGTACCGCCCATGCTTCTTCCCTCCGCCCACCTCCATGACGACTCGCCCATCAAAGTTCTGGGTGCTTGGAGCGTAGTCTGGCCCATGGACCTCCGTTGACCTAGACGTGTACGAACTGACCCTCGGAGGGATGGTGGGGTTGGTGAACGCCGAGTCGGGAGTGTCCTCGCTGTAGTCGATGTCGTCCGTTGCCTTGCCCATATGAGCTAAGCACCACGCCTTGAACTGAGGGCAGTCCCGGTTGCCATGTGCTGCCGACTGCAGAAAAGGAGAACAAAGCGGTAAGAATGTTTTCATAATGTCTTGCATCAGAATAAACAATTAAAGCCGCTTACCCATGCCTTCGCGTATCCCGTGAGGTCTCGGCTGCCCTGGTGGTGCGATGGTCCTGCCATCTTCAAACGCCTGTCCCGGTGAATATTGTGCTTCTCCTGCCACTCGGGAGAGCACCACTTGTCCACCATCTTCTCCCAGGCCTCTGTGTGATTATTACACCAACTAGGAGGCACCTGCAATTCAATGCAATTAAGGTAGAAGATCCAATGAAGCATGTTTATTCTCAGAAAATAAAAGTTTTGATGTTAGTTAGTTACCTTGAGGAAATCCTCCCTCTCCAACGTCATTGTTACGGCTTGCCTCTTGGTGACCTTTCGATGTTCGTAGTGGGCGTGGTAGTGCACGATAGCCTGGAGGCGCGCCTCGTAGTGAATGTCGTGCAGGAGCTTCTGGCAGGCTCGGTGGGCGTTACGCTCCGCCCTCACCTCAGTTCCCTCCTCGCACCTGTAGAAATCCTGCATATACACACATCAATTATTATGTCAGTATTGAAAATGCGATGAATTCAGTAATGTAGTGCCAGAAAGACTTACCCACAACTCGGCCTTCACCCGCTCCGCCTTGTTGTTGTACGCTCGGCCCAGGGTGTCCGGCTGGTCCGGCGCGGAGTAGTAGTGCTCAAAGTGAAAAGCCGGCTCGTACTTTCCGGCATGCTGGACCATGCCGGGGAAGTGCTCCTTGCACAAGAGGCCGAGTATGCCATTGACAAGGCGTGAGTGGTTTCCACCGCCCACCAGGGGTACTCAACTTTGCCGTGAGCCTAGATCTGGCTCTCGGCAAAGGCTGGCTTTGCCGAGAGCCAGATCTAGGCTCACGGCAAAGGCAGCCTTTGCCGAGAGCCAGATCTAGGCTCACGGCAAAGGCAGTTTTTGCCGAGAGCCAGATCTAGGCTCACGGCAAAGATTCAATTTTCAGTTCGAAAAATTTCAAACCAGTTTGCCGTGAGCTCCTTTGCAAACTCTCGGCAAACAACTCTTTGCCGAGAGCCAGATCTAAGCTCACGGCAAAGATTCAATTTTCAGTTGGAAAAAATTCAACGTAGTTTGCCGTGAGCCCCTTTGCAAGCTCTCGGCAAACAACTCTTTGCCGAGAGCCACAAGGCCAAGCTCACGGCAAACACCCTGTTTGCCGTGAGCGCGCCTTGAGGCTCTCGGCAAAGAGTTGTTCCCCCATTAGTTTTTATTTTATTGTGCTCTCCATTTCTTTTTTCTAAAGTGTTGGTGATACTGATCTTATTTCATATGATGAGTAAAATCATGAAGTCCTATTTGTTTACATATTATTTCATTATTTCATGTGTATATTAAGTAGAAATATATATCAAATTATTCTGAAAAAATACCAAATTTTGACATAGACCATATTATAGTGTCTATAACATGTGCACAAAGTTTTGCATGCAAACTCAAATTTAAAGTTCCCTTTGAGTTCAAATTCTAGAGATCACATGTGATGTTTACGAAACTTCTACGGAGATGTTCGGATTTGTGCATGGTTTGACACAAAATTGCCCGAAACCTCGTCTAACTTTTCCCACACTCTTAGTACACCAAATCATTGGATGTCTACAAAAATCATGATTTTCGGACTCCATTTGCTATTTTTAATAATTGCAAAACTATTAATCCACGTGGTTTTTTCCATGTTTTCATTGAAATATACTCTTATTTTGTTGGTAAGGCTTCACATCACACTTACTTACATGAATCTCATTAGTTAATTCATTTTTTACCATTTTTCAAATCGTTTCTCTATTCAACTTAGAATTATTCCATAAACCCAACAAATTGATACAAAGAAATTAAAAATAGCAAACAAATTGGTAAAATAGTCAAATGCTCACATGTTGTACTTTGTAGGATGTGTGAACTAAGAAAATTTGTTTGGGCGTTGAAATGTGAAATATGTGGGACACGTTTGCCGAGAGCCGCCAGGAAGCTCTCGGCACAGATACCCTTCGCCGTGAGGCTTTGGAAAGCTCTCGGCAAACCATGCCTTTGCCGAGAGTCTCTGGGATGCTCTCGGCAAAGAGGCTGCCACGTGGCCACGCCGGCCTGACTGATGCCGTGCCACGTGTCCAATGTTGCTGAGAGGACGTCCTCTGCTCTCGGCAAACAACCCTTTGCCGTGAGCTCCTTGTAGGCTCACAGCAAAGACGTTGACGGCCGTTAGCCGCCCCACACGCCGTCTTGGCGGAAGAGAGCACGAACGTGGCACGTGATCATTGTATGCCGAGAGGTCCTAGTTTGCCGAGAGCATCTTTGCTCTAACTCTCGGCGAAGTTTTCGTTCGGTCGAGTGCGCAAACTTTGCCGAGAGCCCAGCCTTAGGTGCTCACGGCAAAAGTTGTTGTTGCTGACGGTTTTCTCTTTGCCAAGAGTCTTTGGGCCATGGCTCACGGCAAACGTCTTCTTTGCCGAGAGCCCGACGTTTGGCTCACGGCAAAGATTGTTGCTCTCGGCATATTAGGATTTCCCGATAGTGTGGCCTGTGTTGGACTTCATCAACCTCACAATCTGTCCACCCTCAAAGTTGTTTAATCCGGACAAGGTTATATATATGCTGAGCAGGATGAGTGTTGTATGTGTATATGAGTACATTGTACCTGACAAAAACAGACAGATTTCTTAATAATGGTATCTGTTCTTGTTTAACTAATTCATATGAAATAGTGCTCAAGTTGACATCTAGCAAAAACACTAACCAATCTAAGTTCCAGATATATCCTCTCTTCAGGGTAAATGAAATACACTGTTTTAACATAGTAGTCCGCGCTTCAGGCTTACTAATAGACGATATGTCTTCTCTATAATATGATACCACTAAGTAGTAGCATAAATGCACCGTAAAAGGACCTCCAATATCTATACTTGCACAAAATGAAGGTGTTTATGGTTAATTATAAAGCCCCTGACTTCCGTGCTGCAAGTCAATTTATATTTAACTACTGCAATGTGCTGGCACTAAAACGCCATTCACATCAATTCAGGCTGACACAACCAAGACGATGTGGATGAAGTTCTGGAGTAATATATGCTGGGTAGTGAGGAGAGAGATTAAATGAGTTTCATCTACCACATATGCACTATTTCCAACGTGTTTTGTCTCTTGCACGGGTTGCCCAACATCAAAAATGAAACTATGCATTGTGTGAGTATTTTTCCATCATTAAATGTGTTGCTGCTGATGTGGAGAAACACAAAAATGAACCTCTAGTAGGATAAGCCTAAGTAAGTAATAAAAGTTGTCCAATCCCATCCCTCACATTTACTCAGGAAAAATCTAGCAAGCCTCTTGTGATTAGGATTGTGGAGGGGTTGGGAAACGTTTCTGCGATGGGGTTTAGTGTGTAAATCAATGCAAAGGGAGACAAACTTGCAAATTGAGCATACGCTCACGGTAAATAAGGATGCTTATATTTGAACTCGGTCCATCCACGTTTCCTAAGTTCAACTCAGTTCAAGAGGTGCTCAAGTTTTAAATTTTATTACCG
>JACEFO010002413.1:0-55297 GCA_015342445.1 Digitaria exilis | reverse complement strand
GATCTGTTTTTCAAAAGTAACCCTACTGTCAAGTGGTGTAGGCAAAAATATTTATTGGATTGCTCTAAACAATTGTTACTCCGAAAACAAACTCATAATTATTTAAAGCATCTAAATAGAGCTCAAGATATAAAGGTTTAACATTTTTTAAGTGTCTTTTAGAAAGAAAAGGGCAGTTTTTAAGTGTCTTGAGAAATCTATAATTATTTACGTAGGATTAATTTTAATAATTCTAGAATTAAACTACTGCATAAAATACAAAATAAATCATAACTAGAGATACAAATATATTTGTGTGCATCCTTTCTACAGAAAGATAAGAATAAGCATACTTACAACATATCCAAAATCCAGCTAAAGAGGAGCAGTAGCTTTCAAACTATGCACAAATTTACTTAAACTTTAATTCAAAAATCTAAACATCAAAACTATAAACATGCTGTGAAAAAGTTGGAGAGTGCATGTGCAAGAATTTTAATTTTAGTTTAATGATTTTTCTATGAATTTCTAGCGGTTTTTTAAACATCTCAGCTTTAACTCTAGAATTCAAAAGAATCATCTGATTTACGAAGGGCCCTAGATCTATTTTAGTTTCATAGAAAGGCCTTAGCTTCTAACGTGCAGTGTTGGCACTCCTTAGCAACACCTTTTAGTGCCATTTAAGAGAGTTTTCTTGACATAATTCATATACTAACCCATACATCCACATGGAATAACCCCGTTCTCGCATATGCACAATTTTTGGAGGATTTGGATTATGCAGGTTTTGAGCTATAAATGAGCACATTTGGATAAAAACCGAGATAGTGACCGACCACCAAGGATGTGCACGGGCAAAGGATGAAGAACACACTCGGATTTCTTTCGGGATCGGAACCAATCCAGTGGACATATCAAAGAACCAATATTATCTCAAAGCAAATGACGTTAAAGCCCACATATGTGAAGGACATAAGAAAGCAAAATTGCAAGGAGTCTACACGCGAAAGATGAGACCGAACCGAGCCAAAAAGAGGCATAGGCCAGCCGGCCTAGGGGCCCACTAGCGGTCGGCCCAAGCCCTTTTGAGGCGGTTCCATGCGTCCCATTTGAGTTAGGGTTTTCCTCGGACTATTTAAAGCTCGGACATGTGAAGGAACCCATATCGAATTTTCACTAGAGAGCTGTCAAATCAAAGGATACAGACCGGAGGAAGCCGACGGCCATCATCCTCGACGTTGCCTAGGAGATGGCTTAGGCTAACCCTAGCCGCCATAGTTGGCCCTGTGTGGTAAGCCATGGTGGAATTCCGGAGCGCCTTGACAGCAAAGGCACATGTACAACTGAATGTTGATATTAATCTAATCTTGTCTTATTACTTTGATCTTCTAAGATGAGTGATTTATCACATATGTCTAGCTAGCTTTCATGATTAGATGTAATCATGGTGATTAGTCTATAAGTTTAGCTAGCTTATGTTCATAGTAGGATTAAATCTATTGTGGTTATTAGTCTAAGTCTTGCGGATACACCCTTAGTACTGTGTGGGGAGTCGGTGGTTGATTACCCTCGTGTGCTGACAACATGTGGGAGGGAAAAGGCCGACGGAACATGTATTGTGGAAGTACGTCCTCTTATGGTCTTTTTTCTTGATGGTTGACTAGCCCTTGTGTTGTGTGATGAGTGTGGGAGAAGACATCGGCTTACAGAACTTTGTGGGATCGTGTCCCCTTATCAGAGTACAAGATAGGTTAGGTTATCACTTAGGCTGGAGTTGCAATGAAGGAGATGGTGGGCTCGTGCGACCGAGGTTGTGTTACATCGAGACGGTCGGTATGTGACCGTTCGCTCATCACAAACAAACGCACACATGTGTTTGAACCCTATATGCTATATGATCTTCATGATAAAATTAGATCCGTTGAGTTGGTAGAGAACCTAGTGAGTTCATTGTCGGATCCACAGATTGATAAACATTGAGGGAATACTCTAAGGGTTCGTTTGGATGTAGACATTGGAGGCCTTGGTATTGAATTGAGTTCAATACCAATCTAGCTATATATTGGAATGAGTTCAATATCAAAGCCAATGTTTGGATGTAGATAAAATTATTAGTAGATATATCAACTCAGTCAGAAATACCAATTCATGTTTGGATACCAATAATCCTCATATTTGGAATTTAACCAACCTTCATCAACGCTGCCTCTTGCACCATGAATGGAGACGGAGGCCACTGCCACCGACGTGCTGTGAATGGGAGGCGCAGAGGGACGAGATGGCCCTGTCCACACGCTGGCGGGCAACAGCAGAGGGAGGAGATGGACCTTGTCCAAGCCGGCAGGAAGACACAGAGGGAGGAGATGAACTATGTGGCAAGCAGCGCAGAGGGAGCAGAATGGACCCCGCGACTGACCTGTGGATAGCGGTGCAAGGGTGGAGAGGGACCCCGTCCCACCGGCGGGCGGCGTAGAGGGAGGAGATGGACCCACGGCGGGCAGCGCAGAGAGAGAGAGGTGAGGGGCCCCGTCCTGCCAGCGGGGCGGCTCAAGGAAGAAGCCATGGGCCAGCACGAGGAAGAAGGGCGTCGGGGATGTGCGGGTGAGGAGAAGGAGACGGGCTCGCTGCCGCGAGGAATGCATACAGTTCTTCTTGGCAATAAATTGCATAGCATTGGTCGCGATCCGAAACTCAAGTTGGAATGCCAGCAACGGCCGCCCATGTGGATCTCCTTCCGGGAGAAACAACGTCTCCACCCCACTGCCCTGTTCATTACAAGAGCATGAGTAGTATCAGCAGAGGAGGTGGCCATTCCACCGATTCTCCAGGGGTCATAGTAGTATCATGATCTCGTTCTTCTTTGCTTCTGTAGTATTAAGGGTCTTCGTAGGGGATCGAAACCACCTCGTCGTGCGGTGAGCTGGCGGACACGGCAGGTCGTATACGAGGTGGCTACCACACATGAAGTAGAGCTTCATCCACATGTCGAGAGACGGTCACGGAGGCCAGGCTCGCCCATTTCTGAGTGGCCGGGTTGGAGCCCGTTGTAGATATGTTCTGGATTTCCGAATTGAACAACACTTGTGGCATTACCTTTCTATATCCACCTGGTTTGTAATCCTTTGGTCTAAACTAACTTTAATCATCTCTTTTTTCAATTAGAAAGGCTAAGCATAAGCTAATTTCAAAACTAATTACATAAATAAAGACTAGTTTATGAGTGGAATTCTAATTAGCCTGCGGTTAGCCCATATTGACTGTAGCATGTCCCTTAATCTGCGCTGCATTAGACTTGTGAGGGGTTGCGAAACAGGTTCTCATTCAACTGTTAAAGACGTGGAACTAGGTGGCAGTTCTCGACTTAGGATAAATGATCGACAAATCACAACAATTGCTAAAGATGATGAAACACAACAATCAATCAAACAGAAAACAGCCAAACACAGCACCCACGATATGGCGCCGCAGGAGTTCCTCTAGGTCGTAGAAGGAGTGCTAATAGGAATCCATCCGCACAATGGTGGACACACCTTCTACTATGGATCACCAGTCATCCGTGAACCTGATTACGTGGAAAGCCTCACGACTGCAGAAAGTACCCACCCTGGCGGTATGCATTCCCTGATGCCTCCAACTCCAACTTGGCACCGGCCACAAATGGATGGGAATGGAAATCTTCAGAAGCATGCATGTTGATAGTGGAAGAAAGGCTTATGTTGTCACTCGACGACGCCAATGACATACAAGGTTAAGAGAACTTGTATATATCTGTTGGGCTGCCTGTTGCGAAGACAAATTGCAAACTGAGTATGGAGTTCATGAGCTTAAATTGTAGTAAGGAGTAAAGGACGGACGAAAAAGAAGCTTGTCGATTCATTGAGTTGTGTCCATAAACAATAATAATGATATTCCAACCGACAGTGTGGCATCTGAATACGGAAACTATATATACAAGGTATATACAAGGTAGAGGGGGAAGGGGGGCCACTAATAACTCCAGGTCTCTCACTCTCACCATGCACCACATTGACCAAAACCGCGTGACTCGGGAGGCGGCAGAGGACATGTTCCAGCACGTCATCTGGTAGCAGCTGCGCCATGGCCAAGGGAGACACCCGCCTCTGCTCGCGATTGGTTTCCTAGGGGATTTCGTTAAGAAAGATCCAGCAATATTTTCGATTCTCGTATCGGTCTCTGTGGTTTTGATTTGGCCGAGATGGAGTCCAATATGGACACTGCTGCAGGCAGAGGTACTTGTCTTATTGGTGTTGCAAACTGAATAATCGAATTTCTCATGCTTGGGCCATAACTTGAAAAATAAATTAGACCATCATTAAACTTAACATACCATGTGTTGCATCGTCAAATTAAATGACACGTGGCCCTGTTCTTGTATATCTTTCATTACAGTTCTATCCACCGGAGTTTGTATAATAACCTTATGCGATCCTGTCCCACATGTATGGATCCTTTGGTCTGAACTTTAGTCCTCTCTTTTGGAGTCAATTAGAAAACCTAAGCATAGGCTAATTTTAAGCTAATTGCATAAATGAAGGCTAATTTAATTTGAGTTGAATCCTAATTAGCACGTGATTAGACCATATTGTTGTATCATTACATTGGCTAATTATTAGGATTATTATATTCTACTCGCAAATTAGTCTTCTGGTTTAATGTTACTTTTGAAATTATTATATATTTAGCCTCTCTAATTGACACCAAAAATATAGAGCTAAAGTTGAGACCACAATCCAAAGAGACCTTTAGTCTGCACTATATCAGGTTTGTGAGGGGTTGTTAGCATGTGTTTGGTTTGGCGGCCAAGTGGAGTAGGTGTCTTTTGTGGGTTAGGTTAAACCCATTTCATGTTCGGGTCGGAGGATAGGCCGTTCGAGTTTTTTGTTTGGTTGCAGATGTGAAGTGGGTTGAGGTGGATGCCATTTTAACACCGTTAGCAATTGCCATTTGTAGCACCCACCTATCATCTAAATAAAATTTGTCTTCTTCATCCTAACTCCTCTCGTTCACAACACCCTGTGCCGCCACGTGCTCGCCGGCCTCGCCTGCCTTGTCCCCATTGGTGTCGTCCACCAGCCCTGCCAACTTTGTCCTGGTCGG
Organism: Digitaria exilis; assembly: GCA_015342445.1. Lineage (NCBI taxonomy): Eukaryota > Viridiplantae > Streptophyta > Magnoliopsida > Poales > Poaceae > Digitaria > Digitaria exilis. The sequence continues at coordinate 50,200 of JACEFO010002413.1, read as the reverse complement.
CTACCGTCCACCCCCTTGCCTCATGCGCTTTGGGCACTATCTGCCCCGGCCGCTCCAGACACCGTCCGCTGGCCCTGGCCATGCCGGGTGTTATTCGTCACCCCGCGTTGGCCTCTATCACCCGTGGAAGAAGACTCGTACTACTAACACCGTTCAAGTGGGTTTGGTCGATTTCTTTGATTTAGAGGAATGGGATGAACTCGCATCCAGAGGGAATATACTCATTTTGGGATGAACCTAACATACTGTTTCAAACGAAGCACCTACAAAACTAGGTCCGATCCAGCCCAATCCATTCCAAACCTCAAATCAAACACATGCTCAAAGAAGTGGAACTTGGCCACACAGATTCCAGTTCTCAACTTAGCACAGGTGATCGTGTTTTTATTTATTTATTACCGGAATTGACCGGTGTTATGCTTTTAATGACAGGTGATGTGCCCATTGAGAATGAGGCACCTCACCATCGGATCCAGGCTCTTTGCCGTGAGCCTGGCACTATCGGCAAAGAGGACAATCCTCTCGGCAAAGGCTTTGCCGAGAGCCGGCTCTCGGCAAAGATGACTCGGCAAAGATTTTCTCGGCGAAGCTACCTTTGCCGAGAGCTTTCTGCCGGGATCACGGCAAAGCCTTTGCCGTGTGCACAGGAGGTATTTGCCGAGAGCATGTAGACTCTCGGCAAAGAGCCTGACCCTAACGCCGGTGAGACGGCGTTGCGCCGTCTCTGTGGGGCCCGCAGCTGGGTTTGCCGAGAGCTATGTGCCAGGCTCTCGGCAAAGCACTCAAGGTTTGCCGAGAGTCACGTGCCTGGCTCTCGGCAAAGAATTCAAGGTTTGCCGAGAGCCACGTGCCAGGCTCTCGGCAAAGAGCCCATGGGGCCCACACCGGGGGGCCTCTGCACAGGGGCTTTGCCGAGAGCCTTGGCCAGGGCTCTCGGCAAAAAATGGCATCTTTGCCGAGAGCCTTGGCCAGGGCTCTCGGTAAAAAATGGCACCTTTGCCGAGAGCCTGTCCCCATGCTCTCGGCAAACCCCTGGGCTGTGGCCTTTTTTATTTCTTATTTGCTCATATATGGTGCCCAACAACTGAAATATATCACACATACATCTCAAATACATCACAGGCAATTAATATAACCAATACACAAACATTTCATGCACATAACATACTGTTTCAACCACAAGTTTAACCAGAAGTTTAACAACAAGTTATAGCACAAGTCCATGCACATAACATTCAAGTTCGACCACAAGTTTAACCACAACGTCCGTCAACTACCTAATGGTGGTGCCGCCATTCCCACGGGTTGTGTGCTTGGGAGGGGTTGGAGAGGTCGCGATCCTGTGAGCCTGTCCGTCCTGCTGAGTTCCCCAAGGCGACCAGTCCGACACACGAGGCGCAGGCGACACACCAGGCGACATGTTGACCATTCCAGCGGGATCATTTGATCCCGCCGAGAGACCCTGCAGAAAGGAGAAATGTTTTCACGTGAGACAAGATTTAACCAATGAACTTACAAACCAAAAGTTTTTATACTCACAGGGGTCGGTTGCCGAGGTGGTGGCCGAAACTGAAGCTGTGGGGAGGGACGGACACTTGAGTGCCCACGCTCTGCATCCAGGCGTACATCTGGGTCAAGTTGGCCTGTAGGCTCTCCCGTTCGATCTCCCGTTCGGTCCTCTCTTGGGCGAGCTGGGACTGCATTACATTCAAAATATATATGTTAGAATGCGAAGCAATCGTACATCAAAAGCAATGGAAAACAAAGTAAAAAAGAAATAACCTGTAGAGACGATATCTGCAGCTGCTCCTGTGCCATGCGTGGGCGGATTGTGTCGCTTCCGCTCGGCGCCCTTTGCCAAATCTCGGGGAGTCTTGGCGTCGTGGTCGAGTCCATGACGCTGTCACCCATCCAGTACCGCCCATGCTTCTTCCCTCCGCCCACCTCCATGACGACTCGCCCATCAAAGTTCTGGGTGCTTGGAGCGTAGTCTGGCCCATGGACCTCCGTTGACCTAGACGTGTACGAACTGACCCTCGGAGGGATGGTGGGGTTGGTGAACGCCGAGTCGGGAGTGTCCTCGCTGTAGTCGATGTCGTCCGTTGCCTTGCCCATATGAGCTAAGCACCACGCCTTGAACTGAGGGTAGTCCCGGTTGCCATGTGCTGCCGACTGCAGAAAAGGAGAACAAAGCGGTTAGAATGTTTTCATAATGTCTTGCATCAGAATAAACAATTAAAGCCGCTTACCCATGCCTTCGCGTATCCCGTGAGGTCTCGGCTGCCCTGGTGGTGCGATGGTCCTGCCATCTTCAAACGCCTGTCCCGGTGAATATTGTGCTTCTCCTGCCACTCGGGAGAGCACCACTTGTCCACCATCTTCTCCCAGGCCTCTGTGTGATTATTACACCAACTAGGAGGCACCTGCAATTCAATGCAATTAAGGTAGAAGATCCAATGAAGCATGTTTATTCTCAGAAAATAAAAGTTTTGATGTTAGTTAGTTACCTTGAGGAAATCCTCCCTCTCCAACGTCATTGTTACGGCTTGCCTCTTGGTGACCTTTCGATGTTCGTAGTGGGCGTGGTAGTGCACGATAGCCTGGAGGCGCGCCTCGTAGTGAATGTCGTGCAGGAGCTTCTGGCAGGCTCGGTGGGCGTTACGCTCCGCCCTCACCTCAGTTCCCTCCTCGCACCTGTAGAAATCCTGCATATACACACATCAATTATTATGTCAGTATTGAAAATGCGATGAATTCAGTAATGTAGTGCCAGAAAGACTTACCCACAACTCGGCCTTCACCCGCTCCGCCTTGTTGTTGTACGCTCGGCCCAGGGTGTCCGGCTGGTCCGGCGCGGAGTAGTAGTGCTCAAAGTGAAAAGCCGGCTCGTACTTTCCGGCATGCTGGACCATGCCGGGGAAGTGCTCCTTGCACAAGAGGCCGAGTATGCCATTGACAAGGCGTGAGTGGTTTCCACCGCCCACCGCGGGTACTCAACTTTGCCGTGAGCCTAGATCTGGCTCTCGGCAAAGGCTGGCTTTGCCGAGAGCCAGATCTAGGCTCACGGCAAAGGCAGCCTTTGCCGAGAGCCAGATCTAGGCTCACGGCAAAGGCAGTTTTTGCCGAGAGCCAGATCTAGGCTCACGGCAAAGATTCAATTTTCAGTTCGAAAAATTTCAAACCAGTTTGCCGTGAGCTCCTTTGCAAACTCTCGGCAAACAACTCTTTGCCGAGAGCCAGATCTAGGCTCACGGCAAAGATTCAATTTTCAGTTAGAAAAAATTCAACGTAGTTTGCCGTGAGCCCCTTTGCAAGCTCTCGGCAAACAACTCTTTGCCGAGAGCCACAAGGCCAAGCTCTCGGCAAACACCTTGTTTGCCGTGAGCGCGCCTTGAGGCTCTCGGCAAAGAGTTGTTCCCCCATTAGTTTTTATTTTATTGTGCTCTCCATTTCTTTTTTCTAAAGTGTTCGTGATACTGATCTTATTTCATATGATGAGTAAAATCATGAAGTCCTATTTGTTTACATATTATTTCATTATTTCATGTATATATGAAGTAGAAATATATATCAAATTATTCTGAAAAAATACCAAATTTTGACATAGACCATATTATAGTGTCTATAACATGTGCACAAAGTTTTGCATGCAAACTCAAATTTAAAGTTCCCTTTGAGTTCAAATTCTAGAGATCACATGTGATGTTTACGAAACTTCTACGGAGATGTTCGGATTTGTGCATGGTTTGACACAAAATTGCCCGAAACCTCGTCTAACTTTTCCCACACTCTTAGTACACCAAATCATTGGATGTCTACAAAAATCATGATTTTCGGACTCCATTTGCTATTTTTAATAATTGCAAAACTATTAATCCACGTGGTTTTTTCCATGTTTTCATTGAAATATACTCTTATTTTGTTGGTAAGGCTTCACATCACACTTACTTACATGAATCTCATTAGTTAATTCATTTTTTACCATTTTTCAAATCGTTTCTCTATTCAACTTAGAATTATTCCATAAACCCAACAAATTGATACAAAGAAATTAAAAATAGCAAACAAATTGGTAAAATAGTCAAATGCTCACATGTTGTACTTTGTAGGATGTGTGAACTAAGAAAATTTGTTTGGGCGTTGAAATGTGAAATATGTGGGACACGTTTGCCGAGAGCCGCCAGGAAGCTCTCGGCACAGATACCCTTCGCCGTGAGGCTTTGGAAAGCTCTCGGCAAACCATGCCTTTGCCGAGAGTCTCTGGGATGCTCTCGGCAAAGAGGCTGCCACGTGGCCACGCCGGCCTGACTGATGCCGTGCCACGTGTCCAATGTTGCTGAGAGGACGTCCTCTGCTCTCGGCAAACAACCCTTTGCCGTGAGCTCCTTGTAGGCTCACAGCAAAGACGTTGACGGCCGTTAGCCGCCCCACACGCCGTCTCTGGCGGAGAGAGCACGAACGTGGCACGTGATCATATATGCCGAGAGGTCCTAGTTTGCCGAGAGCATCTTTGCTCTAGCTCTCGGCGAAGTTTTCGTTCGTCGAGTGCGCAAACTTTGCCGAGAGCCCAGCCTTAGGTGCTCACGGCAAAAGTTGTTGTTGCTGACGGTTTTCTCTTTGCCAAGAGTCTTTGGGCATGGCTCACGGCAAACGTCTTCTTTGCCGAGAGCCCGACGTTTGGCTCACGGCAAAGATTGTTGCTCTCGGCATATTAGGATTTTCCGGTAGTGTGGCCTGTGTTGACTTCATCAACCTCACAATCTGTCCACCCTCAAAGTTGTTTATCCGGACAAGGTTATATATATGCTGAGCAGGATGAGTGTGTATGTGTATATGAGTACTATTTGTACCTGACAAAAACAGACAGATTTCTTAATAATGGTATCTGTTCTTGTTTAACTAATCATATGAAATAGTGCTCAAGTTGACATCTAGCAAAAACACTAACCAATCTAAGTTCCAGATATATCCTCTCTTCAGGGTAATGAAATACACTGTTTTAACATATAGTCCGCGCTTCAGGCTTTACTAATAGACGATTATGTCTTCTCTATAATATATACCACTAAGTAGTAGCATAATGCACCGTAAAAGACCTCCAATATCTATACTTGCACAAAATGAAGGTGTTTATGGTTAATATAAGCCCCTGACTTTCCGTGCTGCAGTCAATTTATATTTAACTACTGCAATGTGCTGGCACTAAAACGCCATTCACATCAGGCTGACACAACCAAGACGATGTGGATGAAGTTCTGGAGTATATATATGCTGGGTAGTGAGGAGAGAGATTAAATGAGTTTCATCTACCACATATGCACTATTTCCAACGTGTTTGTCTCTTGCACGGGTTGCCCAACATCAAAATGAAACTATGCATTGTGTGAGCTATTTTGTCCATCAATTAAATGTGTTGCTGCTGATGTGGAGAAACACAAAAATGAAACCTCCTACTAGGATAAGCCTAGTAAGTAATAAATTGTCCAATCCCATCCCTCACATATACTCAAGGAAAATCTAGCAACCATCTTTGATTAGGATTGTGGAGGGGTTGGGAAACGTGTTCTGATGGGGTTTAAGTGTGTAAATCAATGCAAAAGGGAGACAAACTTGCAAATTGAGCATAGCTCAACGGTTAAATAAGGATGCTTATATTTGAACTCGTCCATCCACGTTTCAAGTTCTAAACTCAGTCAAGGTGCTCAAGTTTCATAAATTTATTACCGGATTTAATAGGCACTATTCTTTTAATGGCAGATGATGTGCCTTGTGACAATGTGGCAGTGGCAACTGTGTTTACTTCGGTAATTTCGAGATTTGTCAACTTAGTCTCTCGAAGATGCTCATAGAGACAAGGTTGTCTGCTCAAGTGGAAGAGTGTGCACATCTGCGTATTGAATATATATTTGTTTGTACTCGAAAACAAAGCAAGCAGATTTCTAGAGCAGAATAGTAGTACTGAACAGTCTTAATGGTCTCGGTTCTTGTTGGAACGGTCATAGGAAACGGTCCCTAAGCGAAATCTACCAAAACACTGGCCAAACTAAGTTCCTGATATATCATTATTGTTCAGGTAAATGCAGTTAATATAAGCCTGGTGCATTTCTTATTGTCTTTCTGATTATCTGTATGTCTAGTGCTTATATAATTTCAAACAGTTTGTGAATTTGAATACATGTTTGTTTTATCAGTAGAATTTTTCTAAATAAGGTCCCATCAAGCATGGCATTATATTTTCATAACAAATCTGTCAACTCTCAAGACCACAACGATCAATGGTAACTTATGTTAGAAATAGTCAGACAAATCACAACAATCGCTAAACATGATGAAGACAACCAATTAGAGAGAAAACAGCTAAACATTGCACAGCCTGAACGCCTTCTACACAAATATGGCGCTGCAGAAGCTTCTGTAGGTCGCATAAGAAATGCAAAAAGGAATCCCTCCACACAATGGTGAACGCACGTTCTTCTCTGGATCACCGGTCATGCGGTAACCTCATTATGTGGAAAGACTCAAGACTCCAGAAGGTTAGGTATCCTGCCTGGCGGTGTGCATTGCCTGATACCTCCGACTCCAACTTGGCACGGCCAGAAATATATGGGAATGGAAATCTTCAGAAGCATGCATACGTTGATAGTAGAAGAAAACGAAAGTCCGGCTTTCACTTTTTGAACTATAACAAAAGTATGATTTTTAACTCGCGACTATAAAATCGGACACAAAATGCCATCCAACTATCAACCATGCAACTTTGGCCCGGTTTATGTTATTACTGACGACGCCAACATATACAAGAGAAATTTATATATATCTGTTCTGTCAGGCTGCTGGTGGGCTTAAATCGTGAGAAGAACCGACGAAAGAACATGGTTGTTGATTCATTGAGTCGTGGCCATAAACAATAATAATGGTATCCAACCGACAACAATTGTGCCTAAATTCGGAAACTATATATACAAGGTAGTAGAGGGGGCCAAATAATTCTAGGTTTCTCACCACGCCACGCACCATATTGTCACAATGACCCACGTCGTCTCCCAAACTAAAGCATCATGTATGCTATTTCTCTGTACAGTCACGTCGTCATCAGAACAATGCCAACACCGTTAGCTCGTCATTCTCTTTTGTTGCCTCCTCCTATCATATCTCCACTCCGTCTGAATGGATTCCCGGGAACCAAGTGAAAGCCAAAAGATGTAGATTCCGCTTCTAGTTTTGCTGCACAGTGGTATTTCCCTGCTCTGTTCAGTGTTCAGCAGAAGCATAAAACGTGTCCGTGGTGTTTGTTTTTTCGAAATTGAATGGTTTATTAATTTTAAAATAATGCACAATATAATAACTATGACTTCTATATGACCATAATTAAAAGGTCAACATATAGTTGCTGCTCTAAATAAGAAAATGTTATAGGTCTTTACTAATCCCCGTTGGAGAAAGGCCAAATATATCGATCACATTATTGTGTGGTTATGAATGATCACAACCCGCATGTATACAATTCCCAGACCATACAAGCCATCTGGAATTTGAAAAAATAAACGGATGTGGAATCGTTCACTCCTTGTGATTAAGTTTAAATATCGCAACTCATAAAAGATACCTTATCGAATCATCCGTGGCCAAACTTCTACCGGGACCACTACTACGTTCCAGCACTTCTTACTTGGATTCCTTAGTCATAATTAACTGTATAATTGCCCTCATCGACAGAGACTTTTGGTGCTGCGGCTGCTATGTTTTCTCTCAAATTTGAGTAATCCAATGCTATTTTATTTCTGACATTATTAGCATAAAAAGGAACATGCCTTGTTGAGAAATAGATTAATGATCAATTTCTGTAGTTAGTTAATTAATTATGTCATTAGCAGATACTTATTAGAACATGTCAGTTGTTGTTGTCCCGAAGGGACCAACCCCAAAAGGGCCACTCCGAAAGGGCCAGACCCTTTGGATGGCAACCTCTTGGCCCCTTGGCCATGTATAAATATGTAACAACCATCCCCCATTCAAGACAATCATTTCATTCCTTTCATTCTATTTTCTATACTCACTTTGACTTCACAATACGTTATCGGTCGCTTTACTCTCTACTGAACACAAATAAGGCAACAGACAAGGAGGCCACCAGGCCTCACCAGTCACCACCATTGGGATAAGAATGGATCCTGCAACTAGGCATGTATTGTCCACATTAAAGGGGACCCTGTAAATGACTAAAGATAGCTCAATGTACACATAGTAACCGTAATCTGTTTGTGGTATCCATATTTAAGTCTTGAAAAAAAAAACAACTTTTCATCTAGCAAAATCATTTGCACAACTGCACATACAAAATCTTTACGCCATAAAGCAACCCTATCTATGTCATTCAATTATCATATACATCAATGACCATATATAGTTTCTATCAAGAAGGTTTGAACTCTTTGTTTTAGAGAAATGTCCTTCATATGGGTGACTAGAACAACAAACGCATAACAAAGTTTCACCTATATGTTTCAGAGAGCCAATGTTGTGTTTGTTTGGAAGACAGATAAGCCGTCTATTTTTAAAGCCCACTTGGACCCAATTAGCAGAAAGAGAACGAGATAGTGGTCCATATAATATTCAACATTTCTCTTAAGCATAGTCCACATTTCTCTTAATCATGTTCAACAATTGATGTGCAAATGTAGAAAATGCAAATACGGAATGTTGAAATTGAAAATACAGAATGTTGAAAAATCAAAATGTTGAACTAGTTCAATGCAAAAGCTGACGGCACTCGTGGGGATATGCGCAGCCGTATGCGCATCAATAGTGAACTGCTCTTTGTCTACCTTCTTTTCCAACTCTTCATTCTTTCTCTAATACAGCACCCCTTCCCTAATAGAGCACCCTAGTGTTGTATGATCCTCTAGCTGGACTGCACACTCCTTTTTTGGCCATGGTACCCAGTCTTCTCCTCAAACCCTCTTCGCGGCCCAGCATCAGACTCAACCTTAGCCTTCTTGTTGCCAGTGTCTTCACGATCAACGTCGTCAGGTCTGCTAACATTAACTCACCGTCGCTAATAGTCAGCCGTTCACCAAGGTGACAACACGGTCACATGCAACAACTTGATGCCAACCTCCACACATTGCTTGATCTTGTAGCTATACTGCACGTTTCTTCTTTCTCCATGTTACGACGTTTCCTAGTGCCGCGCATGCTCCCCAAGATAGTGCTTCTATGAGTATGGAAACTAGCGTTTCGGTTGAAAATTTTCGGAGGAGTCGTCAAACATTTCATAGGAAACACTAGTATCCTATGAGCCACAACTGCAACATTTGGTTTGGAAACTGCTGGGACTAGATATCTGTTTGATTTTACGAAGAAGAGAGCAAGGGAGCAAAATGTTGTTTTATATGCGTCCGTTAATGTCTCCCAACCATTTTTTTTTGTGTTTGTGAATCATTGTGCAAAATAGATGTGTTTATTGTTAGAGCACAGACTACTCTAGTCGTGCAATTAATTTATTTTTAACTACGACAGTGTGCCAGCACTAAAACCCTATTCATGTTAGGTATCAGGCCACATATGAGGTTTTGGTGTACCGTATGGATAGGCCTGCACTAATAATTCATAGACGCAACCGCACCATATAATCCTTAAGGTTGACATGGAAGCTCAGATCACCGTGGTTTATAGATATGGTCACCGATCAGAATTGGGATACATATTTTTTCCAGGCTCTAGTACCGACAGGCACATATATGGTCATTGCACCTCCTTGTTACTAGAGTCGCTGAACTTCTTGTACAGCCATACATTTATTTAGGATGAAAGGTTGCCACGGCAGCTAGAGCTAGCCACAAAAAAAAAAAAAGCCCTCAAGGCTCGCGAGCTGGCTCGGCTTGTTCATTGATTCGGCTCAATTTATCTCGGCTCCATTTCTCAACCCACCTGAGCCAAGCCTCTCACACTCGGCGCTATTTTTTACTCCATGATGAGGCTTTTTCCTGATTTCCAGCCAAGCCTGACTGGGTATATGCTGCAATGTCTTGAACCACATCTCGGCTGGAAATCTGAAAACAATAAAGTATTAAAGCACACTCGTGATGGAAGTCATCCATTGCAATGTATTTTGCCTTGCTCACAGTGAACGCAACACCACCACAGCGATGATAGACAAGAAATTATGATGCAGCAGTAACGAACGGTTGGATTGCCTTCTCATTTTTACTCCATGATCTCGCCATTCCCATTGTCACCCAAGCACAAACTAGCGCTGTTAGTAGGAATGCGCATGCAGTGCTTCACTATAGATTCTTCATTACAAGAGTATACCTTTAAGCAAAGTGCCACATTCTATGAAACATTTGTATCCAAAGACTCTGAGGCACCACATTTGAAACAGAGTGTGAGAGCACAAAGCGAAAGGGGAAGAACAAGCTAATTAAACTACTTCTTTTAGACTAAAGCTAATTGAATACTACAGCTATATAAGCTACACAAAGAGGTAGGGGCCGACCCTCTGTCTATGAAGAAGCCCAGCATAGTCTTGACTCCCGTGCTAAAGTTTTTATGTTTTTTTTTCCTGCTCATCATTGCTATTTGCCTGTGTAATGGTCGTACAGGACGGCTAGATAACTAAACTGAACCCTTTTTTCTCCCATTCGTAATAAAGTCTGGCCGCCACATAATCGTCACTAATTTTTTTCTTGAAAGAAACAAAAGAAAGTATGAAATGGGATAGAAATTAATTTTGTTGTTTTGTCCTGTCCATAAAGGAATACAATCGTATATAACTTATTTCAAATGAGATAGTGCACCGCCCTCGTCCTTACAAATGTGAAGGGCTGGAATATACGTTATTCTAACCAAAACATTATTGGATATGTAAGCAAATATATCTCAAGATAATTACCTTCCATCTACTTTGCTCTAACTGAAAAGCATGATATTCTATTTGATTTGATAACTCATAGTTTTCATGATAGTTATTGTTATACTAAAGTTGATTATTCTAAAACCGACACAGTAGGAACTTATCATGTCCATATGTGTGAGCGGAATGATTTATGAAGATGACATGGTGGAGAGCAACATTGGCAATATTAAGGTCTTCCAGGATCACTACCTCTTTGATCTTCGATGCATCTAACATCTTCAGGCCTTAGCTTCCCATAGTTGTGGATTCAAAGCGAGTAAAAATGGAGAATAAGCAAGATCCGATTACTTGTTACTTTTTGGTATTGAATTGATGATCGATATACATATTCTTTTTGTAGATCATCTGGAGTTTGTTTGCAGAGCTTAAAGAGTAGCATCTCCAAGGACATAAGGTCATCGCCACCAATTTGGTAGCAGGCACTAGTAGCAAATCAAAAACTTATACAGCATTGATGGGCCATAAAGGGACAGAGAACAAAAAAGACACCACATTTTCAAATAAATCACTTATCACTTGAATGAAAACTGAGGCTCGAGTGTGTGTGTGTGTGTGCAGACTGAAGAGAGGAGGGAATTCAGTGTTGGGTTCAGGGTGTGGTATAATATATCAACCTATTTCTCAGTGCACATGCTGGTATGGAGCTGACCAACATGTTCTAGCATTGAATCAAGCCCCTTAATATATGTCATCCACTGAAGAGCTGACATGGCATTCAAAGAATAAGTGTGGAATAGAACTAACATGAAATGGTGCAATGATGCCACATCTAGGCAGCTAGCTCTGTCCGGATGCTGCAGGATGCACACTACTACAGAAGTGCGCATTTGTACAGGTTCCATGACCCCAGCTTTTGGAACCAGTAAACACCAATCCGGACTAAAAAATATCGTAAGTAACTTTTCAGAGCTGTTGATGTTTACCAATCAGTACTAAATGTTTACCAATCGGTACTATTCCATAGAGACACATGTTTTCTGGTGTGCGCTTAAATACAACAAGTGTATGGGACGACAGAAGAGAAGGAAGAGGATAAGAGAGAATGATGAAAATGACATGTGTAAAGAAGGTGAAATTGTTGGATATGTATGCCTAAAGCCAATTGGATTGGATCCACTAAAGGCCCAAAGGGATATTGATCATGAGGGATTAGGGTTCCTATTGGGCCTATGAGATAGAAGCTCATTAGTACCCCTATATATATGTGAGAGGGGCTAGGGGTTCCACAACCTTTTGGCCGCCGCCGCCGCCGTCCTCCACGCCCGCTCCTCCTGTTGCTCTCGCGGACCTAGCAGTCCGGACCGTAACGCATCCTCTCCGTACGTGTGGATACCTCGGAGGTGCTGCGTTTGGAGCACAAGGACGATCCGGACTAGACGAACGTTAGCAACTGCACTGCCGGCCACATCAACGCGCTCTCCTACACCGAGATGGTTCCGCTGCATCCGCGCGTCTAGTGGTAACGATATGTGATCTTCTACTCGCAAGGTTCCTGGGTTTACGCGGTAGATTAAAATTGTTTTAGCTAGCGTAGCCTACCCGTTTCCCTACAGTGGTATCAAGAGCCATCTTGCGTAGTTTTTGATCTAGGTCATGAACATATGAAGATATGCTTGGTTGTAGATGAATTTTGATCGGGTTCGTGATCTTGCTATGATGGTAACTCTCACTACTACACAAAACATTTGTAATGACCCTTCTCTTTTTCCAGTAGTAACGGGCACCCAAAAAAACATCATTGCAGTGCATTGTTGCTGATGTCATCGGTGTAGCGTCATTGCTGTGACCACTACAATAACGGGCAACCATGACGTCATCATCGCATCCGTTATTACAAATGGATAGTTCACAATAATAACAGACGTCGCTGACATCATCATTGTCCATTATTACAAATGCCATCTTTAATAACGGAATCACTGCTGACATCATCATGGACCGTTATTACAAATACAATCTTTAATAATGGATGCGGCTGATGTCATCACCGTTGGTTGTTAAAAATCGAGGCTAGGGCTAACTTTAGAGGTGATGTCACCCGCCCGTTACTAAAAATGCACAAACGAGAGGTGACGTCATGCGTCCGTTATTCCAAACCATTTTCAATAACGGTGAGATGCTGACGTCACTACGTCCGTTATTAAAAATCAAGCACTAGATTTATCAAATTGGAAAAAGTCCACATTAGTCCCCTCAACTATAAGCAAAGTCTACGTAACCCCCTAAACTATATTTTGGTTCATTTTACCCCCTAAACTATGTCACTTGGTCTATTCTACCCCCTGATACAATTTGTCTTTTTTATTTCTCTATTCACAAGTTGAATTTTAATTTCAAATTTTGTATGATTGTAGTAAACATCACAAGGTATGTCAAAAAATATATTATGATTTTTTAATTATTTTTTATATAATGTTGTATGCTAAGGATTAATTAATTATTAAGAATCTTACCCCATCAAAATAATGACAAAAAAATCATATTATATTTTTCCATCATGCATTATGATGTCTACTCTCATTTCGCAAAATGTGAACGTAATGTGACACTTGTGCATGGAGAAATTAAAAAAGACAAATTGTATTCGGAGATAGAATAAACCAAGTTACATAATTTAGGGGGTAAAATGAACCAAAATATAGTGGAGAAAGTGAGAAAATAGGAGTTGTAGATCTTGAAAAGTTACGAAACTTTATAGTTAATAAGTTTTTTATTTAAAATCATCTAGTCGACAAAAACTAAGTTTGAAAGAGTTCATATTTGAAATTCAAATTTTGTAAACGATCTCGCCTAGAGAAACTATCAATATGAAAGTTGTATATCTCAAAAAGTTATAAAACTTTGTATTTGATGAGTTTTTAATTTGAATTCTTTTAGAGTCTCAAACAAACAATTTACACTCGGGTGAGTATAATATGTGGGGAAAGAAAATTGATAGTAGACACAAGTGTGTCGTGTAGTGGTAGAAGGGGTTGTGTGTGAGGGAGAGGTCCCAGGTTCGAATCCCGCTACCGTCAAGTTGTGAATTTCATCATAAACATGATTGGTGGGGTGAGGGGATGGTGATGGCTGACCGGTGGGGGCCTCCCCTGATTAAATATAACGGACGCGATGCCCGTCATTACAGTGTCATTTTGCCCGTCATTATGGTGCTCCATTGTAGTAGTGTCCTACCGGTCGGATATCCGCCATCGGAGTTAAGTGATGCATGTAAACTCAATCATGGCTAGATGTATATCAATGTGTTTGGTCGAATCGAAACTAGGTCAAGTCTCAGGCGCATGTGATGCGTGGCGACAGTAGATTTGATCTACTACCGAGCCGAGAGAGAGGCGAAAACATGTTGCAATTTCGGTGAAATTAGATTTCTCAAATTCGGCTGGGAAGGTGGAGTTTTCTGCGATTTAAGTTTGGACGTCGGATCGCCTAACTTGTTTTTCCAGGAATCATGTGATCGGTGTGGCCCGTATGTGTATGTGATGCATATATGTAACAAATTCATGTCCTGTGTGTCATGATTAGGCAATACGGCTGGAGCCCTATGTATTGTCAATTTAATGTAATGGCCTACGTGCCAACATGTGATGATTCAAACGCGAATGTGTAATTTTATTTACTAGTATGCGTTAGATAGTTCTTGGAGGACTCATCACTAAAGGATGGCGCACATGGTTCATGATGATGGAGATCAACATGATAAATATTCCAATGGCGATGGAGATCAGCATGTGGTTATGGGCCATGCCGTGTCACTAATGCTATGTGATTGTCGTTCTTATTGTTTTACTTTTACATGCGATATTTTTATAGTTCATGTATGCGATGATATAAGTAGAACGATCCCTCAGCAATGTTTAAGCTTGTGTGCCCTCCCAAATCTTGCACTGTTATGTCTTGTACAATTAGTGGTGGGTCTATGAAATTAGGGTGCCACTAGTTTTCCTTGACTAGATGGGTTCGTATCGGATACTTACTCGCATGAGGTTTGGTTACCTTAGACAGAGTCATCTTAACGGTTAAGGACTTTGAGGCACAAAGGTTGGGCGCCGAGACATAGAGATGTCACCCAACAACAGGAGTCATATGTGATATGATTAGCAAAGAGTTGCTTACCGATCTACCATGTCTTCTAGCGGTGATGCTAAAGCTCACTAGTCGACTTGTTAGTTGTGGATTCTTAATCACTAAGTATCAATAGAGGGATATTGATTTTAGTGGGAGCAGATTCAGTTAAGAGTTAATTTGATTTACTTCATCATGGATACGTTGTCTTAGTATTTTGCATATATTTTGTTGTAGATCAATGGCACCAAACAACCCACTGTTTACTTTGTGTTCGGTCCTTGAGAAGGACAAACTGAATGAGACTAACTATGCGGATTAGATCCACAACCTGAGAATTGTTCTCAGGGCTGAGAAAAAGGAAGAAGTTCTAGACACTCCATTACCCGATGAGCCTGATGCTGATGCACCTAGCAACAATAAGCTCGCTTACAAGGCAGCACGTGATCTTGATCTTGAAGTGGGCTGCCTTATGCTTGCGTGCATGGAACCCGAGCTGCAAATGCAGTTCGACAACTATGCTGTCTATGATATGATCATAGCTCTCGAGGAAATGTTCCAGACTCAGGCTATGACTGAAAGGTTCAATGTCTCTAAGACCTTTGTTGAGAGCAAGCTTGCAGAAGGTGCAGCCGTTGGACCACACGTGATCAAAATGGTTGGTTACTTTCAGAGGTTGGAGAAGTTAGGCTTCCCACTTGGCCAAGAGTTGGCCACTGATTTTATTCTTGCATCCCTTCCACCCAATTATGGGAACTTCATCTCGAACTACCATATGCATGGGGCGGAGAGGGGCTTGAATGAGTTGTGTGGTATGCTTAAGACGGCAGAGGCTAACATTAATAAAGGAGCTAGCGGCCATGTGTTGGCGGTCCAAAACAAGCCCAACTTTAAGAAGAAGGGCAATTGGAAGAAGAAGGAAAAGGCTAAAGATGTGATCTCCAAGCCAATTCCTGCTCCCAAGCCTGGACCAGAACCAGACAAGCTGTGCTTCCACTGTCATGAACTTGGTCACTGGAAAAGAAACTGCAAGGCGTACCTGGCTTCTTTGAAGAAGAAAGGAAGTAAGAGTACTTCCGGATCAGGTACATTGCATGTTTATATTACACACATTTCCCTCGCTGATTCATATATCAATTCTTGGGTATTTGATACCGGATCGGTTGCTCATATTTGCAATTCGATGCAGGGAATGATAAGAAGTAGAAGCGTGGTACGAGGAGAGATTGATTTCCGCGTGGGCAATAATGCAAGAGTTGCTGCATTGAGCGTCAGAACGATGCAACTTGACCTCCCGTCAGGATTTATTTTGGAGTTAAATAATTATTATTTTGTTCCTAGTTTAAGTCGAAACATTGTGTCTCCTTCATGTTTGATAAAGGATGGTTATACATTTGCGAGTGAAGACAATGGTTGTGTGATCTCTAAGAATGGCATATTTGTGGCTTTTGCATCCATTTTGAATGGGTTATTTATTATAAATCTTGATGATGCGCCTATCTATAATGTAAGTGCTAAAAGGCCTCGGCCTAATGATTTAAGTCCTACCTATATGTGGCATTGTCGTTTGGATCATACAAGCGAGAAACGCATGAAGAAGCTCCATTCTGATGGGCTCCTAACTTCGTTTAATTTTGAATCACACGAGACATGCGAAGCTTGTTTGCTAGGCAAGATGACTAAGGTGCCTTTCACAGGTTTTCCTAAGAGGGCATTAGACTTGTTGGAACTCATACATACTGATGTGTGCGGACCAATGAGCACGACAGCTAGAGGTGGTTTCCAATACTTCATAACTTTCACTGATGATTTTAGTAGATATGGCTATGTCTACTTAATGAAGCATAAGTCGGAAATTTCTGAAAAGTTCAAAGAGTTCCAGAACGAAGTGGAAAATCAGAGTGGCAAGAAAATTAAGGCCTTATGATCTGATCGTGGAGGTGAATATTTGAGCCACGAGTTTAGTTGTCATCTAAAGTGTTGTGGAATTGTTCCACAGCTTACGCCGCCTGGAACGCCACAAAGAAATGGTGTATCTGAGCGACGTAATCGAACTTTGTTGGACATGGTTAGATCTATGATGAGCCAGTCGGACCTACCGTTATCGTTTTGGGGATACGCTCTAGAAACAACAGCTTTCACACTTAATAGGGTACCGTCTAAGTCTGTAGTTAAGACACCATATGAGATATGGACTAGCAAGACTCCCAGTTTGTCTTTTCTGAAAATTTGGGGTTGCGAAGCTTATGTCAAGCGACTTATGTCTGATAAGTTAACACCCAACTCGGACAACTGTGTTTTCGTGGGGTACTCGAAGGAAACTTTGGGGTATTATTTCTACAACCGAGAAGAGGGCAAAGTGTTTGTCGCTCGGAATGGTGTTTTCTTAGAGAAAGAGTTTCTCAAAAGTGAGAAAAGTAGAGAGAAGGTGTATCTTGAAGAAGTTCGAGATGAGCCAATGGGACAAGAATTGACAAGTGATGCTAATGTAAGAACAAGTTGATGTACCCGTGGCAGGAGAGACACCATAACAACCACGAAGGTCGGATTGGGCACGTTGCGCAACCAAAAGGATGAATCTCCTAATTACGGCAGAGCGCGACATATTGTTGTTGGACAATGATGAACCTATGACCTACACGGAAGCAATGATGGACCCAGATTCTGAGAAGTGGCAGAGTGCCATGAGATGTGAAATAGATTCCATGGGAGACAACCAAGTTTGGACCTTGGTTAATCCACCTCAGGGTGTTAGACCCATAGAGTGCAAGTGGATCTATAAGAAGAAGAAAGATATGGACGGAAATGTTCACGTCTATAAAGCTCGACTTGTTGCAAAGGGTTTTCGACAAGTTCAAGGAGTTGACTATGATGAGACATTCTCACCGGTAGCGATGCTTAAATCTGTTCGGATTATTCTAGCAATAGCTGCGTATTTTGATTATGAGATATGGTAGATGGATGTCAAAGCAACTTTTCTAAATGGCTATTTAGAAGAGGATGTGTATATGATACAACCTGAGGGTTTTGTCGATCCAACTAATCCTGGAAAGATATGCAAACTTCAAAAATCTATTTACGGGTTGAAGCAAGCATCTCGGAGTTGGAATATTCGTTTTGATAAAGTGGTCAAAGGGTTTGGTTTTCATCAAAACGAAAAAGATCCTTGTGTTTACAAGAAGGAAAGTGGGAGCGCTGTTGCTTTTCTGATCTTATATGTGGATGGCATATTATTGATTGGAAATGACATTCCAATGCTGGAGTCTGTAAAGACTTCACTGAAAAATAGTTTTTCTATGAAGGATTTAGGGGAAGCAGCATATATTCTGGGCATAAGGATCTATAGAGATAGATCAAAGAGGCTTATAGGATTAAGCCAAGATACTTATATTGACACTATGCTAAAACGGTTTAGCATGGAACAGTCCAAGAAAGGGTTCTTGCCTATGTCACACGGCGTACACCTCAGCAAGACTCAGTGCCCTTCGACGGCTGATGAGCGAGAGCGCATGAGTAAGGTCCCATATGCTTCGGCAATTGGATCTATCATGTACGCCATGATAGGTACTCGTCCAGATGTCTCATTTGCTCTTAGTGCTGCGAGCAGGTATCAGTCTAATCCAGGTGAGAGTCACTGGACACATGTGAAGGGCATTCTTAAGTACTTTAGAAGGACTAAAGATACGTTCCTAGTCTATGGAGGTGAGAAACAGCTTGTTGTAAAAGGTTACACCGATGCTAGCTTCCAAACTGATCCAGACAACTCAAAGTCTCAGTCAGGTTATGTGTTCACATTGTAAGGTGGTGCTGTTAGCTGGAAGAGTTCTAAGCAGGAGACTGTGGCTGATTCTACAACAGAAGCCGAGTACATTACGGCTTCTGAAGCTGCAAAGGAAGGTGTTTGGATGAGGGAGTTCCTCATTGAGCTTGGTGTGTTCGCTGGTGCTTCTAGCCCACTGGAGTTATTCTGTGACAATAGTGGGGCAATTGCGCAGGCAAAGGAGCCAAGGAATCACCAGAAGAACAGACATGTACTGCGGAAGTTTCACCTTATTCGAGAGTTCGTTAAAAGGGGTGAGATTAAAATATGCAAAATACATACGGATTTGAACGTCGCTGATCCTTTGACAAAGGCTCTCCCATGGCCTAAGCATGAGGCGCACACAAGAGCTATGGGTATTAGATATCTTCTAGAGTAGCTCTTATGCAAGTGGGAGTCTGTTAGAGATATTCCTAGAGATTGTCATAAGATGATGATATTTCTTTGTATCCATGATACGTTGATTGTTTAATGAATATCTATGAAAGGCAACTTGTATTGATTGACAATTATGTGAATTGTTTGTGGAACTCTTACTTGTATGGTTATTCTAAAATTGTCCCTAGTCATGGTTGATGACTAGCACATTTATTAGTTGATGACTATGTTTCACAAGTCATGGACATGGAGATGTTAAACTAATAGTATGGGCACATGTATGACATGTGGCTGGATTGACCCAACATGAGACTTTGTAATATTGTTCTCTCTTTGCACAATTTGTATGCGTTATCCTTAGACCTGAGATTGTTGCTTGTTCTTAAGATGTGAATCGACTTACTCAGGGGCTATCAAACGCTACGCCGTAACTGGGTAGTTATAAAGGTAGCTTTCGGATTTATTGTGAAGCTTGTTGTGAGGCTTGGACAGTCAAGATAGGATTTGCCCCTCTCTATAAGAGAGAGATATCTCTGGGCCCCTCGAGTGATCGGATCAAGAAATGCATGGCCGTGCAACGGTTAAAAGTAAACCAGTAAAAGGATCCGATTCACAGTATCGAAAAAGAGTGGTCAGCTTGGAGCTAGACCAAATATCGTGAGGCAATAGGAAGAGCTTGTACATATGTTGTGATGGTTCGTCCGATATGATCTTTACGTGCTTATAGGAGTAAGTACGTCTTGCTAGAGGCCGCTGCTAACTATTAGACCGAGTAGGAGTACTCGGGTCATGTCTATTCGCATGTGAACCAATAGAGTCATACACTTAAGGAGTTGGAATGTTGAAAGGCTTGCCTATATGATTGTCTTTAGTGCAAGTGGGAGACTGTTGGATATGTATGCCCTAAAACCAATTGGATTGGATCCACTAAAGGCTCAAAGGAATATTGATCCATGAAGGATTAGGGTTCCTATTGGGCCTATGAGATAGAAGCCTATTAGTACCCCTATATATATACGTGGGAGGGGCTAGGGGTTCCACAACCTTTTGGCCGCCGCCGCCGCCTTCCACGCCCGCTCCTCCCGTTGCTCTCGCGGACCTAGCAGTTCGGACCGTAACGCCTCCTCCCCGTACGTGTGGATACCTCGGAGGTGTTGCGTTTGGAGCACAAGGACGAGCTGGACCAGATGGATGTTAGCAACTGCACTATCGGCCACATCGACGCGCTCTCCTACACCGAGACGGTTCCGCTGCATCCGCGCGTCTAGTGGTAACGATCTTTGATCTTGTACTCGTAAGGTTCCTAGGTTTACGCGGTGGATTAAAATTGTTTTAGCTAACGTAGCCTACCTGTTTCCCTACAGAAATATGAACCAGAGGTTAGTCAGAATAAAAACAGGCTTCGGAGGCGAGACATGTATATGGGTCTGTGTGGGACTTCTCGATCTAATCCAGAAAAAGTAGCTCCATCTCACTTTGCAGCTTCATTCTAGCTACCAACTCTAAAAGTCTTGGAGCTGACCAAACTGCTTGGTTAACGGTGTGACTCCAGCTCTACAAATTGTAGGATTTGATAGTATAGTATTTTTGCCCTTGGTTGTTGTTGTGTCAGGATCAGATCAAAATGATCAATCCTGTTTCTTATTTGATGTTCTTACCAAGGAACTTTTACGAAGGAATAGGCAAAAAAAAATAGAATACAATTTAAATATAGCATATACGACATAACAAATGCATCTCTCTCGTCCGGGAAGAAAACAAAATAAATGGAATACTTAAGCACATTCTATGGGAGCATGCATGAAAAAGACAAACAAAATATCATTCATAATGTCGTAACACATAGTAAGTGTATATTTTCTTTCTATCCTAATTATCTTTGTGGATGTGCTGTCGTCATTCAACACTTAGGCAACAATGGAACAGATCCCCTGGCCACCGAACGGCCAAAACCGGGCAACCGGCAATGGCTTCATGCTAACCTAGCTGCCAAGGGCGCCGGATTCAGAGACACCGGAACGGGGATCCCTGCATGTGCCGGGGGGTGGAAAGGGTCCAGGTGAGCAGAGGCCAAAATCAGAACCATATTTGTTTGAGAATATGCGTAGGAGAGCTGCATAGTCTTTGTATTAATATGAAGGAAGCCAGACTTTATGTGGGAGAAGTCACTATAATGCCATGATTCAGAGCGCGTCTCGATCTGAACATTATGTAGGTACACAAACAGTCGTATCCTATGAGCTGCAACATTTGGTGTACGAAAAATTTTGGGACTAGATATCCGGATGAATTTAGGAAGGAGAGAGCAAGTGCAAAATGTTGTTTTATATGCATCAGTTCATGTCCCCAAAGAAAAAATATTTGTGCAAAATAGACGTGTTTATGGTTGTGCGCCCGACTTTCCCATGGTGCAATCAATTCATCACTTTTAACTACTGCATAGCACGGTGGGCCACCTCCAAAACCTCATTCTTGTGATAGTTCTCGGGCCAACGCTACGAAGCCGACGCGGGATGAGTACCGGTGTATAGGAGGACACTCGTAGTTGTTATCTCTACGGCTCCACTGACTTCTAGGTATGTATATGCAAGCTTTATTATATTAAAAAGTATGCAACCAAACGTAATCACTAATCAGCAATGTTCCAATATGGAAGCTCTTCATAGATTTTCATACTGACAAGGACACAACATCAACAGGTTTGCGGACACTGTGCCTCCCTGTTCCTAGAGTCGCCAAACTTCTCTCCTCCGTCAATATCCCAGTGTATGAAATTCTACACCCTTCATTTGTTTGGGATGAAAGGTCACCACTGCAAGAGCGCTTTTGCCTCCACCTTGAGAATGAACTGATGAGTCAAGCATTCCGCACCGCGAGCACTCATTTTACTCTATGATCGGGCTTTTTCTACTGCTGCCCATACCCACTAAATATCTTGAATTGAACTACATCCACGCTGGAAATATAAATAAAGTATTAAAGACGCAGGCGCGGCCACTCATGAATCATGATGGAAAAGCCCTCCATTGCCGTTAATTGACAACGATGAGCAGGGATTTGATCAACTTTTTTTTTCATCTCTTTGAGCAGTTAAATTTGTACCCATTTACTTTTCATGGGGATGAAAAGATGCCACAGCTTCAAACTGTTGGACAGCCTGCTCATATCGTGGTCTCATCATTCCCAGTGTCGCCCGAGCCCAAACCAGCGTTGTTAGTAGGAACGCGCAAGCAGTGCCTCACCACAAAATTATTCACCACCACAACCCTCAAAAAAAAATTATTCACCACCACAAAAAAAAAACTGAAATCAAAGTGCCAAATTCTATGAACTTTTGTGATGAAACATTTGTATATCCTCTAAGGCACCATGCTTGAAATAGTGTGGGAATCCAATGCAAGAGGGGACAAACCAAGCTATTAATTCCGCTACTTTTTCTAGTTCCAAAGGTAACTGAATAATACAGACAGCTATATATATATGCTACACAAGGAGGTAGGCCGGTAGGGGACCGAGTATCTGTCAATAAAGAAAGCGTAGCATAGTCTTGACTCCCACCTTTTAATGTTTTTCTTTATTTTTTTTCTGCTCATCCTGGCTATTGGCCAGCATGATTGTGTTACAGGATGGCTAAATATTGGAGTATAAGTTAATTGCCCATCTAATCCAATCAGCTTAAGCTTTTCGGAATAATTGATTGGTGCATGCAACTCCATTCTGGCGGAGTGTGATTAAATAAAATAATTGCAGCACATATACGTATGCGGCCTGAGCCCTTTTTCGCATTCCTAATAAAGACAGTAATATGTGTTTAAAAAACAAAAGACAATATGAAGTGCGATATAAAGAGCGCACAGCCCCTCGTGCATACTAATGTGAAAGGCTGGAATATACTTACATACACTATGTTTGAATATTTGGGCTATGTCTATTTATTTTCTTAATCAATGAGAATTAAAAAGCCCATGATTTAATGCTAAGGGGCTAGAAAAGTCATTAGTCCTGCATGGGTAGTAAAAGAGGATTCTAAACCAAATTATTAGGTAGACTCGTTGTGTTTCCACACGCGCGCTCTCCCTCACCTCGCTAAGTCGCGTGGCGTGTGGTCAGATCGGAGTGGGCATGATATTGGCTCCATGTTTTCTCTAACACGTGGTGTGTGTAGACAAGGTCCTGCTAAGTGTGTGTAGACGAAAGGAGAACTGGAGACGACAGTTCGGCCCAACCATATGCAGAGCTGAGTCGGCTTCATTAAAGACGCTTCAAGATTGGAAGTTCAACATTTCCCCTTTTTGAAAACAAGAACGAGACTGATGAACGGTCTAGAGCACTCATCCATGCAATCGTCTTGTTGTAATAACCTTTTACACATATAGTTTCAGAAATGAATTGAACCATCTTTAAATGTAACAGATCATGCTTTCGTCACATTCATTGACAAATTAAGCGACACTTGTTGTGGCGCTGATCTTGTATATCTTGCATTACCTTTCTATATGAGCTCTTTCACAGCACACAATGCTACTATCCACTAAGTTACTCAGATGTTCTTTTCGGCACACAGCCTGCAGGATGTACCGCCAAGCTCCCCATTGCAGGCCATATGTAGTGACGTATGAAAACGAACAGAAAGGCTTTCCAAAAAGTAAAAAACGAAAAAAATATATTAATTATTAACATTATCAGAAGCAAATAAGTTTCCGATATGTGATCAATTTTGAGAGGCAAGGATCGAGAAGGGATGCCATATGTACACTATTGAAGTCACGTTAATTATGTTCCTCCCAGATTACTGTTTTCTCTCTAGCTTGGAAATAGCAGTATTATTTTCGGCAACTTTCATCCTGGAAATAACTGACTCTCTTAGTTTAAGGAAGAAGCCATGCATGTATAACTTCATTATCTAAAAAAATGCATGTATAACTTGAATCAGTTCTTGATCTTCTTTGAAAGGAAATCCAAGTTCAAGATATGAACTTCATTACCAAAAACAGAGAAAGGGGCTGGGTTAGTCGACGTATAACTTCAATATACCAACTCTTCCCAATGCCTCCCGGGCCAAACCCAGTTTACTGAAAATGAGAACATGCGTGAGGTAAGATTTATTATTACAGGCGCCGTCATGGCATTAAGTACTGCAAACATATTAATATATTCACCTTCTAAATCATATTTTGGCATTTAGTAAGATTGCAAGAGAGAACAAGCTATGATCTAGTTGCTTATCAACATGTATCTTTAGTCAAGGGGTCTATGATTCATATATAGGATGAAGATGGATACAGCTAGTGGGGGCAGTATATATGTAGTGTTTTGTTTCTACAAGTTGTCGAATAGTACAAAGTTGATATTTGATAGGCTTGCAGCCTACGGCTAAGAGTGACGATGTACATGGTAGATCGTTTCCCCAATAGTAATGGATGAACCAAAATTTATAAGATATTTTTCTATGCAGTTGTGTATCTTTGCATTAAGAGAGAAAGAATAATCTAACTACATTAACGTCGTCGTGCTATGGACCAGAATGAGAGATGTCAGAATTGGTAAAGAAACCTTACACACAAACACAAACCAAAACGGGTCTGAGAGATATAAGCTAACCTAACCTCTAGACCACAATCCTTCCTTCCTAGGTCGTCCACAGCCCCATGGCTCTAGCCAATTTCCATAGGTGAGATTCATCCATGAAGGCCTAAAGCTTTCATGTAAAACTTTCTGGTTATTGGGAGTGGATCCATCGAAAGCACAAGCATTGTGGTGTTTTCTTCCGGATGATCCATTCTCCAAGAATAACCAGGATCGAGTTAAACACCTTCTTGTGTTTCTTCTGCACTTTTGACCAGGAGTTTATGTGTTTAACCAGCAATTATCAAAGGAGCTGTACCTACGCTTAGGCACTAAGCCAGACATGTTCAGGTTGTAGAATGCTGAACCAATTGCCGTGGAAGCACGCATGAAGTGATCCACTAGTAGAGAATCGAGCATTCGTCCCTCTAACATTAGTATCGGTTGTCTTAAAATCCGGTACTTGTGTCCCTAGGGTTCCATTTAGTACCGGTTGGTGTTACGAGCCGGTACTAAATGGTCCTGGAGGGTTCCCGAGGCCCCCGTGCATTTAGTACTACCTGGTAACACCAACCGGTACTAAATTTTGGCATTTAGTACCGGCTGGTGTTACGAGCCGGTACTAAATGGGTCCGCGAGTTCAAAAGGAAAGCATATCCCACTCAATCACAAGTGTTGCATTGGTGGGATAGTAGAGGAGGTTACGCGCGAGGCCAGAGGCTGTGAGTTCGAATCCCACGAACCATGCATGCGCATTTACGCATGAAAAATTCGCGTGACTTGTGCGAGTCTCCCGGTGAGCTTACAAATTTTCTTAGCTCGAAATTAGTTAGTACTGGCTGGTAACACTAACCGGTACTAAATGGCCAACCGAGCTAACCATGGGCCCGTTAGTACTGGTTGTTGCAGCCAGTACTAACGAGGCTGCCCATGTAGTACCAGAAGCTCGGTACCGGACGCATAACCAGTACTAACACGGCTTTACGTCCGATACTAATGCTAGGTTCTATCAGAGTATGTGTTAACCATTTCATTCTCCTGGCCGCAGAGAGTGCACTGCTCTTGGTGAGGAGTTCTTTATTTCTTCCCGTCTATCAGCTGTCTGCAACACATAAAGTTTTGGATGGAGATGGAGTCCAACAAACACCCAATAAAATATTTGTACCTAGCAGGTGCCCAGCCATGCTTTCCAAAACTGCTTCTAGGGCTCAAAGCAGATCATGGAGCCAACAAAGAAGGTCCTTATATACTGATCCAGTAGAAAAATGGCCTTAAGGTTCAAACTTCCATGGATACTGGTCATGAGAGTGGTTGAGCATTATATCCGAAAGAGCATCCCAAAGTTGTAGATACTCCGGGTCCGAAAGACCGAATTTACAAAGCACATGTTACCATTTATACATGCATTCTGTAACAATAACTTTAAGGTTAAATATATTTTTATGGAATGCAGGTATAAATTGTATTTTTTATTTATATAATTTATTAAAAGCCAGCACTATGATTTGCAACTTGCGAGCAACTATTAATATTTGGTAGTCACTGGAGATAAAATTTTGAAACTCGGTAATTGTAATTTTTTGTTGCCATAAAAAAGGTTAATTAAGAAGCTAATGTGTTACATTAACAAATAATTTCTTAAGAAGATTAACCTTTTACTGCAGAGCCACAGTAGATTCTTGCATGGGCCTTCGCCACAATTTTCTTAGTTGTGTCATCCCCTAGCATGCCCGGCCCCTTTGGAACATGATTGGTTCCCCAGGTGAAAATTCTAATGCAAGTGCTGAAAATATATAATGATGATGCACCAGCACACAAAATATAGTCTCAACCAAATAACTTTAACCCCATGAAATTTATTTCAGTGATCACAGCTTTCATTTCCTGTTGTCAACCGAGCCCATATGCTGATCCACATTGGTGAATGTGCAAGCTAAATTGTCATGACATGGGATGCTGAAGGACTTAGGGTGTGTTTGGTTGCATGTACCACATGATGCAGGAATGGATGATCCTGGATGGGATGGTTCAACCAATTTGCTTGAATCACTTGGTTCACTCTAACTAGTACAACAATGTATTAAGTGGGATGGTCTCATCCTGGATGAGTTGGTACAATTCACCCAACCAAACAAAAGAATCATTATTATTTTGTATCATCTCATACATGAATCATATGGTTCAACCAACCAAACACAACCTATATGAATTACTAGTTACGGGAGACATCTGAGACAAGGAACATAGGACGTACTGGAACATATATGAACTCTTGTCGATGCCACCGCGACATTGCAGTACTCTCCATCATTTCAACTTCCCAAGTCCTCTCGTTCCTAAACTTATAACTTACTCCATCCAACAAAAACGTATTATTGAGGTAAAGTTTGAGACTTTCCCTGATCTCAATATACAAGCGAAAACAGATCGAGATCCTTACATAGGTGAACATACGGTAACCATAATCAATTAGGGCAGTCCCCAGACTCTACCCATAGAGTTCATATATATATCAAAGACTCTATCACAAGAAACTATAGTCTCCAATGCAGATTTTGTATCTTAGTCTATCCAATCATTCAACCATACTCCTCTCCAATCATGGAGCCATATTTCTCTCGTTTTCCGTGTAGACTTGGTGTCTAACTTAAACCTGATTTCTATGTTTTTTGCTCTCTCTCCTCATTAAATTTTTTTTTTATGCGAACAGCAGGGGAGGCCCCTAGTGGTTTTTTTATATAAAATAGAAAGGGATAATTACAGTTTACAAGGCCTCAGGCCCAAGAAGCAAGAGAGAAAATCTAGTGGAAAATACTCAAGCAAGAGAGAAAATCTCCAACTTCAAGGTTGGTTTAGCCCTATGTAACAGGAGACTAAACTCATCCCTGAATAACTGCTTCCATCTTCTAAGTGATATATGAGCTCCATCAAAAATAACTTCATTTGGATGTGTCCAGATAGCCCATGCAGCAATAATGACCACTTCTCTAAAAATCTTGGAGTTAAAGTCCTTCCTCGCCTGGATAAGCATATACATATCCATCAAATTAAAATTCCAACGCACATTCAGAAACCTCCAGCACCATTGACTGAAAGAGCATTCAAAAAAAAGGTGAAACAACGTCTCTTCAGTGTTGGATGAGCAGAGTGCACAATAGTAATCATCTAGATATCTTCTCTTTCGTCTTAGAATGTTGCGAGTTTTCAATCTATCTCTTAAGAGTAGCCAGAAGAAAAACTTATGACAACCTCGACAACAGGATTTCCACATCCATTTGAAGACAGGGCTTACCAACAAAAAGCCTTTCAAGTGCTTATAGGCCTGTTTGGATGTGAATTCAGCATTACCCCAAATATATGACCATTGGTCTTCGTGGCTGTTATCCAGTAGCAAAGCTTGCAAAAGGCCATTTAAAGCATTCAACTGATCTGATGCTTCCAAAGACAGAGGCGTAAAAAAATTAGCATATACATCCTGAGACAAGAATTTCTTAACAGAAATCTTCTTATTCCTTGCAAAGGTAGCCAACTGGGAAATAAAATCTCAATAACACCTAAGTCCCAAGAATCAAACCAAAAAGCAACTGCTCTGCCAATCTGCACTTTACAGGATGCAATTTTAAGGAAATTTTCGGAGAGAGACATAACATCCCTCCACCAAAAAGATCCCACATGCCTTTTCATATGTGGCACCATATCAGTGCTATAAAAACATTTCCAAGTCAAGGAAACCCAAGGAATGTCTGCATGATTGTAGAACTTGTGCAAAAAATTCAATAGCAAGGATGTGTTCTGGACTCTAAGATCAATAATCCCTAGACCACCTTGCTCCTTTGATCTACATGCGGTCTTCCAAGCTACCAAGCAACCGCCTTTTCTGTTAATATCACCTCTGTCCCATAATTGGTGCATTCTATACTTGTCAACCTACCCAAGAATCCCTGGAGGAACTTTAAGAGTGCAAAGATAATATGTAGGAAGAGATGAGATCACTGAATTAACTAGCAGCAATCTTCCATCATAGGATAACATTTTGTTTAGTCCCATCATTCTTCTTTCTACTTTGCTTACCAATGGCAAGTACTCCTCCACTGTAGGCCTAGTAGTTCCTAGAGGTAGCCCTAAATAAGTGAAAGGCATCTGACCAACCTGACACCCAATAGTCACAGATAGAGATGCAGCCTGTTGTGGAATCACATTGATTGGTACTAGAGAAAACTTTGCAAAATTAACTTTCAAGCCTGTTGAAGCAGCAAAGGTATCTAGGATCATCTTCAAGTTTATGAGCTGCTGCTCTTCAGCAGGCAAAATTATCAAAGTATCATCTGCGTATTGCACAATTGGGTAGTCTCCACCAAAATTCGGTCCCAAGGGGTGAGCCAACTGACCAGAGGCTGCAGCATCATTAATAACCGATTGCAATAGATCAGCAGCTATGGCAAATAGAAGGGGAGACAGGGGGTCTCCTTGTTCACTCCCCTCTTGCACTTGAATGGCTTTCCAGGGATACCATTGAGCATTACTGCCGATGATCCTGAAGATAAGATCATCTCAATCCATTTGACCCACTTGTCTGAGAATCCCTTGTGCCTAAACATCTCCTCATTAAATTGCTTTCCACATCAGCAAAATGTCTATATGGCAATGTAATTAATAGAGATAGACTCTACCATAGAGTCTGGGTTGGGACTGCCCTTAATGTACAATTAATTCATGTACAATTGCACACTTGTACACTGACCTTTTGCTAAATCAATTCTTCTTCTTGGAGTGGTTGAGTTGCAATGATGTCAAGACAAGTTGAAACACGGGTGGTAACACATGGGTTGCAAGTACGGGGTGGTAACACCACCTGGTACTAAAGGGTCTCCAAGGACCCTAACTTTTTACGTGCCAGATATGCATGGCCATGCAGCACGAGGCCCGGTGGCACGGCCCATGGCACGGCCTTTTGGCACTGTGTCACACCCGGTTTTAGAGAGAAAACCGAATGCATCTCATATGTGCGCCAGGATCAAGATTTACACACATATGATCGACATTAAGTGAATAACAGTAACACAGTGCTTTAACGTAAGAAACAAAATAAAGTATTTATTACACTCTCGAGAGGCACGAAGGCCTAAATGGTTCAACACGATAGTCTTAAACAAATAAACGATAAATGGCAGCGGCGATGTAGACTTCATCCACAGGCAGCTGACTGGTGGAGCACTCGCCTAGATATCATCCAGATCACTAATGTACTTGGCACCGTTCCCTCCTTCTGATCCAAAGTAAGCAAGGATGAGTACACTTATGGTTGGTACTCAACAAGTGGAGAGGAGGATGCAAGCTACCAAGGAGAGGCTTGGTTTAAGCTGTCAGCATTTTAGTTGGTAAGTTTTATTAAGCAAGCATCTAATTAGTTAAGTATAAGTATATACCAACCCCATTAAATAGTAACATCATAAATACCATCACCATCATGTCCAAGTAACCACAATTTGATTCAAGGTTTCGATTTATTACTCATGTGAGGATTTGGGCCGTTCGTAACCGCGAACACGGCTATTGCAATAGATTTTAACACTCTGCAGAGGTTGTACACTTTCACCATACTTCGTGTTTCCTTCTCACCCGGGTTCGCAAGGCCCTTAAACACTTCCTAGGTGACTGGCGCAGGATTCACTATGAGGCTTTTCCAAAGAATCCCTATATGTAGGTGTCCGCTCCCCGGTATCCGCGGTACTTCGGAAGCCGAAGCATTCCTTCGCCACTCATCCAAGCTTCGGACCCAATAACCCACCATCATGCAGCGTGAACTCAAGATCATAGCCAATGTAATAGTATGGTTGTACGTAATAATCCCATGTGGCCGCTCCATGTTCCCATTAACAGTAGTGATCTTGTTTAACCTGTTCATCATAAGCATATCATGTTCAATAATTGTTCAAATAGCGACCCACCATAAGCCCAAAGTTTTGCATCTAGCGTGGCTTCCCGACATGAATGTAAACCCAAGTGTGTCAAGGCATGAGAGTAAAAGCTTGGCATCCTTAAATAGGTTCCCCTCAAAATTAATGCAAGACATCAATAATAATAAACTTTAATGTAATGACATGTGAATAGGCATCAAAAGAGAATGCAGAGGGGGAAATCCACTCGCCTTCCTCGGCTATGAAGGTTGGCTCTTCTTCGTAGTACTGCTCTTGATCGTCCTCCTCGTACGG
Organism: Digitaria exilis; assembly: GCA_015342445.1. Classification (NCBI taxonomy): domain Eukaryota; kingdom Viridiplantae; phylum Streptophyta; class Magnoliopsida; order Poales; family Poaceae; genus Digitaria; species Digitaria exilis. The sequence goes on along the minus strand of JACEFO010002413.1, from coordinate 19,245 downwards.
AACGTTCTCTACACGCACACACATCAAAAACATACAATAAATAAACAAACAATACACCATCCAACTTTAAAATAACGTAAACATGTATGAAACACTACTGTTCATGAAATTATGAACCTACGAACGCAAAGATCTCTCAAAACGGATTTAAAACGGTAAAAACAGGCTTAAAATAGGACTCAGGGGCTATTCTGCGAATAGAATAGACTTCCAGGGGCCTAACTAGAAGATTCCAAAGGATCTAAACATAATTTCCTATAAAAACCGAAGGTCTAACGCGTAAAAAGACACCCTAGGACGGCGGGTTCTATTCTATGGAAAGACAGGGGCTAAACTGCTAAAAACAGGACCTAGATCTAATTATTTTTTAACTAAATAGGACTGCGGGTTGAATCTACCAAAGCACAGGGGGTTTTCTGCAAAACTGCCACGGCTGACCGGTACGACCCCCCAGTTGACCTAGGTCAGATTGGATCCAAGCCGTCGGATTTCGATCGGATGGCTAGGGTTTCTGCGGGCGTTTGAGTCGCCGGCGACGGCTGGCAGACGATGGCGCGCGGCGGCGCTCTCGCCGGAGCCGAGCAAAACCGGTGCTAGGGTTGACCAAAACGAGTAAATCCAAGCCCTAGACCTAGATTGGCACATTGAAAACGCATCTAGGGGATCTACGGATGAGTTTGGGTGGCGAACACGGCCCACGGCGAGCCATGGCGGCCGGCGGCCACGGTGAAGCGCCAAGCGGCCTTTCTAGGCACGCATTGGGGAAACGGAGGGGCATGGTGCGTTCCTTACACCCGTGCGAAACTCGGCGACAACTCGAAGTGGAAGAAACGGCGGCGAGGTAGGGGAACAGCGATGGCATCAAAGCTCGGTCGTCAATGGCGGCGGTGAGCTCGGATGCGGTGGCCTAGGGTTGCGGAGGGGGAAAAGGCCGCGGTGGCGGCGGCTTAAATAGGCGGCTAAGGCAGCTTTGGCCTACAGGCCCGGCCAGCACGGACGCGAGGCGCGGGGAAGGCGGCTCCGCGCACGCTCGGGCTCGGATCGAGTTTGACGCAAGGAAGGTGGCGACCCTAACAGGTGGGTCCCACTGGCAGCGAGAGGAGGGGAAAGGAAAGGTGGAGATAGGGAGCTGGGCCGGCGGCTGGCTGTTGGGCCGATTGAGGGAAGGGAGTGGGCCGGCTGCAGCGGTTTTGGGCTGTCTATAAAGAAGAGAGAAAGGAGAAATAGAGAGTTTGAAATGTTTAAACCTATGAAGGGATTTGTTTAAACTGTTCTAGATTTTGTTTAAACTTCAAAACCTCACACAAAAAATAAATGCAACAACATGGATGCAACATAAACTTTATTGGACTATAATTTAAGTGATATTCATTCATTTATGGGCAAGATTTAATATTCTCTTTTCAAATATATCCTTAAAGAAATAAACTAATATTAAAGGTTGCTTATATTGATTTCTTTGTGATGAACAAAATTTAGGGTGTTACAAATCCTACCTCTTAAAGAGAATCTCATCCTCGAGATTCAGAAAGACCTGGGAACAACTGAGGGAACTCTGCAACAAGCTCATCTTCTCTTTCGCAAGTAGCCTCATCCTCAGAATGATGACTCCACTACACCTTGCACATTTTGATCACCTTGTTTCTAGTGACTCTCTCTAAAGTCTCCAATATCTTAACAGGCTGCTTGGTATAAGTCAGATCATCCTGTACATTAAGATCCTCCAAATGCAATTCCTCCTCAGGCGCCCTCAAGCACTTTTTCAACTGGGACACGTGAAACACATTGTGCGCATCTGACAAATGAGCTGACAGTTCTAGCTGATATGCCACCTCACCCCTTCTTTCCAAGATCTTGAACGGATCAATGAAGCGAGGTGACAGCTTCCCTTTTACCTCGAATCTGCGAAGGCCTCTGACAGGCGACAACTTGAGATACACAAAGTCACCCACTTCAAATGTCAACTCCCTCCGTCTGGTGTCTGCGTAGCTCTTCTGCCTAGACTGCGCTATCCAGAGATTATCTCTGATCATCTGCACTTGTTGTTCAGCATCTTGGAGAATATCTGGCCCAAAGACTTTACTTTCTCCCATATGGCTCCAGTACAACAGTGTTCTGCAATTCCTACCATATAGAGCCTCAAAGGGTGACATCTTGAGACTAGCCTAATAGCTGTTGTTATAGGAGAACTCTACGTATGGCAAGCTTTTGTCCCAACTGCTGCTATGCTTTAGAGCACAAGCCCTCAACATATCCTCAAGAACTTGGTTGGTCCTCTCTGTCTGGCCGTCTGTCAGTGGATGATAAGCAGAACTAAAATTAAACCTTGTATCCATGGACTCAGGTAGCTTCTGCCAGAAACGTGACGTGAACTGAGTACCCCGTTCAGAAACTATCTTCTTCTAGCATTATCATAAGTTGACTTGACAGGAATAAAGTGAGCAGACTTTGTCAATCAGTCCACAACAACCCATATGGAATCATAGCCAGAACGAGTACGAGGTAATCCGACAATGAAATCCATACCGATCTCTTCCTACTTCCATTCTGGTATCTTCAGAGGCTGGAGTAATCCTGCAGGTCTTTGGTGCTCTGCTTTAACTCTCTGGCAAATATCACACAAGGCCACGTGCTCAGCGACATCTCTCTTCATATCATACCACCAATACCTTTCCTTCAAATCCTGGTACATCTTAGTACACCCAGGATGGATCGAATAACCTGAATCATGTGCCTCCTTCAATATAGTTTCATGGAGATGATCAATCTTGGGCACACAAATCCTGTTCCTGAACCACATTGTTCCTTGTTCATCTTCAGTGAAATCCTTAGTCTTCCTCAACTTAATCAAGTCCCTAATTTCCTCGATCTTCTCATCTCCCGACTGCCCTTCTCTGATCTCTCGCTCTAGTGTTGGCTCTACTTCCATAGTCACTGCTTCAGCATGGGCACAAATTCCCAAGTTGAGACGTTCCATCTCCCAACATAATTCATGTGGTATATGTTGTCCGAGTAGCATGCTGACTTGACTCTTTCGACTGAGAGCATATGCAACCACATTGGCCTTCCTGGTTTGATACCGAATATCCACATCATAGTCCTTGAGCAGCTCTAACCATCTGCGTTGTCTCAAGTTCAAATCCCTCTGAGTGAAAATGTACTTCAGGCTCTTATGATCTGTGAAAATCTGACATCTGTTCCCAATCATGTAGTGCCTCCAAAGCTTCAAAGCGTGCACTACGGTAGCTAATTCAAGATCATGAGTAGGGTAGTTCTTCTCATGCTTCCTCAACTGCCTCGAGGCGTAAGCCACAACTCTGCCTTCCTGCATCAACACACACCCAAGGCCTTGATGTGAGGCGTCACAGTACACATCAAACCCTTTGTGAATATCAGGCATCACTAGCACTGGGGCCGTGGTCAATCTCTTCTTTAACTCTTCAAAACTCTACTGACAAGCATCACTCCACTGGAACTCTTTTCCCTTCTACAGTAATGCAGTAAGAGGCTCAACAATCTTAGAGAACCCTTCAATAAATCTGCTGTAGTAACCTGCCATCCCCAAGAAACTTTGGATCTCTAACACATTCTGAGGCGGTGCCCACTGCAACACATCTCTAACCTTGCCTGGATCTACCATGATACCCCCATCGGTGATGACATGACCAAGGAAAGAAACCTCCTTCAACCAGAAGTCACACTTGCTGAAATTAGCATACAACTGGTGTTCCCGTAGCTTCTGCAATACCAGCCTCAAGTGTTATTCCTCATTTTTCGGAAAATATCATGATATCATCGATGAACACCACCACAAACTTATCGAGCTACTCCATGAACACCTTGTTCATCAGATGCATGAAGTTTGCAGGTGCATTCGTCAGACCAGACGACATGACCAGATACCCATAGAGACCGTATCTGGAAATAAAAGCAGTCTTGGGAATATCCTCCCTCCTAATCTTCACTTGATGATAGCCTGATCGCAGAGCAATCTTGGAGAAAACTTTAGCACCTCTCATCTGATCAAACAAATCCTCAATCCTCGGGAGTGGATACCTATTCTTGATAGTCACATCATTAAGAGCTCTGTAATCCACACACATCCTCCTAGTGCCATCCTTTTTGTCAACAAAAACCACAGGAGCTGCCCAAGGAGACGAACTAGGTCTAATGAACCCCTTGGCTTCAAGTTCTTTTATTTGTTTCTTTAGTTCTGTCAAATCCTTAACATCCATTCTATATGGTCTTTTTGAAATAGGTGCAGTACCAGGTAAAAGCTCAATACTAAACTCAAAGTCACGGTCAGGTGGCATACCTGGTAAATCCTCTGGAAAGACGTCCGGAAATTCACATACGACCTTGATATCTTCTAGAGATCTCCCTTTCAACTGATTGATAGTACCAGCACTGGTTGCTGGAGTAGGCATGAACTCAATTCTGTCCCCTTGCGGGCTGGTCAGTAACACTGACTTCTTGGCACACTGAATGACCCCGTCATGCTTTGCTAACCAATCCATCCCCAGAATGACATCAAGAGCATTTGACTTCATATTCGATTTCAGGACCACTAAATCAGCTAGGAACTCTCTCACCATAATTCTATGTGGAGAATGAACTATTAATTGAGTGGCTCTCATCTCACCAGTAGGAGAATGAACTATTAATTGAGTTCTCAAAAGCCCTCTAGTTATGTTGTTTTTAGCCACTAAGTCTTCAGTTATAAATGAATGCGATGCTCCGGAATCAAATAAAACTACAACAGGTTTTGAGTTTACGAGGAACATACCGAGCACCACATCATGGGCCTCCTGAGCTGACTCAGCAGTCACGTGATTCACCTGTGCGTAGTTCTGCTGACCCTTGTTGGCTAGTGCTTGAGAAGCAGACTGCCCATGGCGAGCCATGGCCACCGGCGGCCACGGTGCGCCAAGCGGCCTTTCTAGGCGCGCATTGGGGAAACGGAGGGGCACGGCGCATTCCTTACCCCCGTGCAAAACTCGACAACGACTCGAAGTGGAAGAAACGGTGGCGAGGCAGCGGAACGATGACGGCGTCGAAGCTCGGTCGTCAATGACGGCGACGAGCTCGGATGCGGTGGCCTAGGGTTGCGGAGGGGGAAAAGGTTGCGGTGGCGGCGACTTAAATAGGCGGCTAAGGCAGCTCTGGCCTGCAGGCCCGGCCAACACGGACACGAGGCGCGGGGAAGGTGGCGCGACGCACGCTCGGGCTCCGATCGAGTCCGACGCAAGGAAGGTGGCGACCCTGACTGGTGGGTCCCACTGGCAGCGAGAGGAGGGGAAAGGAAAGGCGGAGATGGGGAGCGGGGCCGGCGGCTGGCTGTTGGGCCAAGCGAGGGAAGGGAGTGGGCCGGCTACAGCGGTTTTGGGCTGCCTAGAAAGAAGAGAGAAAGGAGAAATAGAGAGTTTGAAATGTTTAAACCTATGAAGGGATTTGTTTAAACTGTTCTAGGATTTTGTTTACAAGTTCAACATTTCATTTAATCAGGTTCAACATTGCGAATAAACAAGTTCAACATTCATTTAAACACGTTCAACATTTACCTAAATATGTTCAACTGTTAATGTTTGAAAATGTTGAAACAAGAAAAATGAAATATTGAAACAGAGAACGAGGAATGTTGAAACAATTATAATAGAATGTTGAAAAGATGAAAATTAAGTGTTCAGCGGGGCTCATGAGCCTTGGGCCAGCACACGGCCCGTCGTGCCAACGGGCGGCACGGCACGGTAAATCGGCCCATGAGCCGTGGTGTGGGCCGAGGCCGCGGCACGAGGCACGGTGGTGGCACGGCACGGCAGGCTGCGGCACAGCACGGTGGGCCGTCGTGCCGGGCCGGCACGGCCCGCTGGACATGTATAGTGCCAGATAGACCTTTCAGCATCAAGACAAAATCCATGTGCACTCTTAACTTGTTTATTTACAAAAATTAAAAACAGCATACCCAAAAACATTTGCAGAACACATTAAAAACGTATATATTAGTATACGCATGCATATACCAATACTTCTAAATGCATGCCTCCCCCGCCCCCACCGCGCTGCTGTGACCTGTGAGGTCCCCTGTCGGCTTATTTTGAGATTAACAAAAATAACTACAGCTATCTTGTTATTCGTTTCACCTGCCTTAAAAATAAATTAGCCATAAATACAAATACATGTGCAAAGTTGGAGAGACCGAAACAAGTAAGGTCCACAACAAAGCACACAATAGACAACTACTCATGATAGCTCACCGTACACATAGTAAACATAATTTTTTTCAGGTATACATAATTTCCGGCATTGAATAAAATTATTTTTCATCTAGCAAAATCATTGTGTATATACAAAATCCCTACACATAAAGCAACTCAATCCAACATAATACATTTTTTTAGCATCACAATATACATCATCAGTGACAAAGCACGACAGCCATGAGCCCATGGGCCGCTATGAGAAGCAGCCGTGTCCTACACACGTCACGGCTCGTGCATACATACCTGGTTGGCCTGCTCTACCAAGCAAAAAAATCCCCCCTCACCAACCTCGCCGCCGCTCTCCGCCGGCGCCGGAGCGGCCCTCCACCTTGGCTGCCCGCCTCTTCCAGGGCGACCGCTTGAGCCGGCCTCTAAACATCTCGTGGCGCCGCGCAAGCTCACGCCGGTTGCACGGTGCCCTGCTTCTCCGGCCGCGTCATCCCGCCTGCGGTATGGTTCTTGGTTCAGCGCGCGCGTTCGGCGTTACTTAATTTTGATTCACCTTCACAGATTGGAACACATGCGGCTATTAGATTGACATTGGTGCCAATATAGACGTCGGGATCTCTCGATTGGAGAAATGGGGGGACAAATTGTATTCAGGGATTGTAGGCATGTAGATGGATTTTGTACTGTTGGAATCGCAGTGTTACTCATTCACTGTTTGCATTTAACAAACGATCTCGTTGGAGGCACTAGGTTACTTTCGCCCCTCCTTATGTTGGAGTGCTTGCAGAGTATACTTTTTATAGTTCACACTCCACACTGCAATAACATTACTCCTTGAATCGTGGCCTACTCTTATCTTGCTCTTCAGCGAATCTACTTGTTTATAGAACAGCTGATTTCTTGTCTAATACTGCTTAAAATGAGGAATATAGTTTACAAGGTGATTGTTTGTGTCCAGATGCGTGCTACCTGTATAATGCTATGACGTGAGAAATCATTTACCTTTTATATACAGATTTTTACCTCCAAAGTAGTTGACTGAGGCCTTCATGTCTTCAACAAATGTTTCTTTTATTGTTCACCAATTGAAAATGATGTTTATGATTATGTATTTAATTAAAGTAAAACGTTTCAGAATGTTGTTCAAGAACCTGATGTAGAGTTCTTTTTTACAACATAAGTGAAAGATATTGTGCTATATTGAAAACCGCTACTGGAGCAGCTGCAAATCAGTTCTTAATCTGGTTTCAGAAAGCCATTTCCAAAGCACATAGTGAAGCCTCGGTGGTTCACTATCTTTGCCTACCTTCTTTTGCTACTCTTTATTCTTTCCCTAATAGAGCATATTAGTTGGTTTTGTCCAAGGAAGATATTCCACATGGCATGTAACAGTGTAATTTTTTGCAGTTAATGATTGGGAAAATGTTTGACAAGTATGATAAGTGAAAACACATTTGGTACATGTTCATTATGTTAATTTTTCATTCACTGGGTCTGAGTAAATTTTGTGTTCTTTTGAGTACTCTATATTGCCTCATGTTGCTGGGAAATGAGATTGGTGGTGGTCCAAGAAAACATGCTTAATTCATTCTGACTTTAGGCAGGTTTCCACATCTTAGAATAGTGGAGCTTTTCATATGAGTGTATTAAAACTTCATTACTATATCTAGTTAACCAAGTTACAAACTTAAACATCTTTTTTTCCCAGGAATGTGACATCTACCGACACACAGTTACCAGAAATACTACTGTTAGCTCTGAGCAGCTTTATTTTAGCAGTCGTGGGTTCTGGCATCAGAAAAAGGAAATATAGAGGTGAAAAATCTCATTGTGTATATCCATTTGTAATATTTATTTATACCTTGACAGAAATATCTGCAGCATGTAAGATGCAAACAGTCCTATCTTCCTTTTCTACCCTGGATTTCCCTGCCATTTGATATCAGTTAACATACCACATTTCAGTTCCCATTCTCATTTGGAATGGATCCCCGTCCTCCTAGTGGCTTTTCAAATGGTAAAAGTTATCCAAATGGACCACCGGGAATTCCCACTCCTGCAAACTATCATCAACATCAGTTTCCGCAGCATATATCATTTTCACATCCATCATATGCCATGAGTGTTCCACACCAGCAATTTCCGCAGCAACACCTTTACCCACCAAATGTCCAGTATGTTGTCGTTCAACCACAATATGCCCCATTCTCAATGCCACAAACACCATCTCAACCTGCTGGGGCAATGTCCACACCACCACCTCCACCAGCTGGAACTATGCCACTACCTGCACTGCCACTTCAACCTTCACCTGCTGGAGTGGTGCCATTTATGTCTGTTTCGTACTCGGGGACCCCACACTCTGTAACTGGTCCAGATGTACAAGACACTGTGAGTGTAGACAATGATGAGAATCCTGATAGGACTGCTAGACGACTGAACTGGACCGAAGTGGAGGACTTAAGACTGGTAAGATTTTTTTTTACTCAGCTCATGATGTTCGAGCCCTTTCTGTCTTTTTTTAACATATTTTTGTGGAACTACAGATTTATGCTTGGTTGAATAGTTCCAAGACAAATGGTTCGAAGAAGAATGATGCGCATTGGGGAAATGTTGCGAAGCTGTACAATAGCAGCACTCCAAAAGATCGTAGAAGGACACGGAAGCATTTGAAACCCCACTGGCACAAGATTAACAAGAAAATTGCCCACTTCTACGAGTGTTGGTGCCGAGTCGAGGAGAAATATTCCAGTCTCCAGTCCGACAAAATTCAAATGATGGACAAAACATGGGCAAAGTATGATGAGGAAGCAAGGGCCATGTACCTTGAGGAAGCAAAACATCGTTTCACCTTGAGCCATCTTTGGAAAGCTGTCTGGGATCAACCCAAGTGGAAAAACTATATCTCTTCATTATACTCCAAGGGTACGAAATTATCTGACTCTGGGGGTGGGACATCAACCTCTGAGGATGGCAGTGATGCATATGAAAAAGAAACGGATGAACAAGATAGCATGCCTGCAAAAAGGAAATGGGAAGGTGAAAGCAAGGTCTCCTCTCCGTTAGAGTTGCAACAAGATATTCAAAGCTCGGTGGATCCTCAAAACATGCTTGATAAGAATCTTCTGATGGCAGATACTTCGAGGGTACATGAGTTTAAGCATGGAAAGGAGACATTGATGGCTGGCACTTCAAACTTCAATGAATTTGACCTTGAGAATGCAATTAGGGACAAAATGCCTGAAAAGGAAAGACATCCACAAGGTTGCAAAGGTGTGGAGCATGCAGACACAGTAAGAAATAGTGCTCCAGTAAAAGAAACACACCCACAAGGTTCCAAGATGGCAAAGGCCAAGAGGAAACGTAAAGGGAACATGTCAAGTCCATCTACAGAGGTTCAGGAAGACATTAAACGTGCCGTGGATCTACAGACCATGCTTCAGAAAGATCGCGAGAAGATGTCAGAGGTGCAACTCCGGCTCTCAAAAGAGAAGCTTGAGTTGGCAAGACTAAAGCAGCAGGAAGCAAAGGACAGGAGAGAAACAACACTCTATGAGAAGTACACTGAGCTATTGATGGCTGACACTCAACGGTTCAGCGATTTTCAGAAGGAAGAGCATAAAAAGGCGGTGAAGCGCATGGGACAGATGCTATTTGGTAAAGATGGCATGTAAGTTTCTTGTAGCAGGCTACCGTCTTTACATGTACTGAAGTCTGAAATGTACCTGAGGCGGTTATGCTCTGTTGGTTCGTTGAGAACACATTTAGTTGATACTATCCTGAGAACCTGTCTTTTTGGTTAATAGTTTCTTATTTTAGTTTCTGAAGACTTATATCAGATGGTACTGGGAGAACATAATCAGTAGGCCATGGGCTACTTTGACATCTAAACTAGTACGTGTTAACTTGAAGCAAAATTAATATAGTCGCTTTTGGTAATGTTCATAGGTATACCTGTTACTTAAGCAGTACTGAGTCGAGAACAAACAAATAAACAAGAAATTTAAGACAAAAGAAAAATTAGTTATATACTCTGAAAGTAACACTTAGCCAGCTTCCTGAAACAAATGGCAAGAAAATGCGTGGTTCTTGTTAGTAAATTCGGCTGTATATCCTGTCTAATCTAAAAGCAGCACGTCGACTCTCGCCTCGTGATTCATGAACAGAAAGCTCCTGCACCCTTAAATCAAACACGTAGTCTTTATGTTTCATGCAAGGTTCTCGAAACTCACTCTTGTCGCTGCATCATGAACAGAAAGCTTGCAAACGTCTGAAAGACTGAAACTAAGGAGCAGTCAAAGAAAAAGGTAAGCCTCTTTCACCCTCAAATTGCAAATCACACGGTTTTAATCTTTTTCTTAAATGCTACAACTCTTTCTCCTATGAATACTTCTGGGATTCAACCCAACATCAAGTGCAGGTGCAGCCAAGTGAAAACTGAGCTTCTTACACCGCACTTCGATTACCAGATCCATAAAACTGTTACTCTGGTTGTTGACAAGGATTTTAGAGGAATGCCATAAATCTTGGAGGTGTAAACATTAGAATCCCAGTTATAGAAACACCCATCCTATTGCTGTAGAATTTGCCTCTGTAACTCTTGACAAGCTTGTCGCCTCGAGGGGACGTGATTATGAAAATGTCTCTGAACTCAGTCATCTTTTTCGTGTTTTCTTGCTGAAATGTTTTCATCCTTTGCAATGGGGAATAGTCTCGGCAATTTGTTCCTAAGATAATTATTTTTGGCACCTCATTCCAGAGCAAAACGTTTGAGCCATATCTCACATTAGGCCACCAGAAAGAAGAATATCCATCAGAGAATGCATGTGTTTTTCATCAACATTCAAAATAGCTGCCCCCCAAGGCATATCCATTTTATGTGTAGAACTTGTGTCGGTGTCCAACAAGTGCGGTTCAGTTGTTAGACGGGATTCTGGAAATAGGGCATCATTATTCATCATCCTGATGGCGACATAACAAATGGATCTGCGACGGAATATTGTGGCAGAAGTGGCGAGGCCCCTCGTGTGCGGTATCTTCCGGCGAGGCGACGAGTCGAGTCTAACGGTGGACTAACGAGGCTCACGCGCGTTCTGTTTTTTGTGATGGCGACTGTGAGGCAGCCTATGTGCGGTCCGAACCAGGTGGTTTCATCACGTCGGATGGTGGGTATGTTGCAGTGGCACTACGGCGGTGGGTCCTGGCGGTAGGCTTCTTGGGTGGTGCGGTCTATTTCCCTCGATCACTAACGGCAAGGGTTGTGCTTTGACGATGACTACAGAAGGTTGGTTGTTAGACGTGGAGACTAGGCTCTTTTTTTCCTCCACTGCCCTATGGAATGGTTCGGTCCGTGTCGATGTCCCAATCCGACCGGACTAAATTATCTCGTGGAGATAAGTTGTATGGCTTGCGTCGATGACCCAATTCAATCAGCCTGATTTGTTGAGTTGTGTTCAGTGAGTATTGATGGCCCAATCCAACCTGTCGGTGTTTGTGTTTTTCTTTTCTCCTATTTATGGCCTTACAGAGACGCACTCGTCAGAGTGCTGTTTGTTCAGAAAAAAGGGTGAAGTTTGGCATCAATAATTTTGAAGAACTAATCAGAGTTTGGACCAAATCAATCTAGTGGTGAAAATGGATGCAGTGGTGATGTGTATAGATAAAGAGACTGAATTCCTTTCCGCTTATGTTGGTTTATTCAAATTTATTTTTGATACTGCAACATGACTGAAAGATAGCATGGCGCTTACAAATGACGTCCAGAACAAACTAGCATTGTGCCATCTATGCGGAATCACCAACTCAAGTGTAACATATAATTTCCACCAATTAAACCATGCCTAGTTAAAATGAAAATATATTAACACTGCCCAACACCCAAAATTGTTGTGCATTAATTAGTACATCCATCCCTTACTGGCGAACTCAACCTCGCAATTCTTTCAGACATGTTCTATGCCATAAATGAATTCCTAACAAGATTTAACTGCTGGTTTGAAACAGTATCTGTGTTTTATGCAACCTTTTAAGACTTGATCCGTAGTGAGACTAATAGTTGTTCAGTCTGACATCAACGCTTGACACTTGGCATTCATTCGAATGTCAGTAAACACAAGAACGAGCTGATGCACAACGGGCTAAGGTGCATTCGCAAGGGACAAAATCCTTAGAAGCAAGAAGAATACTAAATGCTGTTAGATGGTAACGGCAATACAAGGCCCGGAGCAAAATCAAAGCTTGGTTATCTAAGGATCGAGGTGCAGAAAAAACGAAAACAGCCATGCCAAACTCTTTCACAGTTGATTGCTCTTTCCAGACGCCCCCTAACCCAAGTTTCTCAAGTGGTAGCAAAAATACGTTGGTGTAGCATTCTATGCAACGTTGTTTCTTGGCCGTGGCCGAACATTAGGATTTTTAACATGCAAAGGGCAATGAACTCGACCACTGTATGTCGGCGAGTTATGCTGACTAGGCTCTCGAGGGGATGCCTTGAGGGAAGGGTTTGAGGAGAAGTCGTCGAGAATTTAGAATCGAAGGTGACAAGAGACGATTTAGACAGGTTCAGGCCGCAATATGCGTAATACCCTACGTCCTGTATGGTGTATCTTGTATAGATGAGATGTGTTGCAATGCCTGACGGCGTTGCTCGATACAATGCCTGACGGCGTTGCTCGATACAATGCCTGACGGCGTTGTTCGATGGTCTAATCTAGGGACCCCTGCCCTCCTTTATATATCCCAGGGGGCAAGGTTTACATGGTAAGTCTCCTAGTTTGTTACAATTGAGGAGTCCTAGTAGGACAAGGTGTCCTAGCAGGAGTCAAGCTTGTTTAGGGAACCCGGGGTTTCTATACCCGACAAGCCCCCGAGCGTTTCATTGCCTGAAGTACAACCTTGTTGTGAGTCTTGGAATATTACCGAGTTGTTTGCCAATTCGAGCTCTTCTGAAGTCATCCAGGTTCTCTCAGCTTGGTTGTATGAAGACTTTGAGGTGCCCAAAAACTTCTTGGAGAATCTCATTGGTGCGCACCGTAAAGGTGCGCTCAATTGGGCAGCCCCCGAGCCTCGTTTTACTTTGAAGAAGGAATTCGAGGGTCTTCAATGAATATTTTCCGAAGAGCTTCAATTTCCGAAGAATCCGAGTTCTTTTGAACCCTAGCGTTGCCTCCGAGATTCGGTATTTAACCAAAAATTTTTGAAGAATCTTTGGTGACGTACCCACAGCCCCCCCCCTTCCGATTTAAAAAATCGAATTAAGGATCTGGACTCCAGGATTTGAAGAAGATCTGAAGCAACATTGTTGAAGCGAAGATGTCCGAGTACTTTGCTGAAAAAGTACTCGGCTAACATCATGGTCCGAGTTCTTTGTTGAAAAAAGAACCTAGTTGGCGTCGTGGTCCAGGTTCTTTGTCTTGAAAAGAACCCGGCTAGTACCGCAACGGTTGTTGATGAAACCGGTGATCCATTACCAAGTTATTTTGGGATGAGCAGACGAAGGCGGCGTTGGAAGTCAACATTGGCGAGTTGATGCAGCCGACGTCGTGCTTGCGTGCTTGCTGATCAACATGTACGTAAACATGCAATGCATGCCTTGCTTGCCGCCTCCTTGCTTTGTCAATGTATGCAAGAGACAATGAACCCTGTAGGCTGTAGCCTTCTTGTAAAAACAGCAGTGCTGGTCGCTGGATACGTCTGCATACATGCATCGGTCCAATCTTGTTTTTATTGATGCCATCCTTCCTTGATCTGGCATGGCTGTAGACGTGTAGTGATTTTCTTTCTGTGTTGTCCGATATGAACTTGACCAGGACTCTAAATCAGGACCCCATCAGATTCAATAGCGGAATCGCTGATGCAGAACTAGGCCCACGATGACGAGTCGCCAGGGCAGCCCCCGATCCTTGGAATAATTATACAATTGATCCGAGGTTCTTCAATATTTGCGGAAATCATCATCCGAGTAATGTGAAGCTTGTATGAAATCCATAATACCAAGCTTACCGCTGGAGCGGACTTTTAGATGCGACTTGAAAACCGAAGTCGACTTTGTACTGTTGGAGCGGACTTTAGATACGACTGAGAAGGAGTAGGAGTTCTTTGTTGAAAAAAGAACCCTACGGCCGTTGTAGTCCAGGTTCTTTGTTGAAAAAAGAACCCTGCGGCCGTCAGCCCCCGAGCTCGAAAGCTCGCGGAACTGTGATGGCGTGCTGAGGAGCCTGAAAAATTATCACCGAATCTTGATCTGCAAAAAATATTATGTAGCACATATGGAAGAATATTCGAGAACTAAAATTATTCAGTGTAGTCGACGAATCGACAAAATAAAGGCGCAAGTTGCACAAACCTTCTCAGAATATGAAAGGAAGTTGGTGTCTGTACAAAACAGAAAACACCGAAGAAATCAACGAGAGCGCGAATGACACAAGAAAAAATTGACGAAAGTGCGCAAAATGGTGTCAAGCTCTCTTTGAGAGGAGACAAAATAGTCGACGAATCGACAAAGTAGAGCTCTCGTTAAGAGAAGATAAAGTAGTCGACGAATCGACAAAGTAGTGCATTGCACTTGGTCAAAACTTCAACTGAGAGTTGTCATGGAGAACGATCCGTTGAGGCCTCGAAAGAACCTGGAAAGACTCCCTATAGACATAGCTATTTTTATCTGTATGAAGAAAAACCCAAAGTTCTCAGGAACCCTGGTGTGCCATCACATAGTGTGGCGGCGACAAAAAGTCGTTTTTGAGACTTCAGTCATGGGAAACAATTCTGTTAAGGCCTCGAAAGAACCCAGAAAGATCTCTATAGCCTTTAGCTATTTTTTGATTAGTACCTTTTATTTAGGTACCCGGAGACAAACCGTAGTGGTGTCATGAAAGACCCTAGAAAAATACGAGCACATGCGCCAATTTGAGTGCTCAAAGCCTAGTGGACAAATTTCACCACAAGGAACGTTCGCTGAGCTACACTCAGTTAATTCACTTATTATCTGTTGTTTACAGTGCTACATAAAAAAGGCCAAACAAAAGTAGCACATCAGTGTAGGGACTGAGTGAAATCGAAATGAGACAACTTTATCATCAAATGAACATGTGTATCAGAGCATCTTACAGGGGGACATGAAACTCAGGATGATTTCCTTGACGTGCAAAGTTGATATACAATCAGAATTTGAAACTTCTCCTAGTGATGTGGGATTCTCTTAGTGTTTTAGCATTCAAAGTATTGTATAAATTTTTTGCTACTAAATTCTTCCTAGTGAGGATTTCCATATATATGCTATGACTATTGGTAATGTTTTTGTCATTACTTAAAAACATTAGGAGAATTTCACCATTCTATTAAAGATATAGTGCTTGCCGCTTAATTGGATCCCTGTTTAAGCGCAAAAAAAGATAATATGTTCTCCTTCTTATCAACTATTCAAAAAAACAGATCTCTGCCAGGGCTATTGGCCGCCCACATGCCGTGACACTGCCATCCCAGGGGTCAAATTTGGAGGCTGTCACGCGTTATGCCGTAAATTGGGAATAATAATGACGAGAAAAATAAAACAGCACATGCTTCACCTTCAGTGGCCATGTAGATCTTTTTTTGTACTACCGCAGCCAACAATGCATGAACATATATGTATGGATGTGTCATGTTTCCTAACAAGATGTTAATCTTGATATTAGATTAATCAAATTCTCTCTCCTTAGTGTTCCTATTATTTCATCGCATTGCATTTAAAAACACATTCATAGCCACCGCCTTATGTACATATTCTCGACCAAACATGATTTTATTGTTACTATATGACGTACTTTCAAGATAATACTCGGCCATTAAAACTACAACACTTTTTCCATTTCCTGTTTATACACAATTGAACAATAACATTATATATTGGGTGTCAGTCGACAAAAATGATCTTGTTAATTCTGTCCTGATCTCCATTTGGATAAAAAAAATGTAAGTAGACTAAACAGGTGCCACATGCCCAAGTTCAAATACATATCACAAACACCCTGAGTCCAGTCAAGCCAACCAAGTCTTGCAGATTCCAGAGAAATACTACTCACTGCAAGTTGACATTTTTCCATTAAGCCACACGCCATCCTCTTGCAGATTCCAGAGAAATACTACTCACTGCAAGTTGACATTTTTCCATTAAGCGACCCGTCATCCGAGCGATAGATCTGCAGGTTATGCTTCATTTGCTCTTTTCTTTCGTTTCTCTCCCAATGTTCTACAATTAGTTGCTCTGGCACAAAACTATACTGCCCAACATGACGCATAGTTGGTTTCCGTGATAATAATTCGGATGCCCTTTGGCACATTAACAAACTAGCTTAGGGCCCTATTTCAGTTATGTGAGCACTCATGATGTCTCCCAGTCCCAGCGGAAAACAATGTGGAGATCCACATGCATTCTATGCCCTAGAGGTTGTAGTGGAGGAAATTGCACGGGGCTGTATTTATTGATCCAGGGCTGCATTCAATGAATTACGATAGAACAGGTATAGTAGTTGAGATGAAGAAGATCATGATTGAGACATCGAGCGTAGGATTGCAACATTACGAGGGTACGGTGTACAAAGTCAGATGGATAAATAGAGCAGTATCAGTAAGAACTAGTGAGTCTTCACACCTCATGAGTCCGGAAGGAATAGTTAAGTCACACAGATCTTGAACAAAACATCCTTGGCCAGAAACAATATGCGTTGAGAATTGTCACGGTACAATTATTGGCGAAGTGCTTGGTTTGCGAGCCCGCTGATGCGGACGCTGAAGTCATTCCACTGTCTCTCCATCTAGACTAATTCTAGTACTAAGTGATTACAAGTACAATAATTGACTTACATAAACTAAAGGAAATCTATTCGAACTATAATGTTCTACTCTGAGAAATAAAACCAAGGGGGTGTAAATGGAAGATATAAAATGATGGATCGTAAGTATGTATTGTGCAAATTAAAGCATGTGGTTTGTTACATTCGGGCTCATTTGGACATGTCGTATTTTTCCCCTAGAAAAAGCATAATCCAGAAAGCATGTCCTTCTAGTAGAGCAAAACATGGTTCACTTTCCCGCTGCCTCCAAATCCTAATTTGCATTCTCCAGGGGATGAAGCAGAGTACCTGAGGCTGAAATAGATTTAAACTTGGACGGAATTTCATGGATAAAACGTAACTATTTTGCTTCGATTTCCTCCATACTAGAACTGATTACTATGGCGTGCCAGATCCTATAAGGTCTTGATCAAGGCACTGTTTGTTTTACCTTTTCCACTGAAAAACCTAGCTTATGATAAAATGAACTAGTAAAAGCTAAAAGCTTTGTTGAGGTGTACTTTATTCCTGCTTGCTTTTGGTGTGGTGAGAAGCTAATGAATTCATTACAAAATCCAACAGCTAGAAACCAAATGACAGAAAAGCAGATTTCAGGCAAAAACCTAGAGCCCAAACAAATAGGCCCTGGAAAAGCTTTTAGAAACACTATTACCAAGATAGATGTGAATAAATAGAGAATATGCTTAGATAGTATTAAGTCTTTTACGGCACTCCATGCTATGTACTACTTAGTGGTATATACTATAGAAAAGATCTAACTGTCATTAGTAAGGATTAATCCATGTGGTCAAGCCAGTCACTAATCCATGTCCAATTTGGGTTGGGATTAATCCAATATGATAAGAGTGATAATCTTAACCAAGCATTGCTGCAATGGTGCTGAAAAATATGTATTACGTTCGAACAAGATCATAGTAAGTTACCATACTTTATTCAATCTGCCTAAAAGGAGGTGTGACATACATGCCAAATTTTTATAAAAGAAGCTACTCTTTTTCCTGTATCAGGATGTAAGCCCTGGTTTAATCGTAGTTCGCAAACAACTTGTAGTTAGTTGTTTAAGAAGTCCTGGGAAGATGCTGAACATAGCCCACACTACTCTTTACTCCAAAACGTCCATGCTCCTGTTGCCTTCCAAAGCCTAAATCGGATTCTGAATATGTGGACATAAACATCATACTGTGTGGTAATGTCGAGAAGTGTGGAAAAGTATATATGAAAGCACTGACAAAATGTTATAATTATGTTCATGAGCAGACTCCAGTCTTTGCTTCCATCTTCTTCTAAGCTAGAACTGATTATTATACTAGATATCTTGACCTAAAGAAGTTTTTAGTGGTGTCAGAAGCAGAGTACACGAGAAATGAAGGGAGACACCTAAATGGAGCTAAAACCAGTAGAGAGTATGGAGATATAAAGGAACGATGGCCCATTATGTGTACAGCAGTTTAAACCGTCGAATGCAATGATTAATTCTTTGGCTGGTTTGATGTGGTGGCTGATAATAAATAGGACAAACAATATTTAACTATAGATTAAACAAACTAAAACTCGAAAAGGAACTGTAAAGTTGGGCCACTTAAATAGCTAATAATCTAGAAAGCATGTCCCATCGAAGTCCAAGCACATATAAATTCAGGGAAAAAATGAGTAAGACAATGCGAACATAGAACCATTGATTTGTCCATGCCTTAAAAAGCATTTTCTTATATAACACTCTATGTGAAGATCATGAGGTAAGGAGATGAGTATGTCACACATATGTTCTTTTACTGGCAACAGTCATTAGTGGTGCGGCTACTCTACTTCTCCACAATAAAATGCAACGAGATTCTTCACCTGCTACACCAACAACCACGAGAACAACGTGTGATTTGTTTTACTTGTAATGCCAGAAATGAACTACTGGAATTCAAAGTTGAAATGAACTCTGCCCATCTGCCGAAGTGTGTGTACCACGGACAACCTTTTCCTGAGGACAATATCTAAAGGGAGAACAAATGCAATCATATAACGAATGACGGAATTAAGTTCAAGAAGTCTCTTTGAGTCCTGTCACAGGGTCTAACAATTTGTTTTTCGCTTCAAAAAAAAAAAACATTTTTGTCATAGAACAAAAAAACAACTATCAATCCTATCACTCCCTGTCTCTTTCGATCTCTTCTAGAGCCGCAGGAGAGGGTCATCTCCAGCGTTTGCAGCAAAAT
>JACEFO010002412.1:0-85820 GCA_015342445.1 Digitaria exilis | reverse complement strand
ACTTGTTTATAGAACAGCTGATTTCTTGTCTAATACTGCTTAAAATGAGGAATATAGTTTACAAAGGTGATTGTTTGTGTCCAGATGCGTGCTACCTGTATAATGCTATGACTGGAGAATCATTTACCTTTATATACAGATTTTTACCTCCAAAGTAGTTGACTGAGGCCTTCATGTCCTTCAACAAATGTTTCTTTTATTGTTCACCAATTGAAAATGATGTTTATGATTATGTATTTAATTAAAGTAAAACGTTTCAGAATGTTGTTCAAGAACCTGATGTAGAGTTCTTTTTTACAACATAAGTGAAAGATATTGTGCTATATTGAAAACCGCTACTGGAGCAGCTGCAAATCAGTTCTTAATCTGGTTTCAGAAAGCCATTTCCAAAGCACATAGTGAAGCCTCGGTGGTTCACTATCTTTGCCTACCTTCTTTTTTACTCTTTATTCTTCCCTAATAGAGCATATTAGTTGGTTTTGTCCAAGGAAGATATTCCACATGGCATGTAAACAGTGTAATTTTTTGCAGTTAATGATTGGGAAAATGTTTGACAAGTATGATAAGTGAAAACACATTTGGTACATGTTCATTATGTTAATTTTTCATTCACTGGGTCTGAGTAAATTTTGTGTCTTCTATGAGTACTCTATATTGCCTCATGTTGCTGGGAAAGTGAGATTGGTGGTGTCCAAGAAAACAATGCTTAATTCATTCTTGACTTTTGAGGCAGGTTTTCCACATCTTAGAATAAGTGGAGCTTTTCATATGAGTGATTAAAACTTCATTACTATATCTAGTTAACCAAAGTTAACAAACTTAAACATCTTTTTTTCCCAGGATGTGACACTCTACCGACACACAGTTACCAAAATTACTACTGTTAGCTCTGAGCAGCTTTTATTTTAGCAGTCGTGGGGTTGTCTGGCATCAGAAAAAGGAAATAAGAGGTGAAAAATCTCATTGTGTAATATCCATTTGTAATATTATTTATACCTTGAACGAACTATCTGCAGCAGTAAGATGCAAAACAGTCGTAGTCTTCCTTTTCTACCCTGGATTTCCTGCCATTTGATATCAAGTTAACATTACCACATTTCAGTTCCCATATCTCATTTGAAGATCCCCGTTCCTCCTAGTGGCTTTTTCACAATCGGTAAAAGTTATCCAAATGGGACCACCGGGAATTCCCACTCCTGCAAACTATCATCAACATCGTTTCCGCAGCATACTATATCATTTTTCGCATCCATCATATTGCCATGAGTGTTCCACACCAGCAATTCCGCAAGCAACACCTTACCCCACCAAATGTCAGTATGTTTGTCGTTCAACCACAATATGCCATCTCAATGCCCACAAACAGCCATCTCACCTGCTGGCTTATGTCCACACCCACCACCTCCACCAGCTGGAACTATAGCCACTACTGCACTGCCGACTTCAACCTTCACCTGCTGGAGTGGTGCCATTATGTCTGTTTCGTTTCCATACTCTTGGACACCACACTCTGTAACTGGTCAGAGTACAAGACACTGTGAGTGTAGACAAATGATGAGAATCCTGATAGAACTGACTAGAACGGACTGAACTGGACCGAAGTGGAGGACTTAAGACTGAGTAAGATCTTTTTTTACTCACTGCATGATGTTCAAGCCCTTTCTGTCTTTTTTTTTAACCATATTTTGTGGAACTACAGAATTTATGCTTGGACCCTTGATATAATTCCAAAGACAAATGGTTCGAAGAAGCAATGATGCGCATTGGGGGAAATTGATTGCCGCGAAGCTGTACAATAGCAGCACTCCAAAAGATCGTAGAAGGGCACGGAAGCATTTGAAACCCCACTGCACAAGATTAACAAGAAAATTGCCCCACTTCTACGAGTGTTGGTGCCGAGTCGAGGAGAAATATTCCAGTCTCCAGTCCGACAAAATTCAAATGATGGACAAAAACATGGGCAAAAGTATGATGAGAAGCAAGGGCCATGTACCTTGAGGAAGCAAAAACATCGTTTCACACCTTGAGCCATCTTTGGAAAGCTGTCTGGGATCAACCCAAGTGGAAAAACTATATCTCTTCATTATACTCCAAGGTACGAAATTATCTGACTCTGGGGGTGGGACATCAACCTCTGAGGATGGCAGTGATGCATATGAAAAAGAAAACGGATGAACAAGATAGCTATGCCTGCAAAAGGAAATGGGAAGGTGAAAGCAACAAGGTCTCCTCTCCGTTAGAGTTGCAACAAGATATTCAAAGCTCGGTGGTATCCTCAAAACATGCTTGATAAGAATCTTCTGATGGCAGATACTTCGAGGGTACATGAGTTTAAGGCATGGAAAAGGAGACATTGATGGCTGGCACTTCAAACTTCAATGAATTTGACCTTGAGAATGCAATTAGGGACAAAATGCCTGAAAAGGAAAGACATCCACAAGGTTGCAAAGGTGTGGAGCATGCAGACACAGTAAGAAATAGTGCTCCAGTAAAAGAAACACACCCACAAGGTTCCCAAGATGGCAAAGGCCAAGAGGAAACGTAAAGGGAACATGTCAAGTCCATCTACAGAGGTTCAGGAAGACATTAAACGTGCCGTGGATCTACAGACCATGCTTCAGAAAGATCGCGAGAAGATGTCAGAGGTGCAACTCCGGCTCTCAAAGAGAAGCTTGAGTTGGCAAGACTAAAGCAGCAGGAAGCAAAGGACAGGAGAGAAACAACACTCTATGAGAAGTACACTGAGCTATTGATGGCTGACACTCAACGGTTCAGGCGATTTTCAGAAGGAAGAGCATAAAAAGGCGGTGAAGCGCATGGGAGAGATGCTATTTGGTAAAGATGGCATGTAAGTTTCTTGTAGCAGGCTACCGTCTTTACATGTACTGAAGTCTGAAATGTACCTGAGGCGGTTATGCTCTGTTGGTTCGTTGAGAACACATTTAGTTGATACTATCCTGAGACCTGTCTTGTTGGTTAATAGTTTCTTATTTTAGTTTCTGAAGAACTTATATCAGATGGTACTGGGAGAACATAATCAGTAGGCCATGGGCTACTTTGACATCTAAACTAGTACGTGTTAACTTGAAGCAAAATTAATATAGTCGCTTTTGGTAATGTTCATAGGTATACCTGTTACTTAAGCAGTACTGAGTCGAGAACAAACAAATAAACAAGAAATTTAAGACAAAAAAAAATTAGTTATATACTCTGAAAGTAACACTTAGCCAGCTTCCTGAAACAAATGGCAAGAAAATGCGTGGTTCTTGTTAGTAAATTCGGCTGTATATCCTGTCTAATCTAAAAGCAGCACGTCGATTCTCGCCTCGTGATTCATGAACAGAAAGCTCCTGCACCCTTAAATCAAACACGTAGTGTTTATGTTTCATGCAAGGTTCTCGAAACTCACTCTTGTCGCTGCATCATGAACAGAAAGCTTGCAAACGTCTGAAAGACTGAAACTAAGGAGCAGTCAAAGAAAAAGGTAAGCCTCTTTCACCCTCAAATTGCAAATCACACGGTTTTAATCTTTTTCTTAAATGCTACAACTCTTTCTCCTATGAATACTTCTGGGATTCAACCCAACATCAAGTGCAGGTGCAGCCAAGTGAAAACTGAGCTTCTTACACCGCACTTCGATTACCAGATCCATAAAACTGTTACTCTGGTTGTTGACAAGGATTTTAGAGGAATGCCATAAATCTTGGAGGTGTAAACATTAGAATCCCAGTTATAGAAACACCCATCCTATTGCTGTAGAATTTGCCTCTGTAACTCTTGACAAGCTTGTTCGCCTCGAGGGGACGTGATTATGAAAATGTCTCTGAACTCAGTCATCTTTTCGTGTTTTCTTGCTGAAATGTTTTCATTCTTTGCAATGGGGGAATAGTCTCGGCAATTTGTTCCTAAGATAATTATTTTTGGCACCTCATTCCAGAGCAAAACGTTTGAGCCATATCTCACATTAGGCCACCAGAAAGAAGAATGTCCATCAGAGAATGCATGTGTTTTTCATCAGCATTCAAAATAGCTGCCCCCCCAAGGCATATCCATTTTATGTGTAGAACTTGTGTCGGTGTCCAACAAGTGCGGTTCAGTTGTTAGACGGGATTCTGGAAATAGGGCATCATTATTCATCATCCTGATGGCGACATAACAAATGGATCTGCGACGGAATATTGTGGCAGAAGTGGCGAGGCCCCTCGTGTGCGGTATCTTCCGGCGAGGCGACGAGTCGAGTCTAACGGTGGACTAACGAGGCTCACGCGCGTTCTGTATTTTGTGATGGCGACTGTGAGGCAGCCTATGTGCGGTCCGAACCAGGTGGTTTCATCACGTCGGATGGTGGGTGATGTTGCAGTGGCACTACGGCGGTGGGTCCTGGCGGTAGGCTTCTTGGCGTGGTGCGGTCTATTTCCCTCGATCACTAACGGCAAGGGTTGTGCTTTGACAATGACTTCACGACAAAAGGTTGGTTGTTAGACGTGGAGACTAGGCTCCTCCACTGCCCTATGGAATGGTTCGGTCCGTGTCGATGTCCCAATCCGACCGGACTAAATTATCTCGTGGAGATAAGTTGTATGGCTTGCGTCGATGACCCAATTCAATCAGCCTGACTTGTTGAGTTGTGTTCAGTGAGTATTGATGGCCCAATCCAACCTGTCGGTGTTTGTGTTTTTCTTTTCTCCTAGTTATGGCCTTACAGAGACGCACTCGTCAGAGTGCTGTTTGTTCAGAAAAAAGGGTGAAGTCTGGCATCAATAATTTTGAAGAACTAATCAGAGTTTGGACCAAATCAATCTAGTGGTGAAAATGGATGCAGTGGTGATGTGTATAGATAAAGAGACTGAATTCCTTTCCGCTTATGTTGGTTTATTCAAATTTATTTTTGATACTGCAACATGACTGAAAGATAGCATGGCGCTTACAAATGACGTCCAGAACAAACTAGCATTGTGCCATCTATGCGGAATCACAACTCAAGTGTAACATATAATTTCCACCAATTAAACCATGCCTAGTTAAAATGAAAATATATTAACACTGCCCAACACCCAAAATTATTGTGCATTAATTAGTACATCCATCCCTTACTGGCGAACTCAACCTCGCAATTCTTTCAGACATGTTCTATGCCATAAATGAATTCCTAACAAGATTTAACTGCTGGTTTGAAACAGTATCTGTGTTTTATGCAACCTTTTAAGACTTGATCCGTAGTGAGACTAATAGTTGTTCAGTCTGACATCAACGCTTGACACTTGGCATTCATTCGAATGTCAGTAAACACAAGAACGAGCTGATGCACAACGGGCTAAGGTGCATCCGCAAGGGACAAAATCCTTAGAAGCAAGAAGAATACTAAATGCTGTTAGATGGTAACGGCAATACAAGGCCCGGAGCAAAATCAAAGCTTGGTTATCTAAGGATCGAGGTGCAGAAAAAACGAAAACAGCCATGCCAAACTCTTTCACAGTTGATTGCTCTTTCCAGACGCCCCCTAACCCAAGTTTCTCAAGTGGTAGCAAAAATACGTTGGTGTAGCATTCTATGCAACGTTGTTTCTTGGCCGTGGCCGAACATTAGGATTTTTAACATGCAAAGGGCAATGAACTCGACCACTATATGTCAGCGAGTTATGCTGACTAGGCTCTCGAGGGGATGCCTCGAGGGAAGGGTTTGAGGAGAAGTCGTCGAGAATCTAGAATCGAAGGTGACAAGAGACGATTTAGACAGGTTCAGGCCGCAATATGCGTAATACCCTACGTCCTGTATGGTGTATCTTGTATAGATGAGATGTGTTGCAATGCCTGACGGCGTTGCTCGATACAATGCCTGACGGCGTTGTTCGATGGTCTAATCTAGGGACCCCTGCCCTCCTTTATATATTCCAGGGGGCAAGGTTTACATGGTAAGTCTCCTAATTTGTTACAATTGAGGAGTCCTAGTAGGACAAGGTGTCCTAGTAGGAGTCAAGCTTGTTTAGGGAACCCGGGGTTTCTATACCCGACAAGCCCCCGAGCGCTTCATTACCTGAAGTACAACCTTGTTGTGAGTCTTGGAATATTACCGAGTTGTTTGCCAATTCGAGCTCTTCTGAAGTCATCCAGGTTCTCTCAGCTTGGTTGTATGAAGACTTTGAGGTGCTCAAAAACTTCTTGGAGAATCTCATTGGTGCGCACCGTAAAGGTGCGCTCAATTGGGCAGCCCCCGAGCCTCGTTTTACTTGAAGAAGGAATTCGAGGGTCTTCAATGAATATTTTCCGAAGAGCTTCAATTTCCGAAGAATCCGAGTTCTTTTGAACCCTAGCGTTGCCTCCAAGATTCGGTATTTAACCAAAAATTTTTGAAGAATCTTTGATGACGTACCCACAGCCCCCCCCCCCCTTGATCCGATTTAAAAAATCAAATTAAGGATCTGGACTCCAGGATTTGAAGAAGATCTGAAGCAACATTGTTGAAGCGAAGATGTCCGAGTACTTTGCTGAAAAATTACTCGGCTAACATCATGGTCCGAGTTCTTTGTTGAAAAAAGAACCTAGTTGGCGTCGTGGTCCGGGTTCTTTGTCTTGAAAAGAACCCGGCTAGTACCTCAACGGTCGTTGATGAAACCGGTGATCCATTACCAAGTTATTTTGGGATGAGCAGACGAAGGCGGCGTTGGAAGTCAACATTGGCGAGTTGATGCAGCCGACGTCGTGCTTGCGTGCTTGATGATCAACATGTACGTAAACATGCAATGCATGCCTTGCTTGCTGCCTCCTTGCTTTGTCAATGTATGCAAGAGACAATGAACCCTGTAGGCTGTAGCCTTCTTGTAAAAACAGCAGTGCTGGTCGCTGGATACGTCTGCATGCATGCATCGGTCCAATCTTGTTTTTATTGATGTCATCCTTCCTTGATCTGGCATGGCTGTAGACGTGTAGTGATTTTCTTTCTGTGTTGTCCGATATGAACTTGACCAGGACTCTAAATCAAATCGGACCCCATCAGATTCAATAGCGGAATCGCTGATGCAGAACTAGGCCCACGATGACGAGTCGCCAGGGCAGCCCCCGATCCTTGGAATAATTATACAATTGATCCGAGGTTCTTCAATATTTGCAGAAATCATCATCCGAATAATATGAAGCTTGTATGAAATCCATAATACCAAGCTTACCGCTGGAGCGGACTTTTAGATGCGACTTGAAAACCGAAGTCGACTTTGTGCTGTTGGAGCGGACTTTAGATACGACTGAGAAGGAGTAGGAGTTCTTTGTTGAAAAAAGAACCCTACGACCGTTGTAGTCCAGGTTCTTTGTTGAAAAAAGAACCCTGCGGCCGTCAGCCCCCGAGCTCGAAAGCTCGCGGAACTGTGATGGCATGCTGAGGAGCCTGAAAAATTATCGCCGAAGCTTGATCTGCAAAAAATATTATGTAGCACATATCGAAGAATATTCGAGAACTGAAATTATTCAGTGTAGTCGACGAATCGACAAAATAAAGGCGCAAGTTGCACAAAGCTTCTCAGAATATGAAAGGAAGTTGGTGTCTGTACAAAAACAGAAAACACCGAAGAAATCAACGAGAGCGCGAATGACACAAGAAAAAATTGACAAAAGTGCGCAAAATGGTGTCAAGCTCTCTTTGAGAGGAGACAAAATAGTCGACGAATCAACAAAGTAGAGCTCTCGTTAAGAGAAGATAAAGTAGTCGACGAATCGACAAAGTAGTGCATTGCACTTGGTCAAAACTTCAACTGAGAGTTGTCATGGAGAACGATCCGTTGAGGCCTCGAAAGAACCCGGAAAGACTCCCTATAGCCATAGCTATTTTTATCTGTATGAAGAAAAACCCAAAGTTCTCAGGAACCCTGGTGTGCCATCACATAGTGTGGCGGCGACAAAAAGTCGTTTTTGAGACTTTAGTCATGGGAAACAATTCTGTTAAGGCCTCGAAAGAACCCAGAAAGATCTCTATAGCCTTTAGCTATTTTTTGATTAGTACCTTTTATTTAGGTACCCGGAGACAAACCGTAGTGGTGTCATGAAAGACCCTAGAAAAATACGAGCACATGCGCCAATTTGAGTGCTCAAAGCCTAGTGGACAAATTTCACCACAAGGAACGTTCGCTGAGCTACACTCAGTTAATTCACTTATTATCTGTTGTTTACAGTGCTACATAAAAAAGGCCAAACAAAAGTAGCACATCAGTGTAGGGACTGAGTGAAATCGAAATGAGACAACTTTATCATCAAATGAACATGTGTATCAGAGCATCTTACAGGGGGACATGAAACTCAGGATGATTTCCTTGACGTGCAAAGTTGATATACAATCAGAATTTGAAACTTCTCCTAGTGATGTGGGATTCTCTTAGTGTTTTAGCATTCAAAGTATTGTATAAATTTTTTGCTACTAAATTCTTCCTAGTGAGGATTTCCATATATATGCTATGACTATTGGTAATGTTTTGTCATTACTTAAAAACATTAGGAGAATTTCACCATTCTATTAAAGATATAGTGCTTGCCGCTTAATTGGATCCCTGTTTAAGCGCAAAAAAAGATAATATGTTCTCCTTCTTATCAACTATTCAAAAAAACAGATCTCTGCCAGGGCTATTGGCCGCCCACATGCCGTGACACTGCCATCCCAGGGTCAAATTTGGAGGCTGTCACGCGTTATGCCGTAAATTGGGAATAATAATGACGAGAAAAAAATAAAACAGCACATGCTTCACCTTCAGTGGCCATGTAGATCTTTTTTTTGTACTACCGCAGCCAACAATGCATGAACATATATGTATGGATGTGTCATGTTTCCTAACAAGATGTTAATCTTGATATTAGATTAATCAAATTCTCTCTCCTTAGTGTTTCCTATTATTTCATCGCATTGCATTTAAAAACACATTCATAGCCACCGCCTTATGTACATATTCTCGACCAAACATGATTTTATTGTTACTATATGACGTACTTTCAAGATAATACTCGGCCATTAAAACTACAACACTTTTTTCCATTTCCTGTTTATACACAATTTGAACAATAACATTATATATTGGGTGTCAGTCGACAAAAATGATCTTGTTAATTCTGTCCTGATCTCCATTTGGATAAAAAAAATGTAAGTAGACTAAACAGGTGCCACATGCCCAAGTTCAAATACATATCACAAACACCCTGAGTCCAGTCAAGCCAACCAAGTCTTGCAGATTCCAGAGAAATACTACTCACTGCAAGTTGACATTTTTCCATTAAGCCACACGCCATCCTCTTGCAGATTCCAGAGAAATACTACTCACTGCAAGTTGACATTTTTCCATTAAGCGACCCGTCATCCGAGCGATAGATCTGCAGGTTATGCTTCATTTGCTCTTTTTCTTTCGTTTCTCTCCCAATGTTCTACAATTAGTTGCTCTGGCACAAAACTATACTGCCCAACATGACGCATAGTTGGTTTCCGTGATAATAATTCGGATGCCCTTTGGCACATTAACAAACTAGCTTAGGGCCCTATTTCAGTTATGTGAGCACTCATGATGTCTCCCAGTCCCAGCGGAAAACAATGTGGAGATCCACATGCATTCTATGCCCTAGAGGTTGTAGTGGAGGGAAATTGCACGGGGCTGTATTTATTGATCCCAGGGCTGCATTCAATGAATTACGATAGAACAGGTATAGTAGTTGAGATGAAGAAGATCATGATTGAGACATCGAGCGTAGGATTGCAACATTACGGAGGGGTACGGTGTACAAATGTCAGATGGATAAATAGAGCAGTATCAGTAAAGACTAGTGAGTCTTCACACCTCATGAGTCCGGAAGGAATAGTTAAGTCACACAGATCTTGAACAAAACATCCTTGGCCAGAAACAATATGCGTTGAGAATTGTCACGGTACAATTATTGGCGAAGTGCTTGGTTTGCGAGCCCGCTGATGCGGACGCTGAAGTCATCCACTGTCTCTCCATCTAGACTAATTCTAGTACTAAGTGATTACAAGTACAATAATTGACTTACATAAACTAAAGGAAATCTATTCGAACTATAATGTTCTACTCTGAGAAATAAAACCAAGGGGGTGTAAATGGAAGATATAAAATGATGGATCGTAAGTATGTATTGTGCAAATTAAAGCATGTGGTTTGTTACATTCGGGCTCATTTGGACATGTCGTATTTTTTCCCCTAGAAAAAGCATAATCCAGAAAGCATGTCCTTCTAGTAGAGCAAAACATGTTCACTTTCCCGCTGCCTCCAAATCCTAATTTGCATTCTCCAGGGGATAAGCAGAGTACCTGAAGGCTGAAATAGATTTAAACTTGGACGGAATTTCATGGATAAAACGTAACTATTTTGCTTCGATTTCCTCCATACTAGAACTGATTACTATGGCGTGCCAGATCTATAAGGTCTTGATCAAGGCACTGTTTGTTTTACCTTTTCCACTGAAAAACTAGCTTATGATAAAATGAACTAGTAAAAGCTAAAAAGCTTTGTTGAGGTGTACTTTATCCTCTTGCTTTTGGTGTGGTGAGAAGCTAATAATTCATTACAAAATCCAACAGCTAGAACCAAATGACAGAAAAGCAGGATTTCAGGCAAAAACCTAGAGCCCAAACAAATAGGCCCTGGAAAAGCTTTTAGAAACACTATTACCAAGATAGATGTGAATAAAATAGAGAATATGCTTAGATAGTATTAAGTCTTTTACGGCACTCCATGCTATGTACTACTTAGTGGTATATACTATAGAAAAGATCTAACTGTCATTAGTAAGGATTAATCCATGTGGTCAAGCCAGTCACTAATCCATGTCCAATTTGGTTGGGATTAATCCAATATGATAAGAGTGATAATCTTAACCAAGCATTGCTGCAATGGGTGCTAAAAATATGTATTACGTTCGAACAAGATCATAGTAAGTTACCATACTTTATTCAATCTGCCTAAAAGGAGGTGTGACATACATGCCAATTTTTATAAAGAAGCTACTCTTTTCCTGTATCAGGATGTAAGCCCTGGTTTAATCGTAGTTCGCAAACAACTTGTAGTTAGTTGTTTAAGAAGTCCTGGGAAGATGCTGAACATAGCCCACACTACTCTTTACTCCAAAACGTCCATGCTCCTGTTGCCTTCAAAGCCTAAATCGGATTCTGAATATGTGGACATAAACATCATACTGTGTGGTAATGTCGAGAAGTGTGGAAAAGTATATTGAAGCACTGACAAAATGTTATAATTATGTTCATGAGCAGACTCCAGTCTTTGCTTCCATCTTCTTCTAAGCTAGAACTGATTATTATACTAGATATCTTGACCTAAAGAAGTTTTTAGTGGTGTCAGAACAGAGTACACGAGAAATGAAGGGAGACACCTAAATGGGAGCTAAAACAGTAGAGAGTATGGGAGATATAAAGGAACGGATGCCAATTATGTGTACAGCAGTTAAACCGTCGAATGCAATGTTAATTATTTGGGCTGGTTTGGATGTGGTGGCTGATAATAAATAGGACAAACAATATTTAACTATAGATTAAACAAACTAAAACTCTAAAAGGAACTGTAAAGTTTGGGCCACTTAAATAGCTAATAATCTAGAAAGCATGTCCCATCAAGTCCAAGACATATAAATTCAGGGAAAAGATGAGTAAGACAATCGCGAACATAGAACCATTGATTTGTCCATGCTTAAAAAGGCATTTTCTTATATAACACTCTATGTGAAGATCAAGGTAAGGAGATGAGATGTCCACATATGTTCTTTACTGGCAAGCCATTAGTGGTGCGGCTACTCTACTTCTCCACAATAAAATGCAACGAGATTCTTCACCTGCTACACCAACAACCACGAGAACAACGTGTGATTTGTTTACTTGTAATGCCAGAATTGAACTACTGGAATTCAAAAGTTGAAATGAACTCTGCCCATCTGCGAAGTGTGTGTACACGGACAACCTTTTCCTGAGGAAATATCTAAAGGGAGAACAAATGCAATCATATAACGAATGACGGATTAAGTTTCAGAAGTCTCTTTGAGTCCTGTCAGGTCTACATTTTTGTTCATTCCGCTTCAAAAAAAAAACATTTTTGTTCATAGAACAAAAAAACAACTTCAATCCTATCACTGCCCTGTCTCTTTCGATCCTCTTCTAGAGCCGGAAGGGAGAGGGTCATCTTCCAGCGTTGCAGCAAAATTCAACAACGCCCATTCGCGATGATGTCCCTATTATCCACCAACCGACCGAGCATCAGAGTACAAGATGGGGGGTCACCACTCGAGCTCGTGAGATTGAGGTCTCACGACCCTCCTCCTTCTCTGGCTTCGCCCCTTCCAAGAAACAGAGGTATAGCCTTGCTTCGTCTCTGTTTTCTTGGTTCAATCTCATCCAAAGGGCTTTTGTTTTTTGTCTACATTTTTCTCATGGCCCTGGTAAGTCTACTTTTAGTTCTGCTGTATTTTTTGTTGTGAAAGTAGTTCCCTTCTTCGTTTTTTTAAGATGAACACAATTCTTCTGTAGTTACCATGCGAACTTCTGTTTTGTATGGTCCCAGTTAGCCAGTAGTTTAGCTTCAAGACACGGTTTTAGTTTTTGGCCCCTTGTTGGATATGGATCCTAGCGAGATAGCGGGGGACAAGTGAAATTTTAATTTAGGAACCATGGATCATGAGTTTCATGAGTCTAGATCAATGTATGATTATGTCCAGCCATCTACTGATTTTCTCTTACCTACCTGGTATATCTTTATAACAACTCTATCCGCATTGACATAGGCTCCAAAGGAAACCTCAACACTGATTTGAAGACAATTACTGTCAAAGTGAACTTGTATATCTGTGGGTTGAAACTTCTTGGTTTAATTGTTAAGTTATAAATGTCATCCACTTCTATGGATGCAATCCAGAAGCTTTATGAGGTCTGTAAAGTATCATTATCTGAAAAGGGACCTCTATCTTCTGAAGCCATTGCTAAAGTTCACGCTGTATTAGGTAAGAACTACCTACCTTTTGTTATTGGCATAATCTTCAGAACATCAAAGCTAGAGAACACAAAATTTATAAGAACACGCAAACTGTATAGACAGATCCTAGAATTTGCACCAAGTGTGTTTATGCCACTGAAATTATATACTCCTATTGATTGTGAAATTGAAAAGATACTTGACATAGTAGTACGGTATTGTTTATGCTTCTGTCGTTGTTCAAAACTCACACATTCTGATGTGGCAGACAAGATCACAGCTTCTGATGTTGGACTACAGTGTGAATCTCAAGCTGCACGTGTTTGGCAGAGTCCAAAAGCTCTGAGTAGGAAAAGAGTTTTTCCTTCCAGCCCTGCGATCAGATACCGTCACATATACGAGTGCAAAAGCTTTTCAGTAAGTCCTAAACATCTTCACCCATACATTTTTTTTTTCTTCTTCATTGCATTGCATCATTCGAGAGCTCAGCACATACTGGTCGGTCCTTCATTCTTTGCCGAAAGGTTGGATTGCTATCGGCCTATCGCTCATCTAGAATACAATTTGTCTTTGCAGGTTGGGATATTTTGCATGCCAGCATCCTCCATCATTCCACTCCACAATCATCCTGGCATGACTGTACTCAGCAAAGTTTTATATGGCAGAGTGCATGTCAAATCATATGATTGGATTGATAAAGCTGAACCTCTTAATTTATTAAAAGGTAACGTTTTCCTAATCATAACTATCGATGAATACTTATTTATTACCTATATTTAAGTTGATTATGCCTTTATAAAAACATATTCTCCTGATACATTAGTAGCTGATGAACTTGTTTGGATATTAAACCTTCCCAATGCCCTCTGATATTCAGACGTGGTATTGCCAAGAGAATGGCTCTAAGTACATGACTCTGACCGTGCAGTGCCTTCTATCAATTGATTGCACACTTTCTTTTCTAAATTGCAGTGAGACCTGCGAAGGTTGTAAGAGACGGTGAAATGTCGGCACCTTGTGGGGCGATGGTTCTTCATCCGGAAGAAGGCGGGAACATACATGCTTTCAAAGCCATCACTCCCTGTGCTATCTTAGACATTTTAACCCCCCCTTACTCTTCAGAAGGCGGGAGGCACTGCTCCTACTTCAGGAGATGCCCAAAGTCGGACCCATCGGGTTAGTCTAACAGCAATCTTTCTGCAGGAACACATGTAGAACACTTTGGTCTACTGATTTCTGATGTAGTTTCTTTTCTCGCTCTTTTTTCAGGCATTTTATTAAACCGAACAAAGGGATCTGAATTTGTCTGGCTGGAAGAATACCAGCCCCGTGACAGCTTTGTCATTAGAAGGGACCTGTACACAGGACCTGCTTTAAAGTTATGAGAAGATCATGCTCAGCACAACGATTATGGTTTCTTTAGTTTCTTAAGTTATCGAATACATAGACATGCAAAGCATTACGTGTTTCCCCTCCTTGCTTTGCACTTTTATTTATAGACACTAAACTATTCCACTTGGTCTGGTGTATGTATTTTAAGATAATCTTATTGTACATTTTTTATGTAATAACTCGCTGACAGAATATTTATATAATTATATGAAAGCGGAAGGTATTTTAGAGCTTTCCTTCAGATACATGCCTTTCTCTTGAGAATACTGTTAGCAATGAACTTGAAAAACTTGCCGCAAAAAAATGAAATTGATAAACTTCGCTCTATTGACATTTTATCTTTATTGTTGGTGCACTTTTATGTTGTTTTTGTTTACGTTGTTTGTCATGAAATTTGTAATTGAATAGCTTATTATATGAAAGCGTAAGGTAGTTTAGAGCTTTCCTTCGGACACAGGCCTCTCTTGGAAATATTGTTAGCAACGAACTTGAAGAACTTCGCTTTATTGACATTTTATCTTTATTGTTGGTGCACTTTTATGTTATTTTATTTATGTTGTTTGTCATGAAATTTGTAATTGGGCAGCTTACTAGCAAATGCAACTCAGCCAAAAAAAACATACATTACTCCCTTTTTACATGCCTTTCACCTTATTCTTCCTTCATCAATCACATTACCCTACACATACTCACCTCTCTTTATGTCCAACCATGACACCTGCTCAGTTCTAGAACCATTACCCCACCATGTTCATCATTTCACATTGCAGTCACCTTCCAAACTGGCATATCCCAAATCATAGCGACCACTTGCCCCTATTGTTAATATCACCCGCAAATTGTCCTTTTTTTCTTGAATACACATGAGATTTGCATATCTTTGCATTAAGAAGAATAGGAATAAGAGTTTACACAACGTGTATTTTTAGCACACAAGTTTACATTAGGCGATTTAAATGAAAGGAACAACAAGGGGGACTACTGCCAGACTCGCATGCCACTTGTCCTTTACTACCTAGTCAACAATGCCCTCGCCTTGCCTCACTAGTCCCACTTTCCACCATTGCTAGATCAGTTGTTGCTGATAACCATCGCTTTAGGAGCTACCCAATATGATTTTACCGCTTCCATTCCAAACCCTAAACTCTCACAACATTAGTTTTATTTCAACTCTTTTTTCCCAGGATACTACAGCCGACGTTAATAAGAGCTTCTTCATTATAGCGAATCAGCAAACTGCAACGAGAAATAGAGTTGTGAACAGAATTTAAAAAAAGAAAGTGTTATGCAAATGCAATTTTTTCACTTGTCTATTTTGTGAAGATAACAAAGCGAGCAGAAGGTCTCACATCTTTATTCCCTGTCATATAAAGGATAAAAGAAGTCCATATATATTGTATAGTTTTATTTCACATCTTCATGATTATGGGAGGTAGAGCCATTTTATTCTTATTTATCATTAAACATTTTAAGTTTAAATAAGTTATATGTTATTACTTTTATTAAAACTCCAAATCCTACTCGGAGCATCCATAATGGATTCTTCTCCAGATACTTCAGCTGAGACTTTCCTACTTTTTTTTTTTTGAGCTAAAGACTTTCGTACTGACTAATTGCAAGCCTCAAGCAAGGGCTTTAGAGCTACCTTATACTACCCTTTGGTAGTATGGAGTATGGATCAAATCTAACCATCCATCAATTAGGTTAATTTAGTAAACTTCCACCGGCTCATTAGTGGAACCCTAACGAGACCCACCCGCCTACTCTTCCTCCGTTAATCTCCCTCGTGAGTTTGCGACTCCCCTCCAAGGTGACCTCCTTCCGCCGCCACCTGAGTCTGCCGGCCACCTAGTGTTCAACAGCAAATGGAAGATGACTCTACAGCACCCATCAACCGACGAATAATCTCAGATGCAAGCCCATGAAAATACAAATAATATACCCATCAATACCGATCCATTAAACAACCAATGTTACAGTCGGTGAGATAATACAAAGTGTCAATTTGTTTTCTTTATGTCTACTATATCCATAATGTTAACAAAATATTATAAAATTGCCATTACGATTTTGGTCTATAATACCCATATACTACCCATACTTACTGGGGCATACTACCTATACTACCAGTTAAGTTTATACTAGTATACAATTATTCTGGACCGTTAGATCCTTCTATACTAGTCCTTTCTAAATGGTAGTATGCCTAGTATAAGGCACCGTAAAAGTGCTCGGGCTTTAACGCCGTTAAACCGCAAATCCGAGGTTAGCCAAAAGGGTTAAGGGTGTATTTGCAAAAAAATCGCGCGCACGTCTCCTCTCCTCTTCTTCGTCGAGTCGCGCGCATCTGCGCTGCCCCGACCTTCTAGAAGCTTCCGCAGGATCTCCTCTCGCCTCCCGCCATGGCGCCACGGGGCCACCACCTGACGGAGGTGGCCCTCCTCGCGTCCGCATCGGCGGATCTCGCCGCCGCGGGTGCCGGCGAGCGGGAGGGGTGGCTGGACGACCCCGCCGTGCTCCCCTCGCTTGGGCCCCGCGGACGCGACCTGGCCGTGGCCAGCGCGGCGCGGTCCGTGCTAGTCATCATCCCGGTTGCGGGAGGTGGAGCCGGCGGGGTGACGGTGAATCCTGCGCTGGGGCCAGAGGAGGGCCGGATCTCAGCCGTGGAGTGGGTCCCGCTCACGGCGGAAGACGACGGCGAAGGGGAGGAGGGGGTGGCAGTGGCGGTGGGCACGGACACCGGGTGGCTGCTGTTCTACTCGCTCGCCGGCGATCTACTGCACAAGCAGGTCGCTCATACGATCCATCCAGTCTTATCTCCATAGATATGATAGTATGAGAAATTTCAGATAATCATGCGATTATTACATATACTTCATATGTTAGTTCTTGTACTATTTTTTGGGATTCACATTACTGAATGATCTTTCTTGGGTCAGATAAGTTGCAGTGTACATTCCAAATGTAGGTTTCGTGTCTAGGTGGGTGGTGTGGAACTGCATTCATGGATCCCCCATCCCACCCACACATATTTGCTTGATTACAAGATGATTCACACGCACTTTGTTAAGAGTTAGCATTCGTTTACAAATTACGTACCCTTTGTTAGATTAGTTCTAATCTGAAGCATTTGATATGATAATATGCATTTTATGTGACACGTGGGAAATGACATTATTGTGGGGGAAAACTGGTTCTTTGTAATGTATAGGCAGTACATGTATTGTAATAGAAGTAGAAGATGCTCTGTTAGATCACTCCTATCATTGACTATGTTTTCTATCTCCGATATTTATCATACCATTTTTTTATGTTTTTCTCATTATTTGTCCTTGATTGTGTTTCTTTCAGAGCATATATCCTGCCAAGATACTAAAGCTCAACTTTCGTGAGCGGAAGGAGAACGTTTGGGAAGATTCAGGTTCAGACGAACTTTCTATAGTTTTTCCTGGTCTTATCGCACGCTTCGATGGTGCTGACCTTCAGGTTTTGTGAAACCCTCATTTATTTCTCTATTGGAAACAGATAGTTTGGTGCTTAGTTGCCAGCTGGTAATGATCAGGCTTTCTGGTTTTTGGTTGCTCACAGAGCATTCTTCGAAAATCATTCCAAAATGTAAAATCACGTCTGTGGAAAGATAAGTTTGGAGAGGAAGATGCTGGGGATGAGGATTCCTTTGGGAGGTTACCCTTTCAAATTTGGAATGTTAGCAAGTTTGGTTCTTGTGCTGATGCTGCAATTGTTGGTCTGATGCCACCTCCCTTATTAGAACTTCAGGTGCCTTGCTCGCTCATTTGTTAGATATCACTTTTACATAAATTCATTATGCTGTTACCATTATTATTTTAGTTTTATATCCTATTTGCTACCTTTACTGAAAGTTTTCTGAAGCTACCATTATATTGAATTCAGCTGCTTTTATATTGCTGGGCAGTCAAGTCAGCGCCACTACTGTGCCATTACAGTTGGAGAGGATGCTGTAGTTTCAGCATATAGGTGAGTTCCGCAATGCAGTGGCTTTTGCATTTCTGATTGATGTGATCATGATACTAGCTGACATAGTGGCATTATTTCAGACATTTCGTTATGAGTTCTGTGGATATGGTTTATCATTTTAAATTATATTACAAATTGCAACAAAAAAACTTATCATGATAGCTTCCATTCAAATTTCAATTGCGATGAGTTCAAACTAATGTCCATATGCTCTAGATGTTGGTAGAGGAAAGTTCACAAGCGATGTTGCCATATTGTTAGTTTTACAGCTCCTAACACATTGTTGGCTCTGCAGGCTATCAGAAGATAGAAGCAGGTCAATTGTTGGTGCAATCTTATCAAGAGGTGTAGCTGCAACATTTTCAACAATATCATCTTTGTCGAAAATATTATGGCGGAGTGAGCCATCACCACCTAAAAAGTCACGGCCAAAGCCTCAATCCTTTGCAAAAAGTAATGGCTTGTAGTTAAATTTATTATATTTTTATGAAATACTGAATTTGTTTCTAACAGTCACATATGCTTCAGCATCACCCCTAACTTGCTTGAAAGACTCGCCAAGGAAGGGAGAACGGCTTACTCTCTCCCCAAGTGGCACATTGGCTGCCATAACTGATTCACTTGGGCGGATTCTACTGCTGGACACTCATGCCCTTGTGGCTGTACGTCTATGGAAGGTAAACTTATTGAGTTTATTCTTAAATAATCTAATCTAACAGAAAGAATGAATTACTGAGTAATATATAACGTTAAGACTAATTTCTTCTGGTTTGTTTGTTAGTTCAGTTTCTTTTGAAGTCATGTTGATTCAATTGAGATTAGTTTGTTTTGCCTTATTTATCTATGTTTGTAGCACTTGCTATGTCTAGTCTAGTCCTATATTTCGGATTTTAAAGGTTTTATTTCAACTTAGTTTTAGGCTAATATTGGAAACAATAGATCAGGAACTAGACATGTCTTTTATTGCCCCAAACTGTTGGTTTCTCCATATTTTAACCCCCAACCACCTAATAAAAGTGTTCAACATAGCTTCTGCTAGTTTTCAAAGGTCCTAGCTGAGTTCAACTTTGGGGTATGGCTGGGGGCTAGGAGGTTGCTGTGGTTTCATCTTAGTCCTCACTTTGTGTTTGATCGTTCTTAATTCTTACATTCCTGTGGTTGAACGTAACTTGAAAAGGGTGTGTAGGTTCTGTTCCTTGTGCTTTCGGGTTTTGTATTTCAAATTACTCTTCTTAATGCAATGCTATCAGCTCTCTGTGTATTCAAGAAAAAAGTTTAATAGTTAAAGACCTGTAAGGCCTTTTCTATTGACCTTTATCGTTTTATTCTTTTAGCATGGCAATCTTTCACTGTCTATTCGGTTTGTATTTAGGATTTTGTTTGTAATTTCATAGGCTGAGTAGTGCTAATGAGCGATTTCAGGTAATGCTTCTACCACTGCATGGCATAGTACCTCGACCTTGCAAGATTGAAGCTCAAGCTCGTATTTTGAGGGAATAAAGCTATTTACTTTTGATGCAACCAATCTTTAAGTGGCCACAATTAGTGGTATTTGAACTAATCACAGTGTATAATTTGGATTTCTTGTGGGCAATTTTTTTTTATGAAATAACAAAAATAGACAAAATGGTAGCCAAGGAATATCATGGCTAATTATCTATGTTAATTTTGTACTGTGCCAAAACGATTGGAATAAATTGCTTCACACTTGCCCAGCACGAATCATTGACAGTTTAGAACATTGGCAATGCAGAAAGCACATCCTTTTGTAAAATCTTGAAATAAATGACCTTTTGGATTGACATTTTTAATCTTTTATATTTTTCAATGTAACAATTTTATAGGGTTACCGTGATGCGTCATGTCTATTTGTGGAGATGCTTCTGAATAAAGACAAGGCTTCGTCTAGTTCAATGCATACAGAATATACAAAGAGCGACTACTGCTTGTGTCTAGCAATCCATGCCCCGCGGAAAGGCATAATAGAGGTAAGTCTTTTGGTTCTATCAGTGCTGACTGGTGACATTCTGACTACTGTACTTCAATGTTTTGTTCTGAGGGTATCAAAACAAGCCATGTTGTGAGGTCGGTTAAAGGACGGTTTACTTTTCGGTGGAGGCTTATAATTTGTTGCCCTATGCATTGTCAGGTTTGGAAGATGCGGACTGGATCACGTCTCCTAACCATCCCATGCCCCAAAGGAAGCAAAATCTTACAACCCTCAGCGAGGCTCTCATCATCATTCTCATATGCCCCGTTGGAGGTTTACTTGTTCAATGGAGACTCTGGGCAGTTGTCAGTTTTGAATAGTCACGTTGGATGATTATTGTCTGTTCTTTCGTGTTGTTAAATTGTTGCTGCAAAGTGTTGTACAGATGCTTGTCTTGTGATGGTGCCTCAGTTTTGCCGACAATTAAAATGAATGAAGCTGGGTTTGTGTGACATGTTTAGCATTATCATTATGGTGGAGAATAATAACATTGTCCAGTGGTACTGTTGTAAGAAATTTTGGCACTTTAACTATGCTTCTTTTCATTTAGCTTGCAATTCTTCGCTGTGGTTATGTCCAAGTCTTGAGCAAAACACCAACAAAGAGCACAGTATGGCAATCTATCAAACAAAGATTTGTCAACTGAATATCCCAGTGACGAAAGTATTGTACATTTGAAAACAACATTTGCCGGTTTTCAGGCCTGGTGACTAAATCAAATTCATGCAGCAGTGTGCTTCTGTCAGCATTGTCGATCTTCTGTTGTGTCTTACGGTCTTAGAGCTGTATATGCGGATTATTCACCATGCTGCTACCAGAAAAGAGATTCCCGAGTATCTGTATTCGAGAGATGTTTAACAGGTCGATATCTTTATGGTGCCGACAAAAATTAGCTAGCGTACAAGAATGGTGAGCCCAAATTACCTCCTAGGTAATCCTAGCAGTCAACAGACAGGTCTTGTATAACATCACATACTGGCAGTGGATGCTCACAACGGAAGCCATGACCATATGCTGCATCAACAGAAGTTGCTCAGTTCAAAGCATTCATAACGGTAAATTATAAGATTCGTATTGGAAAGCATACACAGAAAAACAGTTGAAGTATGGACTGCACATTCTGATATTGTAGGCTACCGGCTCTTGCATTGCAACTGGCATATATACAGTATGAACACAGCTCAAATAAACTGCACCACTGCAGATTCTGATTGTAGACTATCATCAGTTGCATTGTATAGCATACACAGCATGAAAAAGAAAAACACAGTTGAAATCTGAATTGCATGTCCTATTAAATTTTACATCGAAAAGGACAACATACAAGGAGGAAATAAAATTTGCTTAACATCAGGACCTGGCAGCAAACCCAGATTTCACAACAATAGCAAACCTAGTGGAGGCTTTTATCTTTGAAGCGAAGCGATATCAATTCACACAAAAAATGGAACAGAGCATGCACAAAAAAAAGCATACTGACAGAGAGATTTGGTTCATCAACAGTTCACCACCAACGAACCTGTACATTTTGTAAATATACCAAGTTCAAAGTACTTACTAGGACTCCATCCTATCTGTAAATCCACCATGGCTGGATATGCTCGCCCCAGGATCCTGAAAAGTAAACACAGAAATCAGGATGAGCTTCCGAGAATGAAATTATCTTTCTAACAATCCACATGCAAAAACACTCCAAATCATACTGTCTTCGAGTACTTATCTATAAACGATTAGCAAACATGGCACATAACAGGCAATTTAATGCAAAATTGAAAACTGTGTCTGAAATCAAAGAGTTCCCTATGATTTAACAGTTAAATGTCAGTGATGTACATGAAAACGAACAAACGTTTACAAACTGTGTGCTGACTGACTTACTGCAATTGCTCGGCCATCAGCACCACGAGGTATTGACATGTAAGTATCCCCACTTGGCATTTATCTTCTCAGATATGCCTAGTGAAATAGAATGGCAGTGTCATGGAACAATTATTAAGATTTCCTCCTATAGTTGGACATTTCAGATGGTTGTTTCACATGAACACCCATCTCATCTTCTCAAATATGCCTAGTGAAATAGAATAGCATTGTCATGGAACAACTAATAAGATTCCCTCCTATAGTTGGACATTTCAGATGGTTGTTTCACATGAACACCCATCTCACCCAACATTGAAAGCATCATAGAATTTTGTTGAAACAAAATGCCCTCTTCAACGACAGGATGAGGATCCGGATCGCTTGATCCTACAAGGCTCGTCCCTACATCTTTTTCTACCACCTTCTCCTTCATCAACTTCCTTACTTTTTCAACATCATCCCATCTTCCTTCCGCAGCATAAATGTTTGACAGAAGCACATAGGAGCTGAACTCAGTTGGCCTCATTTCAATCAACTTCTTTCCAACAAACTCTCCAAGTTTGGAGCTGTCATGAGTTCGAGAGGCTGATATTAGGGCACCCCACAATGCTGGTGACACCTTAGCCTGCAAACTCCTGATGAGCTCCTCCGGGTCTCTCAGCAGTCCAGCACGGCCAAGGAGGTCCATCATACAGCCAAAGTGCTCGGCCTTGGGCTCAATATTGTAGAACCTGACCATCCTATCAAAACACCACCAGCCTTCAAGCACCAAGCCTCCATGAGCACAGGAGCTCAAGGTGCAGATGAAAGTCGTTTCATTTGGCTGAGGCCCATTTTTCTCCATCTCCATGAACAACTCAAGAGCTTTCTCACTGTGCCCATGCAATCCATACCCGATGATCATTGAGTTCCAGGATGCAACACTCCTTTCACTCATCGAATCAAATATCTCCTTTGCTGTCCCCATCAACCCACACTTGGCATACATTGTAAGCAATGCAGTAAGCAGTAGTACGTCCGGCACAAGCCTCTCCCACCTCTCGCGGATCAAGCCATGCACCCATTTTCCCCTCTCAATCTCACCCAAATTACCACAGGCTGTCAGAACACTCACAAACGTCTTCTCATTTGGAATGTTTCCCCCCATGGCCATCATCGCATCAAACAGCCTCAAACACTCACGCCAGTCCTTCACTTTTGCATATAAAGCAAGAACAACATTCCACGACACGACGCTCTTCCTTGGCATGCCATCGAAAACCATTCTCGCCATCCTGACATCCCCGGCCTGGGCGAACCCATCCAGCATCGAGTTCCATGACACAACATCCCTCACTGGCATCGCATCAAAGGTCTCCTTTGCACTATCCATGTCCCCACGCTGAGTATAACCAGCAAGCATTGAGTTCCACGTAACCACGTCCTTCTCTGGCATTTCGTCGAAGAGCTCCCGGGCACCGACCATGTCCCCCTCGGCAGCGTACCCAGACAGCATGGAATTGTACGAGACGAGGTCCCGCTCCGGCATTTCGTCGAACAGGCGGCGCGCGTCAGCGAGAAGGCCCATGCGGAGGCATGCACGGAGGAGGGTGTTCCAGGTGACGGTGTCGGGGCGGGGGATGTCGGCGAGGAGGCGGCGCGCGGAGGCCGTGGAGCCGAGGGAGAGGTAGAGCGAGAGGAGGGAGTTGGCGAGGCGGAGGTCGGAGGGGAGGTGGCCGGAGGCGACGGCGAGGGCGTGGAGCGCGCCGGCGGCGGGGAGGGAGCTCGCGTGGCGGCGGTGGTTCTTGGAGGAGGAGAGGAGCAGGAGCGTGAGGTGGTCGCGCGGGAGGAGGCG
Source organism: Digitaria exilis (assembly GCA_015342445.1). Lineage (NCBI taxonomy): Eukaryota > Viridiplantae > Streptophyta > Magnoliopsida > Poales > Poaceae > Digitaria > Digitaria exilis. The sequence continues at coordinate 61,796 of JACEFO010002412.1, read as the reverse complement.
GAGAAGGGCAGGGAGGCGGTGGCAGGGGACGTGAGGGAGGAGGGAGTTGAGGAGGCGGGAGGCGAGGGCGGTGTGGGAGGAGGCGAGGCCGGAGGTGAGGACGAGCGCCAGGGACTGGAGGAGGAGGCCGCGTGGCGAGGCCGGCCCGGCGGCGGCTCGGAGACGCGGTAGCAGGGCGGTGGCCGCCGGCGGCGAACGGCGGCGCGGGAGGCCCGGTGGCGGGGAAGGCATTGGAGGTTGTGGCGGGAATTGTATTCGTTTCATCAACAATGAAATGGGGCATCAGAAATCAGAATAAGAGCATGGGTGTACTATTTTCAATGACTCAGGAATAATCTCTCCGTCCTTACATATACTATAGACTGTTTCGAACAAGGTAATTACATCAAAACTAGATTAATTTATTTGTCATGAGTACTTACTCTCGTAAAAAATATATATCATTTTAACATTTTTGAGAGTCAAATAATCTAAGTTTGATCAAATTAGCAATTATGATATCAAATATATATCATTGATTTTTTACATTAAGCATATTTTATACTATATCTATTTGGTGTCGTAAATCTTTGAGATTTATATTTTTTTAAAAGATGAAATAGTTTGACTTTTTAAGAAAGTTAGAACAACTTATAATTTGGAACGGAGAGTATCATATACTTAAAACAGGGTAAGTGCTTTAAAAAGCTAAATGTGGTATGTTAATGCTTTAGAAAGCTCGATGGCAGGGGTCACTTGTTAGTTGTTACAATGTGTTCGTTCCAAAAAAAAATGTCTTCTTCACCTAACTTTTACCTCTCTCGATGGCGACGTGATTGTCTTTAGAGATCTAGGGTGCGTATAGTTCCCTCAACTTTCTCTCAAAAAAATACTATTTATTCAACTTTTCCCTATTCATCACATTCCTCCACTCACAGAACACGCTTCCCAGCACGACCTACGCTACAATGTTTTTTCCCTAAACTAAACGCATCCTTAGTAGCCTATCTTTATGGTATGCAGGTTTAGATGTCACTCTCTCTGTGAGTTCATTTGTGAGGAGGTATAGTATGCAGGTTTAGATGTGACTTTCTCTGTGAGTTCATTTGTGAGGAGGTAGGTCCGTACAAGCACATATGAAAGCTGTACCTAGTAGGGAGACGAAAATAAGTACAGATTAATCGTAAATAAGCTCTTCTACCTCAACAAAACGTACGCATGTTTATTATTTTCTTTCGCTAGAAACGCCTTGTATGATATCCGCTGTGTTAAGGAAAAGGTGGGAATAAGTACTTTTTTTTCCTGGGATGCATGTTATGTGAGGAAGATGAATAGTAGAGGTAAAAAAGAAATTTTTGAGAATACATATTCTGTGAGGGATGAATAGGAAGTAAAAAGTACTTCTGCGACCTGAACAGGGCTGTTTCGGGAAACCATTCCCAAAAATACTGACAACAGATATTCCGTATGATGTTTTTTTTTTCTATTAGAACGATCAATATCTTGTACAATCTCACATGATATGTAACCAAGTGAATCATTATCATGTGGGCACTACTTCGATCAAGGTTGCAAAACTGGAATGTCCACGTCGTCAGTAGCAGAACAATTATCAACAAAGAGCACAGTATTCTAGCCAAGACAATGACAGCAAAAGACCACCACGCATGGTTAACATATCAACTACCTTTTACACAAGAAAACAAGTTGGCCGGATTGGAGGCAGCAGCAAACATTACACAAACACCAGAAGCAAAACAAAATGGCGACTCTGATGAGCGCAGGAGCTCGATACTCCAAAACATCATACAGCGGTGCAATTCCTGTTTGGTGTTGTGGTTCTTCCATTTCGTTCTTAGGGGTGTTAGGGCTGTACAGGCAGATTAACTAGAACACGGCATTAAAAAACAAAAAGAAAAGCTGCACGTTATCCTTTTGGATTTGGTTCATAAACTGTATATCTGTTAGCATCAGTTTGCTCTCGCCAGTAATCTCCCTAGCTGTCCATACAAATCATGCTGCTCCTCAACAGTGAGATTTCTTAGTATCTGCATTGAACAAAATGGTGTTTAACAGCTACATTTCATAATTGCATAAGTGAATATGACTTGACATATAAATACAGAAAATCCAATTCACCTGCTCCAGGATTGTCTCAACAGATAAGTCTTGTACCATCACAAATGATTGGTAATAGATGTACGCAAAGACAGCCATGACCATCTGAAAGAAATCAATTTTAGAGTAGCCCAGAATTAATTAAACATCTAATACTGTAAATTACCGACTTTAAAATGCCAAAGAATACACAGAATTTTGAAGCTTGCACTGCATATTAAACTCTTTTTCTACACACCCAGCTATTGCATTGCAATTTGCAAAGCATACATAGAATTAAAAAAAAAAGTTTAAGTCTTAACTGCATGTATTATTTATATTTACACTGAAGTTCACCACACAGAGAAACATAACTACATACTCCCTCCGTCCCACAAAAACAGTACTTCTCGCTTCCCGAGGAAACAACTTTTTACAACATTGACAAATTGTATATAAAATAATATTAATATCTATAATACATCATTAGTGTCATTAGAAAGGTCTTTGAATCTAGTTTTTTAACAAATTTATTTGAAGATATAAATGTTGCAAAATTTTTTCTACAAATTGAGTCAAAGTTGAGAAAATAACACGTGCACGCATCCCATAACTACCTTCTTTTTGGGACGGAGGGAGTACTTTGCTTAAGATCAGAAACTATCAGCAAGCCTGACTTAACAACAATTAAAACTGTATCTATGAGCAAGCATAAATGAGCCAAACATAAGAATCACATGCGGTGTTCTCTTTGCAACATCAAACCACACAAGATTCGGAACAGAATATGCATTAGACTATGCACACTAGCAGAACTCATCCAAAATCATCATGTGTACATTTGGAGGAAAATCAAGTTCAAAGTACATACTTGGCAATCCATCCTATCTGTAAATCCACCGTGGCCGGGTATGCTATCCCCAAAATCCTAAAAATGTACACACATAAAATCAGTATAAGACCTTGAGATGGAATATCTTACAAACAGACAAAAAACAAAATAAGCACCTTAAATTTGAAAGCCCTCTTGAAGCCACTTGCGAAAAATCCACCAAATGGTGCTATTATCGAAGCAAACAAGCCAAGAGCTAAGGCATGCCACTGAACAGGCATAATTGCAATTTCTCGCCAGGGAAACTATAAAGTACAAATAAACTAATTAGAACACCCACAAGAAGAGATGGAATGTTAGCTATTATCAATTGGAGAATCTGAGTTATACTCAAATTGTTTGCTCACCCATTGCGGCATCCATCCTGGTAAATTATAACTTTCTGGTGTAAACATGGGACCTGGATCACAATGAAGCCATCCAGTTGACAAATCCTACAGAGAGAATTAAGGTCAGTGACCATACATTTCAAACACAATAGAATGTGTGCTGTTCAATGATGAAATAATTTTTTACTGTTACAATTGTTCAATTCAATCTCTTATTTGCCATCAGTGTGTCTACGACACGTGGGCCCAGGAACATGTCATAAATGGCATAGACACAGCTAATGGCAAATAAGGAACTGAGCAGTTTTCCAATGGTATATGATGAATTTATCCGAGGAGGAACTATACCTTTCTTGGGCATGTCAACCACTGAAAATGGCCCATGAAATTCGCAAGCTGCCAAAACACCAGAAGTAAATAATCACGTTACATCAAACTATGCAAAAACTACAATTTTATAAGTAATAGAAAACAAGTTCAAATGAACTTTCGTTTTTCGGTCACCTGTCAAAATCCCAAACACTACAACAATAGGCCCACATATTCATCTCTTATAAGAGGAACCATAGTAGGCATCCAAAAAATAAGGCCTGGAGCATTCCAAGGATCATGAAGTGTACATTTTTTATTTACGACTAATTTTGCAGAGTGTGCCAACTGCAGTGTAGCATACTGGGGAGACAACCAAACAATCTCCACCATTTTTAGCCCATCCTTGGCACAAAATAAATTATTACTACAGGACACATGGATAATGAAATTTTATGTTCGACAAGGTTGCTACTGCAGATAATTAAGCATGTTCTTATTTGCAGAAGGCCACAGAAAAACAATTCAACAAAAATGGAGTACATATACAACATAAACAAGTTACATTGTCATCAGTTAGCAATGGGAACTAAAGATAATTTACGAGGCCAGTAAATATTTACTGACCACAAATGCAGAAAGCATGGTTGTCACTGATGCACCTATGAAGCCTTCCCATGTTTTCTTTGGAGAGAGCTTAATCAAGGGTGTTTTCCCAAAGAAGAATCCAAAGAAATATGCAGCAACATCATTGATAGCAATTAATGAAGCTGGTAGGAGGAACCTACAAAAGCATCATCTTTGTGTCAGCCTTAAAATAATCTATTCGGGACCAGTTGAATGAGAGGACCTGAATCAGATTTCAAACAAAAAGTAACAGTTCCCAAAGGAACCCAAACAAAAGTAACAGTTGAATGAGAGGACCTGAATCAGATTTCCCTACATAGTTTAGCTGCCAAGGTTTTATAAGTACTGCTCATGTAGTTGCAGGGTCACACTCACTGCATGCTATGCCAAACAAAATAAATATGAATGGGGTATAGCACAAATCAAGAGGTACAAACATCTAAAATAAAAAGGGTACAAAAAGCGCGTAAAATTGTTTTGCCTTCTTTAACTAAACTAAGTTCATGCGCCATAAAATTGACGCATGAGAGATTGGAGGACTTAGTAGTTACACAAACAGAATATATGTTTCAGATTCATAAAGCATTAAGAACATTAATGTAATCATTGAACTTTAGATTGGTTCAAAGACTCTTTGAACTCCTTTAATGAACAGGTAGATTACTGTTTAAACCATTAACTCAAAATATAATCCCTCCCTAAGTTTAAACCACAAACAAAATTTACAAGCAAAATTACCAACACAAGCATAACAATATTAGGATCATAAGTTGGTATGCCTATCTGCACTACACTACTGTTCAAGAAGAGCACTGGCATCCACATTATATTACCAGATCATCATGCTATAAGATAGAAACTTACCAGAAAATGCCATCGAATATGTTTGCTACAGTGAAAGATGACTGCGCAAATACCATCAGAAGAATCATGTGAGTCCATGCATACTGACTGAACTGATACTTGTATGCCTTTTTCTTTAGCGTGACAATAAACCAAACAAAACCTGGATGATACATCAATTAGTACGGTGGCAACGAGCAAATAATTTTTCGAAAGTTGCGAGTACATGTGCCATTTCTATTTCAACAACAGCACTTGTTCGTAAGTACAGTTATCCAAATTGACAGTTACAGACTTATGTGCTATGATAGCTTAAGTGCTTAACCACCAAAACTTAACTGTGCCAAGATTGAGAATCAAATTGCATCCAACAGTCACATCATAACCCACCTATCCAACGACCTTCTCAATAATAAATATCAATAAACACTAATATGGAAATTCTATGTTTATAAAGCAAACGAAACAAGAGTAATAAAGGAAACCAATAATCCTCCTGACTTCCTGAACAGAAGGAAGGAAAACATAAGGCCTGCTTGGTTCCCAGCCGTGGGAAGCCACGCCACAATTCTGTGGCGCCGATTCTCTCCACCACACCCGCCATGGCACTGTAGCATGGCGAGGTGTGGCCAGGAACCAAGCAAGCCCATATTCTTCAATATTTGACAACAGTATTTTGACGGCCTACAGCTCTAGACACATACCAAAAGGCAAATGGACCAAGTGTAACTGACAATCCGAACACACTGGTTGTGATGCCTACCTATCCAAATAAACACAAAGATCATGAATCTCAACACCCCCCTCCCCCTTCCCTCTTTTAGGTTCTGTAATTGTCATAACCCTTATCTGGCAACACACAGAAAATAGTCATAGACTCATAGGTACCTGCTATGTAGAGGAAGTAGCAAATAAACATCTGGTACTTGATGAGCCCGCTCACCAGCTTGTACAGCAACTTATCTGAAGTCATAGTATTGACAAGCTGCCGGCTAAGGAACCGGCCATACGTAAATAGCATCGCAGTAAAGAAAAAATGCCTGTTACAGCACAGATTAAAGTTAAATGTCGGGTCATCCAATGCGTCAATCAACCATATATCCTACCACCACCTCACCAGTTCAGCATCCTGAACCCTGGGAGCTGCCTGTCCTCATTGGCCTTCCTGAGCAGGTTGAAGAGCTCCTTGGCCATAAAGATTTGGATGACCACCACCATGGCCCAGATGTAGAGATGCCCCATGTATATCAAAAAGACGAACCCAGCAATCATCCACAGCGAGGAGTAGGTCCGTACGAGCATCGACTTGTACTTGTTTTGGTCGTTCAAGAGCAGGTTGGCACCATTGGTCTTGTTCACATCGCTGAGAACCTAAACAATAGCAATACAATCCGCAAAAATTTTAAAGATCGTGACATGAGTCCTCTACTCCTAGACCCAAGAACCAGAGACGTTTTCTGTATGGACAAATAGAAGGATCACCTCGCTGGAGCGCTTCCGGTGCCTAAGGCGGCCGCCGTGCGTCGGGCTAGGGGTACCCGGCGTCCCGTCGCCGGCACCGCTATCCCTCTGCATTTCTTGGCCTCTGTAGCTGTTCCTCAGAGCAAGTTTGGGCTAGCTGCCAAGTATTGGTGACATCAATCCAGAGGCAGTGGAGGAGCACGCACTAAAACTTAAGTGGGGCAAAGATGCGTGACAAAACTCATAGTGATCATGTACGCATGCCACACGTTCTCATTGAAATCACACAAATAAGAGTACAAACGATTATAAATTGTTTAAAGATTGAAGGTGGTACCACCTAGAATTGTAGCAAAGTTTTAATGCCATAATATAATTCCATTAATTCAACAAAAAACAGAATCCGAGAGCTAAAAGAGACAATCCTTTCAATTTGAAACATAATTCAGTTAATTCCTATTTCCTTGTTGCTCAAATAAATTAGAACATGACAAAAAAGGTGAAGGAGAAGGGCATGCCACCATGTTGCTCAGCTTAGACATGGAAATAAATCAAGGACATTACTACCGCGGTAACGCCTGCACATGCAAGGTTTGGGGTGACGGCATGTTCAGTCCAGGTTCGATACAGTAATACACCGGACTGCACCTGCCACCGCGGGCATGGCGCCGCCGGCCGCGCCACCCACAAGCTGCCCTCCACCCCGCCATTCGCTAACTGAGGAAGCCGCTCGCATCAGCAATCGGCCCTTCCCACCGGTCGTCGCCCGCCGCCCGCGGTGCCCACGCCGCCTCACCTCACCACCCCCGATCCGCCACCACCACCGTGCCTAATGCCGCCGCCAGACGCTCCTCTAAGTCCGCCGGCCATGGAGCCCACGCCCGACGACCCCGAACCGGAAACCCTAACCCAGCCACCACCATGCCTCAACCCGAGAGTGAAATGAGGAGCAGGAGCAGGAGGACCCACCTCGTCGCCGTCCGGCCGTCTACCACAGCCCACCAGAGCTTGACGAGCACGAATCGCCGGAGGAGAAGAGCGAGCTGTCAAGGACTGACGTGGAAGGCTCGGCTCTGGCTGTGGAGATTAGTCCGGTAAGGGAGCGCATTTGACGGTGACGTGAGGAAATCTGCGTTGTCGTGTGCCGCCGCCGGCGGTGAGGTCGCCGGCGACGAGGCGCAGCAAAATGGTGGCGGCGGTAGGAGAGAGACGCACAGAAAGGGTCAAAGGGAAGAGAGAGCGCCGAACGGGAAACCCTGGGGCTGGGGTCCCCCTCAATTTTGCGGCTTGCCGGTTTTGCCCCTGATCACAACAGAAATGAGGTAGGGTGGCCATTCGGTACTTAGGGTGCGTCTAGATTCAAAAAGATTCCCAAAAAAACCACTATTCATCTAACTTTTTCCTATTCATCCCACCTCTTCCACTCACATAACACTATTCATCTACAGTGTTTTTTTGGTGAACAGTGTATTTTCGGGGAATCTTTCCCCAATCTAAACACACCCTTAGCCATCCGAACCAAACCGAAGGAACCAATGAAGTTTTGGTTCCTATAAAAACATGTACTGATTGGTTTTTTACAAATCTCGGTACTGAGCACTTCGGTCCTCCGTTTCTTCAGTTTGGTTTTGGTTCTCATCAAACTAACTGGCTAACAAAACTATGGCTGAAAATTCTTCAAACTATAACTCCAAATCTCTAATTTTGGTTTATGAGTGTTAAAGTGACAAAAGCGCTTTTTGGTTTGTGACTAGGAGAATGAATATACTGGTGAAAGTGCTCCAATGGCTTTCAAGTTCTGACTTTCCCAGTTGCCCTGTTGAATCGTAGGAGTAGGAGCCTTAGCCTAGGAGGTGTATGCGCTTGTCCCTCTTATTAATTATGAACCATTGTGTGCATATCATAATTTACTGTACGACTTCAAGTCTGCATTGATGTCGATGTTGTTCTCGTACTTAAATTGATGTGCAACTTCATCTGACTAGTCCTGCAAGAACTTTGTTTTTTAATTTATATTGAGACAATGGTTTTCTTGACTTGAATAGACTTGGATAGCTTATGGTAATGTTACCTGCATTGCTAATGTGTCGAAAATATAGTTTTGTTTGGCATGGGGACAGGGCCGGCTCAGGCCCCATGCAGCCGAGGCGACCGCCGGGGCTCACAGGAGGATGAGGCCCAATACAATATACGGACGCATAGCATGTTATCATTCATATGTACGTGTACACAAACGTTATCAACCATCACTTCCTGATGTTGATGTTGATTAGGACTGAAGCATTACGTGTCCACACAAGTTACAACACAGACATAACATTGAGAATATGAGCCATCGCTTCCTGCTACTTCTGTTGATTTGATTAGGACTGAAGCATTACTATTGATGTAGTCATGAGGTTTTAGCATTATTTTTTAGGTAATTATTAGTTTTTATTTTACTACTCTTTTGTACTATCAACATTGTTCTCTCTAAAAACTAAATATGTTTATTAATATCTCTTTTAGTATACTATCAATAATAAAAGCAATAATTACTAAAGGGCTTATAGTGTCAACTTCGCTCATGGCCCTTGAAACTCTTTCTGTTCGACGCGGAGCTCGCAGCCTCCCCACCCTTGCTTAGCGTTCCACTTGTGATCCTGGAGGATTTGGAGAAATGCGCCCGACCATGAAGAATGGATTTTCGCTTTTCTTTCATGTGAACGGCCCTATCTTGTAAAGAATGGTTTTTCGTGCTATAGACCACGTTGAGAAAGACCAACCAACAACACAAATAAAGACCGTTCCATTTGGGTACCTCGAAAGGGAGGTGCTCTTTATGATGCTACGGGCGGCTGTCCGAAGTGCATGCAATGACGGGCTCAGATAGGATAGGATTGTGCGCGCCGGGCCGGCCCTGCATTTGGATCGAGGGATCGAATCAATGTAACTTGGCACAATGGCACATGGAGTTAGAAATGCGGGTTTTGTTCAAAATTTGAGCAAAACGGATTGGATCTAAGCTAAACATAGCGCTTCTTTTTTGCTATAGTTGGATTTGATACCATAGTTGTTCTTAGAAAACGAGGGATACTATTTCAACCTTGTTTTTTTAAAGTTGCGGAGCAGAGCTCGGAGATGCGTACGGGACTATTTGGTTGGGCTCTTGCTTTGGCTCCTCGGTGTACCAAACACTCTTTGAAGAGCACTTTTTTTTTGAAAGCACTAGGTGTACTCGGCCAATTTGCAGGCAGAAACTGTTTTACCTTTTTTTTTAACTTAAAACAGCGAGGGAGGGCCTCTCTGTTGATTTTTTTTATTAAAGAAAAAAGGAGGTATTTACCTTGCAAAACCAACTAAAAACAAACAAAAAGAAACTGTTTGCCCACTCAACAAAATACGAAACGTGTTCTGAATAGGAGCCATTTTACTAGAGAAGCTAGAGCCGAAGCCAATGTTTGAGGAGCTGGAACCCAACAAAACAGGTTGTAACTATTTAACATTGCGCTGTGTAGTCTGTACTCTGTACAACTGTTTTGGAGACATGCAATGTGTACATGTCATGGGCAGTTAGAGGCCTTATGGGCCGGTTCGTCAAGCCCATTAGTAGTAGGTTAGGGATAAGATTAGATCCTTTCTTAGGGGTTAAGCTAGCCTCTCTATATAGGCTTGCCTCAACCGGTACAAGTCCCCTCCTTATATAGAGAGGCTAGCTTAACCCCTAAGAAAGGATATAATCTTATCCCTAACCTACCACTAATGGGCTTGACGAACCGGCCCATAAGGCCTCTAACTGCCCATGACAGTACAGCTAGAGAGTGCACCTAGCTTAATTCTTATCATTTAAACTTAGGTCTTGTTTAGGTCCTTCAACTAAAATTAGCCAATTAAACATTTAGCCCGTAATGCTTATAGCCAACTAATGTTTAGGAGATATCTGTTTGGATCCTTGACTAATGTCTTGTTTTTGGACTTTTCTTACATTTCTTATGTGTTTCTTGCCTTTTTTTTATATGTTTAGTCACTTTTAGGAGGGTTGAGGTGACTAAAAGCTAAAAGTTTTGGAGATGGGCTGGCTATATTTAGATTCAAACTGACTAAAATTAACCAACTAAAAGTTTAGAAAGCAGACCCAAACAAAATCATAGTGATGTGGTCTTTTTATTTGTTGAACTACGTGAGAGAATGCAAACGAAGGTCTTGCAACTTTTGTGACCTTTTACGCCCGGGCTCCGGTTGCGCTCTCTTATAAATGAAAACCGTCCGGGCACTTTTTCCCTTGTTGGCCGTTTTTTGGACTTGCTAGCGCCCGGACGTCCGACGTCCAAGCGCAGCATCGGACGATGTTGCGTGTAACATCAGGCGCATGTCGCGTGTAACATCAGGTCAATTTCTGAAACATTGCAACAACGGATCATTGAAACAGTGAAACATTTGCTTTCGATTTTTGAAACATTGGAACATTTGCTTTTGATTTTTAAAACATTAAAACATCCGCTCATGATTTTTGAAACGCTGCAATAATAATAGAACATTGAAACATTTGCTTTTGATTCATGAAACATTGAAACATTTGCTCTTAATTTTTGAAACATTAAAATATTTGCTCTTGATTTCTGAAACATTGCAAGAATAGAACATTGTAACATTTGCAACATTCGGGGAGACAACCTTGCAACATACGGGCCAACGCGAACACAATCGCAACATCTTAAAAACATTCCTATTGGACGCTTGTTGCAACACCGAGGAACAGTCTGCAACATTAAAGTATTTGTTGCAACATCATCACATATCACACGTGAAACATTACGAAGTCGTTGTTGAAACATTAAAGCAGTTGTTGCAACATCTGGAAGCGTCCGGAGGAAGGACGTGCGTCCGGACGTGCTATTCATAGCAATTCTGTTTTTTAAAAAAAGAGAAGCGAGTGCACCACGTTTTTCTGCTATGCTCGCTGTGGTAAAACTGATAGGTTTTATTTAACCACTTCACCTAGAAATATCAGGTGGTGATCATGAATTCAAACGGCTTTAGTGTATATTGTTTGCTATGTATTTTAATAGCCCTTTCGCATCTAAGTTCTATCCCACGGTATAGTATCGTAATTCTTTCACTACTCGAATCATCTAGGGTCTGTTTGGATGCCTGCATACGGGTCATCCAGGTTCTCCAGATGCAGCGCGGTCTAGTTTGGTTGCCTACACGAGCCGTTGGGCCAGGCTCCGGCGATGCAAAAGGAGGCTCCGAGTCAGGCTCTGGTCATGCGGCTTTTTTGGGCGTATCTCGGGATGCAGGCTCTGCTGGTGCGAGCAGGAGCACTTTTGGTTGCACGCGTTAGAGATAGACGATGCAACCATCCAGACATCCAAACAGCTGCTCACTACAGCCTGCATCGGAGCACTCAGGTAACCAAACATTGCATCTTGCATGCACTCATCCTGGCTCCCGCGAACATGGATACCTGATGCGAGCCAGGTTGTGCGGGTGCATGCATCCAAACAGACCCCTAGTTTCCTTAGGCCCATAGACACCCGGGAAAAACCTAAAAATCTAGAAAAACTACTTTCCTTACGACACCTTAGGGAGAACTTCCCAAGGCACGTTTGACAGGAAAGAAAAACCCTATGAAAAAATTCTTTTCCTAAATATATGTTTTGTAGAGAACCTTTGTGACATAACTAGACAGATGTAAAGGTCTTTTTCCTTGGAATATTTAGTTCCTAGGGAACTAAGAGAATCCTTTGGATCACAGCTCCTAAAGAAACTAACAGTCCCTACATGATTTTTTTTTAAATAAAAGTGACACAGTCAGTACAGCAAACAAATATAGAATTTTTAAAACAACCATTGAAAACATTAATATTGTAAGAATAATTTACCACAAATTTTATATTTAAAATAAATTTCCAACAAATCAAAAGGACAATATCTATCTATAAAAGAACGAATAGAATTGAAAACGTTTCTCACCTAATTTGGACCCACCTTACCCCTCACGCTGGACCCACATGTAAGGGTCAACAGAGGTGGGAAGAGGGTCAAACCCACTAAAACTGATATTTAGAAAATGTTTCTGCCAAAAATCAATTATTTTTGTCACCGAAATAATTTTTACCCGTTTTATACCCATACTCTATCCCTCTCTGGTCTCTTTCTAGGTTCCCCTACCACGGGGCGCCTCAGCATCCGCAGTTCCGCTTGTGCATCGCCTATCGCCTCCTTGTCGTGACCCCGGCCGACCTCTGCACGCATTGCCTTGTCCCTATCCTCCCCGTGCAAGCCGAGCTCAGCCGCCGATTGCTTCCCCGGCTCCGTGCCCGCAGCCATGATCGAGATGGCCTCGCTGCTGCGCTCCGACCGCCACTACGTGCCCTCAGCATCGACGACCCCTCCGCCTCCAGGGTCCAGATGTCACAAGCCATCCTCCAACATCCTCCTCTAGCATCTAAGACATAAGAGCAATTCCGAGTGGCATAAGATCTTGCGAACATGTGGACGGGGCTAATTGACTGATGATTCAAGATCCTGCGAACATGTGGACTGGGCTAATTGGCTGATGATTCAAGGGAATTGGTTGTGCTGCAGATAACTAGAGTAGCACATTTGCTTCTCTATAATTTAATGTCGACATAAGCTTGAGAGTTCAGACCCCAAAACAATTAGACTGTTTTTTCCGTAGCAAATTTGAGCAAATGGCAATTCATTAACTTGACAATGTTCCATTGATTTTGGAACGCCATGAAAATTTTAAATTAATGCATGGAAACTAAGTTTATTTGTTTAGTCCAAGTTGATGCATTTTGTTCTTTTAAGCTTTACAGACCACCAGGTTTCTTGATGCTTTTTCCATCCAATACGGGTGGCTAGCATTTCATGTGTATTGATAGAGTCGTCTTAGAAAAAAGATTGGTGATCTCTCACATTTGCATTAAAATCGCCTCAAAAAACCAATATGGATGTGTGGTCTCTCATGCATATTTATATATGTTAATAAAATAGTTTTCAAGAGAAAAATAATTTTTACATCACGGGTCAAACCCATTGTTGGTGAATTATGCTGACAAGGTCCTCAAGGGGGTACCCAGAGAGAAGGGTTTAGGGAGAAGTCGTCGAGAATTAATAACCGAAGCAAAGAAAATGTTTCTGCCAAAATTAATTTGTTTTTTCTCACCTACGCTATCCTACCCGGCTACGGGTGACCCGCGCACCCGCACGAACATCCTCCGGCCAGGGTTCACAAAACCAAACCGGATGGCCGAACCGTCGGCTGGTGGTAGCGGCTAACCGGTCCGGTTCCCGTGGGAACCGGTCAAAACCGGACAAATTCAAATTTTGAATTCAAATGTATATGAAATAATAGTTCAATCGGTTTGAACCGGTAAGCTGCCCGATTTGACCGGAAGCCGAGCGGTTTGGGCGGTAAGCCGGCCGGTTTGGACTGTAAGCCGGCTCAATACATAATTTGTCATGTTTTCAAATTTAACTAAAAATTTGAAAAAATAAAAGAAAAATTCCTAAAAATATTTCAAGGTGCGTAGAATTTAATGGTGTCAAAATTTTTCAAATATTAGTGTATTTAGTATTTTTTGTGTGCATTAGAAGTTCAATGAGCCGATTTTTTCTCTTTTCCTTTTTTTTGAACTTCTAATGCTTGCAAAAAATATCAAATGAGCAAATATTTGAAAATTTTTGACACCAATAGATTACATATACCTTGAAGTATTTTTAGAAATTTTTTTTGATATTTTTTCATTTTAAATTTAAATTTGAATATTTTAAATTTAACCGGTTTGAAACCGCCCCAAACCGCTACCGGTCCGGGGTGGTTTGACCGGTTCCCGCGGGAACCGGCCGGTTTTGAACGGGATTGCGAACCCTGCCTCCGGCTGGCCCTGTCCCCGCCCGTCCGAACGCGCTCGTCACCCGCAGGCATCACGCCAAAATCGTCGCTAAAAATTGGACCCTCTGCCAGGCCGCCAGCGCTCCATGCCTCCACCTCCGCATGACCGCGCTTGCCGAGGGGGCGATGCAACAAGGCCAGACGGCGACGATGCAACAAGCTGGACTGCCCGCAAGCTAGACTGGAATAAATGATCTTGGCTTTCTGCACTTGCCTTCTAATACATGGTTGACATTATCTGCGTTCAGTTATTCGTTTCAATCTGACATTGCTGCCGCCGGAGTCTTAGCTTTTTCTTGCGGTTAGTGACAATTAGTATGTTGGCCGGATGAATTCGATCCTCAGGGCGCTGATTACTCAACTAATACTGCATTGTTAGGACTTCTTTTATCTGAGGCCAGAGATTAGCATTGTTAGGACTTGAGGAGTTAGAATGTTTATGCTAAAATTATTAAATAATTTTCTAAACAATTTATGTTTCTCACCGCCGACTATACTTTCTTTATTACGTGCGTGTCGCACGTGCGTCTTTGCTAGTATATCAAAATAAACCTCTAAATTCATAAGCATCATTAATAAGGTTTAATCCACACAATATCAATACAGCCAACAAAGCTTCATCCAGCCTAACAAACAACGTGAATGCAAGTACTAAGAACAAAAGGTCCACCACCAGAACATAAGTTTTTGCAATGACTAAAATTAAAGAAGCTACTGCTCGAGGCCATAATTTCGCTAGTGCAGAATATTAATACAAATGGAAATCATCCTGCGCAGAAGGAGAGTAGTTGCCACCACTACTTGCAGTTGGATCCAGACGGTCACCCAATCTGTTTCCATCATCACTTGCAATCACATTCATAGGGCCACCGCATCCTCCATAAGCAATCCTGTTCAGTGTTTCTTCGGAAGTGGAACTCCAACAGCGGAGCCAAATGTAGCAGCCTACACATTGATAAGTATCAGATTTGCATGTAGCCGACACAATTGAGGAATTCATGGATATCACATTTTCTATTTGGTTCTCAGAAAACAGCACTGAAGCATTAGAAATTTCATGTTTATGTTTCCAATCTGATCGCTATATCTCTAAGAAAAATGCACAAATGGCCTGAGAATTGGAAATATGTAAGCAAGAACTGTGATTGTGGTCAGTGATCGAAATAACAGAAAAAAAGGTTAAACTTGTCCTAATATGGCATGTTTATGTTTCCTTTCAGCAAGATTAACTCCAGGACAGACCACAAATATTGGCAAACTGATAGTTTATCTCAAATATAGCAGCCAACTGAACAACTAGAATTTTTCTGGAACAAGATCCATGCTGATCATCAACTTACATTTTCAGGTGATGTTGCAACACCGTATGTTGGAGGCGGTGGTGGGGTAGGCAAGGGAGGTGGAACTATAGCTGGAGGCATTCCACTGTGTGCAGCCACACTCTACAGTTAAATAACAAATGTGGACATAATTAGCAGCCCAACTGGCAATATGAGAAACAAAACATGATGTATGTCAGATCTTACCTGGATATTTTCATTGTGAGTCTGTACCATTCTACCCCTCTCAAATATGTTTTGGGTATATTTTTTCGCTGAATGACAATCACAGGCTTCCTTCCTTGTGCGTTCCTCTTCTTGGCGTCGACGCTTGGTAGTAAGTTTGCGCCCTTGTGCAGCCTTTTCAACTACAAAATAACAGCTTTCCCCACATATGTCACATTTGTCCTTTTGCTGATCTTCTTTGACATGTGGTATTTTTAAACCTTTAAGGAGGCGCTCACACTCATACACGTTATTTGGCATTTTATGGTTCTCAGGCAACACATCCCCAAGGAGCCCCAATAAAGCATTAATGGATTCTCCAGAAAGATTGTTTTTTGATTTAATTTCCATCAAGTGTGCAACTGCAGTGATCTGTGAAACACTTGTGCGATTATGGAGGGGCTCTTTTGAGGCGGCCAACATGTCATCAAATGCTTTAGCATCTGCTGTGGGTTTGTCTTCTATACCATCCGTATCGCCAAACTCACCCAACTTTTCATCTAAGCCATCAGCAGTGTTGTGTCTTTCTTCTGATGTGGACGAACTAGACATGGCTACTGCTGCGATATAAATCTGAAACGGTAAATCAGCATGTGTATAATTAATTGATGGTATTCAAGTTACAAGAAAAATAAATATAATAATGCAAAAGACAGACATAATAATATTATAGGGACTTGTGAGACATGAAGCATGCTAGATTCATGTGCAGGTCACCTATTTTTTTTCTCATGACAACTGGACAAACTAATTGTTTGGTCGTAGTAAACAATGGTACTTAACGAATGCCGAATAAGATCGTCATCGGATCACACAATTCCCTTACTCATGTAGCACAAAACACAACGGATTTTGTTCTCACCTTAACTTGACGTCGACCTACAGGGACTCTTCTTCCGCACAGGTCTCCTCGCGATGCGGCTCCGACTCCTCGCGAGGCGCCGTGAATGGGGTCAATTTGAGGGAGGCGGCAGAATTGGAGGAGATTGGCTCGAGGGACAGAGGGAGACAACGAGATTGGGGAAGGCGACGGCGGTGAGCTTGGGGCGGCGGGATGGGTGTCCGCGGTGGCAGATGTGGAGATGGCGACAGGCGTTGGCGACCTGGGGATGGCGACGGGCGTTGAGTTTGAGTGGCGGCGGCGCTACGGATGGTCGGGCGCAGGGTAGCAACTTGGTGGGGAAGGAGATTTCCTTTTGTACTCTCGAAGTTAGGTTTGATTATCCACTATATCAGAAAGAGGAGTTTTACGAGGTTTGGAAAAAGAGAGAACCGTCCATTTTCAAAGATCTAATGGTGGTAAAATAGACAGTACCAAAAGGTATCGGTATCCAAAGAAAAATACCTGGAGGTAGTAACTAAATATATATTTTTTATTAAAATAAATATTTAGTTAAATATTTAGCTAAACCAACGGCTAGTATTAATCAGCCACAAAAGTACCTTGTGGTACCTTTCACAAGCATTGTAATATGTAACTGTGTAATGTACTTGCATTTCTTGGCCATGGGGTCCGTTGATTAAATTTTGATCCATCCCACTGACACAGGTAGCGCCACGGAGGAACACAAAAGGTTATGAGAAAAGCTAACTAACAGAAAAATGGGTGGTTTAAAAAAAAGGAAAAAAGGGGTAGTTGGTTAGCCTGGTTTGGAGAGAGAAGATTATTTTTATTTATTTTGTCACATATAAAATTTGAACTCTTACCTCTTAAAGAGGTAAGAAAAGGTACTATGGGGTACCATAGCAAAGCCCATCATTCAGTGGCTTCAGAAAATTAATCGATGCAGGATTAGAACCATTCTTTTTTAGTTTCGGCTGATATGAATAAAAATAAGCTAACTATGAACATTTTACCTCATGCAGCTTGATTCTATTTTTAATTTTTTTAAATCAGAAAACATTCATTCATAAAATAAAGAGATGACGTGACTACAGGCTTACAAATTCGATCTCAAGAGTGGGCTATATTTTTTCCATTTGAATCAATACACACTACAGGGTCGCTTCAAAGTGTAAGTTCACTAGGCCTTGTTTAGTTGGAGAAGTTGGGAAAAAGTTGGAGGTGTAAATAGTGCATTGGTAAGCATGTCTGTGAGAGAAGATGTGACTCGATGTGACTGGAAAGTTGGCGAACTAAACATTAAGTACGTCAGAGCGATATGTCTAAAGGCTGCTTCTCAATAGAGGCCTTGCAATTTTCATATGCATTAGTGCGTGACAGAGTTATAAACATATGCATACCATTTTGCTTGTGTGATAGTATCAGGAAGATTGCAAAAACACAATATTTTATATATATTTTTTTCTTTTTCCCCTAGAAATGCAATGCAAAAAGTTCATGATGAATAGGATGCATCATTCATTAGCAATAGCGGTACTATGTTCCTGATGATAACTAATTACATTGTAATGTTTCAGATCAGATTCCATTTTAAACTCGGCGTGCCGGGGTGCGCGTCATTCACTAGTCTAACCAATTAACCGGTGCCGAGCGTTAGCTGTGTAAGTGCTCGTGCCACGTCGATCGGAATTCCCTGGCCGTTAGATGGCGGTCGGATCGACACCCCTAGAGCATGCCGCCAAGGCACATTTGTTTTGTGAGAGAGCCCTCCTGCTTTTCGGGAACCAGCCCACGGTCCAGATTTTTTGTGCCGTGGACCCTGTGTTGCAGAATATTCTAACGCGAAGGATGGTAAATCCAGGAGCGGCGTTGTTTTTACCTATGATCCAACTACTCAATACAAGATCGCGTCCTTAGACACAGCGATGCAATCATATCCCACCTTAACCTTAACTGGGTATGTATATTTCTAGGTTTTCACAATTTTAGCTTGTACATTCATAATAATCATGAATGCTTTAGGCCGTCCCCAAGATATGTTTTCAGAACTGCCATACAATTACAACCCATCTATCGACCCACCGGTGTCTTTGCACGAACCCCCTTTCCTGTTCGCTGCAGCCACGGTTCAAGTCCTTGATGTGCCTGGTTTGCTGCTATTTGCTCCGTTCACTTTCCGAGAGGTTTTGTTGGTGTCCCTAGTTTTGGGCCTGTGTTTTTTTATAGATGTGGGGTACCTATAATAGGGGTACCCTAACTTGGGCCCAGAACTACTTGGTAACAAGGCCCACAAACGAAGTTGGCCTGGCTCCGTAGCCCAGCAAAGGTCCATCACGACAAACTCCACCACGACGTTCGTCCCGCTTGAAGACCCTCGAGCGGGGATGTCCGTGACGATCGAGCCCAGCCAAGCTCGAGGGGGACGTTCACCCTCGAGCGGGCGTTTCCGTCACGTTCGAGGCTCGGCAGCCAAGCTCGAGGGAGACGTTCACCCTCGAGCGGGTGTTTCCGTCACGTTCGAGGCTTAGCAAGCTCGAGCTTGCGGGCCAAGCTCGAGCCTGCCACGCCGGGAACAACGCCCGGTGCTCTGCGACCATCACCACCGATCATAATGGCTCTCCTCTGCGGTCAAAAAGAAGGATTCACTGCACCACGCCATCGCCCATGCTGCGGAGAAGACATCGGTCAAATCCACCTGACACGGTGGATTTGATCTGACACTGCACAGGTCGGTCCTGGCAGTGATACTGTGCCAACCACTCCTTTGACTTTGCTCGCCTCGGATGCGCTACCATCCTCGAAGGCAACCCTCGAAGGAGACTACGTAGCTTCGATCCGGACGCCGTGCTCAAGTTGCCACCCTCAAAGTCCTGAGCTGTCACGAGAAGAACATCACGTCAACCACTGCCATGTCGTCAGCCGGAGTTGGAAGGCGCGATTCCCGCTCGCATCGTGCGTGGCATGGGCAGCACGGTGCACTTAGCAGCGTCAGCACCACGAACACATGTACTCACGCCCTCCCCTTACGTCTATAAAAGGGGAAGGGAAGCCCATGCAAAGGGCAGGCAGAAGCGAAGCAAGAGGCAAGCAAAGACGCACAACAGAACACACACAAAAACACTTAGCCAACTACACCAAAAAGCTCAGGGACTTAGGAGTTCATCTCCTTCTCCCACCTTGCTTGTAACCCCCTACTACGAGCAACACGAAACCGGTGCTCCGCACCACTGCTGGACGTACGGCCCCATGGCCAGAACCAGGATAAAAACTCTTATCTCTCCATTCGCCATCAGGGTAACGAGTGGTTAGCATTGCAATCACTTGTTTGTGCCGGTGTGACCGAATCAGGCACCGACAGTTGGCGCGCCAGATAGGGGCTCAGTGCTGCGCAACTCTCGTTTCGTTCTCGATGGCGAGCTTCAACCAAGGACGGCCCTCGCTGGGGGAAAGCAATCTGCTCCCAGTGGGGCAGGAGATCTGGTTCGGTAGCTTGCGATTCCAGGCATGTGGTGATGGTTACCACATGCACATCCTCCGAGAGGAGCCAAGCAACCAGCCGGAGCCTCCTCAACCGCCACCGGCAGCACCGCGACGACGGAGTCGTCCCGGACCCCGCACACGACGAGCACGAGCTGCGAGGCGTGCTGCCGGCGCCAGCATCCCTCTTCCCGCAAGGGATGGGGAGATCCTGCGATCAGGGTCATGGGAAAGGGCTGCTCCCTTCCTCCCCGGAGCCATTTCTGCACCACGTGCTACGACAGCACGTCCCTATGCCTACAGGCTACACGGCCCCACGGCTACGTATGCCTCGTTCATCCGCACCGCCATGGGTGCGTATGATGGCCAGCCAGGCTGTCATCCGGCCTTGGAGCGCAACCTCGACGCCCTGACGCCCGACGATTCCCACACGGAGTCAGAAGATGGATATGCCTTTAGGCATGAGCACCCCGGTTGGGACTACTCTGGTCTCCGCGACCCAGAGGCCTTTTTGGCCTTCCAAACAGTGGCGGATTATTGCTTCGGCTATTCCGATGATGAGTATGATCCAACCAGGGAGTGTTTCGCCATCGACGACGGGCAGGTCAGTGAAGGATCGACTTCAGACGACGATGGCGAAGATGACGACCAGGGAGGCAACAACGGCGCAGATCCGGTAGGCGCACAGCCGCCGGACCCATCGGATCACTTGCCTTCCGAGGACGAGCGGCATCCACGCCGCCAGCCGCGAGTTGCTTGCCCCCACGACTTAGGAGGCGGCGACGTCTCACCACCAGCGCACTCCGACCACGAGCCGCCCAAACAGGGCCACGAACAGAGCACGGACGCGCGGCGCGCGGGGCGGGTAGCTCAGGCCCGCATCCTCCCCGAGAATAGAGATGACGACCTCGCTCCCAGGACGAGCCAAAAGCTCATCGCAGCGGCCGCGCTGCTCCGAGCCATGCCGGAGTCAGCTACCCCCGAGGGGCGGAAGCTGCATCTCGAGGCCCAGAAGCTGGTTGAGAACGCCGCTCGGCAGCAGGCTGAGAGCTCAGCCTCTCGCCTTCGGCGCTCATCGGCCTCGAAGGGCGAGCAGAGAGGGGAGTCATCGGTACGCTCACCCCAGCCGAACAGCAGGGCACGAGCACAGTCCCGGGGCGGCTCCCACCGGGACATTGCGCATCGCCGCACCGACGAACCACGCGCACCCAAAGCAGAGCCACTTCCCGCACAGGCGCCCGCGAGGTCGCGCCTCCGGGACACTCAAGGCGCAATAAACGATGGCGACGCCCGCAACACGCTGAACCAGATGAGGCAGCGAGAGGGAACCTGGACCCGCCAACGCGGGCGCACCGACGTTGGATGGAACCGGGATGCGGCCTCGGAACCGGCGGGAACACGCGTGTTTAGTCGTAATATCCGCACCGCTCCGATTCCCCCTCGTTTCCGACAGCCTACTACCATCACCAAATACTCCGGGGAAACGGACCCTAGGGTATGGTTGAACGACTACCACCTAGCCTGCCAGCTCGGCGGCGCTACAGATGACGACATGATCATCCCCAATCTACCACTCCACCTGGCGGATTCCGCGCGGACATGGCTCGAGCATCTGCCCCCCAATCGGATCCACGACTGGAACGACCTGGTCGAGACCTTAGTGGGGAACTTCCAGGGCACCTACGTACGCCCCGGGAACACGTGGGATCTTCGAGGGTGCAACCAAAAGCCCGGCGAATCCCTGAGGGATTTCATCCGGCGCTTCTCCAAGTGCTACACCGAGCTTCCCAACATTACCGACCATCAGATCATCCACTCCTTCCTCGAGAGCACCACATGCTATAGCTTGGTATGCAAGTTAGGGAGGAGCCCGCCCCCCGACGCAAACCGGCTATTTGAAGCGGCCTCGAAGTACGCCTCAAGGGAGGAGGCGGCCAATGCCATTTTTAATGGTAAGAAGGAAAAGCGTCCTGAGGAAACGCCCGCAGGGGACGACAAGACAAAGGGCCCCTCGAAGAAGCGGAAGCACGGCAAGAAGGGAAAAATGCTCCGGGCACCTCGCGAAACGGGCGACGTCAAAGACGAGGCTCTCGCAGTCGACCCTAACCACAAGGGGCCTCGAGGTCCCCCGCGTGGTGGGGGCATCTTCGACGACCTCCTCAAAAAGCCATGCCCGTACCACAAGACCACAGTCGCTCACACCCTCGAGCAGTGTGAGATGCTGGGGAAGTTTTACAACCACACCCCTCGAAAGGACGGCGGTCAGCCCAAGGATGGCGGCGGCAAGGACGACGACGGATACCCCGAGGTGGAACACGTGTTCTTCATCATGGGAGGCCCTACAGCCAACCTAAAACCTCGACAAAGAAGGAGGGAACGCAGGGAGGTCCTGCTGGCCCGACCAGCGACCCCTTCGTACCTCGACTGGTCTTCAGAGACCATCTCGTTTGGTCGTAAAGATCATCCTGATCATATCCCGAACCCCGGACAGTATTCCCTCGTCGTCGACCCCGTCATCGGCAACACGCGCTTCTCCAAGGTGCTCATGGACGGGGGCAGCAGCCTCAACATCCTGTATGCTCCAACTTTGGAGCTCATGGGAATCAGCACCAGTGAGCTGTGCCCCAACAAGTTCTCCTTCCATGGAGTTGCGCCCAGAAAACGCATCCAAACTCTCGGGCAGATCGACCTGCCCGTCTGCTTCGAAACCCCGGTAAACTTCCGCAAGGAAGTGCTCACCTTCGAGGTAGTGGGCTTCAAAGGAGCCTACCACGCCATCTTGGGAAGGCCATGCTACGCCAAGTTCATGGCCATCCCCAACTACACCTACCTCAAGCTGAAGATGCCAGGGCCTCACGGAGTCATCACGGTCGGCCCAACGGTCGAACACGCCTATGAGTGCGACGTCGAGAGCATCGAGCTCGCGGAGGCTCTTGCCCTCGACGAGTCCCTCATAGCGGATCTGGAGGCGATCGTCAACACTCCCCCTGACGCCAACGAACGGCAACCTGGGAGCTTTGCGCCCACCGAGGACACCAAAACTGTCCCCCACAACCCCGACAGCCACGACGGTAAGGTGCTGAGGATCAATTCCTCCCTCAGTAACAAATAGGAAGTGGTGCTCGTCGACTGTCTCCGCGCCTACGCTGACATCTTTGCGTGGAGCCCCTCTGATATTCCAGGCATTCCGAGGGAGGTCGCCGAGCACTCTCTTGATATCCGCCCCCACTCCAAGCCGATCAAGCAGCGCCTCCGCCGCTTCGACGAAGTGAAACGGCGGGTGATCGGTGAAGAGGTACGCAAGCTTCTGGAGGCCGGGTTCATCAAGGAGGTTATTCATCCCGAGTGGCTAGCTAATCCTGTACTAGTAAAGAAAAAAAATGGGAAATGGAGAATGTGTGTAGATTACACCAGTTTGAATAAAGCATGCCCGAAGGTCCCATTCCCTTTACCGCGTATAGACCAGATTGTAGACTCCACGGCGGGATGTGAACTTCTGTGTTTCCTTGATGCGTACTCCGGTTACCATCAGATTAAGATGAAGGAGTCCGACTAGCTCGCGACTTCCTTTATCACTCCTTTCGGTATGTACTGCTACGTTACGATGCCCTTTGGCCTTCGAAACGCCGGGGCCACGTATCAATGCTGTATGCTCCACGTCTTCGGGGATCATATAGGTCGTATCGTAGAGGCATATGTCGACGATATCGTCGTAAAAACCAGGAAGGCGGACGACCTGGTGCGCGACCTCGAGGTCATGTTTAGCTGCCTCAGGGCGCTCGGAGTAAAACTCAACCCTGAGAAGTGCGTCTTCGGTGTGCCTCGAGGTATGCTCTTGGGTTTCATTGTCTCCGAACGAGGCATCGAGCCCAATCCCGAAAAGGTCACGGCCATCCAGCAGATGGAACTGATCCGGGACCTAAAGGGCATACAGAGGGTAATGGGATGCCTGGCATCCCTAAGCCACTTCATCTCTCGTCTCGGGGAGAAGGGGCTACCTCTGTATCGACTCTTGAGGAAATCAGAGCACTTCACTTGGACCACGGAGGCTCAGGAAGCTCCCGATCGACTCAAAGCGGCGTTAACAAACACGCCGATCCTTACCTCACCGAAAGAGGGCTAACCTCTCCTCCTATACGTCGCAGCGACCACTCAAGTCGTCAGCGCGGTTATAGTGGCTGAAAGAACTGAGGAAGGACACACTTTGCGGGTCCAACGACCGGTATACTACATCAGCGAAGTTCTGACCGAGACCAAGACGGGGTATCCCCACGTCCAGAAGCTGATCTACGCCATTGTGCTGGCTCGATGTAAACTGCGGCACTACTTCGAGGCTCACCCGGTGACCGTCGTGTCGTCCTTCCCACTGGGCGAAATCATCCAGAACCGTGAGGTCTCTGGGCGAATCTCAAAATGGTCAACGGAGCTGATGGGGGAGACCCTCACTTATGCGCCAAGGAAAGCCATCAAGTCCCAGATCTTGGTGCACTTCGTAGCCGAATGGACCGACACTCAGCTCCCCCCTCGAAGTCCAGCCTCGAATGCTGGGAAATGTACTTCGATGGGTCGGTGATGAAGACCGGCACAGGCGCCGGCCTGCTGTTCGTTTCATCCCACGGGGAGCACCTCCGGTACGCCGTGCGACTTAACTTCCCCGCGTCCAACAATATGGCGGAGTATGAAGCGCTCCTTGCCGGCTTGAAAATCGCGCTCGAGCTCGGCATTAAGCGCCTGGACATCCGCGGTGACTCGCAACTGGTCATCAACCAGGTGATGAAGGAGTCAAGCTGCCACGACGAAAAGATGGCGGCCTACTGCCAGGCGGTACACGACCTTGAAGACAAGTTCGATGGCCTCGAGCTTCATCACATCGCACGAAGATATAACGAGGAGGCCGATGAATTGGCAAAGATCGCGTCAGGACGAGCCACCGTTCCCCCGAACGTATTCGCTAAGGACATCAACAAGCCCTCGATTACCATCGCCCCCTCGGCCAGAGCCTCGACCACAGTCGACACTCAAGGGGCCGCCCTCGGTCCCACGAGCACGGAACTCTTGGTGGATGAGGACGAGCCCATGGGGTACGAGGCTTGCTCGGAAGAAGAAGACAAAGCGGAGGCAATGGAAATCGACGAAGTCCCAGCATCTCGAGATTGGCGGAGTTCGTACCTTGACTGGCTCGATCAAGGCGTTCTGCCTAACGATCGAACGGAGGCAAGGCGTGTCGCAAGGAAGGCTAAGCGGTTCCTCATCATCGAAGGGGAACTATATAGACGGGGAACCTCGGGGGTCTTGCAGCATTGCATCCCGATACCCGAGGGAAAGGAGCTCATCCGCGACATCCACGCGGGCGTGTGCGGACATCACACTGCCCCACCCACGCTCGTAGGCAACGCCTTTCGACAAGGCTTCTACTGGCCCACCGCCGTGGCTGACGCCACGGAGGTGGTATCAACCTACGAGGGGTGCCAATTCTACGCACACAAGACACACCTTCCTGCCCAGGCGCTTCAAACCATCCCCATTACATGGCCGTTCGCCGTATGGGGCCTCGACCTTGTCGGGCCAATGGCAAAAGCGCCCGGGGGCTTCACGCACCTATTGGTGGCGGTCGACAAATTCTCCAAATGGATCGAAGCTCGACCCATCAATAGAATCAAGTCTGAGCAGGCGGTGCTCTTCTTCACCGACATAATCATTCGGTTTGGGGTTCCGAACTCCATCATCACCGACAACGGCACCCAGTTTACAGGGAAGAAGTTCTTAGAATTTTGCGACAACTTCCACATCCGAGTGGATTGGTCGGCGGTGGCCCACCCACAAACAAACGGTCAAGTAGAACGTGCCAATGGCATGATTCTGCAAGGCCTGAAGCCTAGAATTTACAACAAGCTGAAGAAGTTTGGGCACAGGTGGGTGCAAGAACTACCATCGGTGATCTGGAGCCTAAGAACGACCCCGAGCAGAGCAACAGGGTTCTCCCCGTACTTCCTTGTCTACGGGGCAGAGGCCATCCTCCCCACGGATGGAGTATGGGTCCCCTAGGCTCCGAGCATACCATGAACAGCGAAATTACCGGGCTCGAGAGGACTCGCTGGACCAGGTTGACGAGGCTCGAGACGTGGCCCTACTCCACTCGGCAAGATACCAGCAAAGCCTGCATCGACAACAGGCTCGAAAGATCCGGCACCGAGACCTCTTCAAAGGAGACCTCGTCTTGAAGCTTCGGCAGGACAATCGAGGACGGCACAAGTTTACACCCCCATGGGAGGGGCCGTACATCATCGCCGAAGTCCTCAAGCCCGGGACATACAAGCTGGCTGACAAGGAGGGGCAGATCCTCACGAACGCCTGGAACATCCAACAGCTACATCGCTTCTATCTCTAGAGTGGCCCGTGGCCCTCGAAACTTTTGTACATACTCTAGACTTGTACAAATCTCTTGATTAAAGTGTCGGCTTTTAACCCCCACAGTTTGGGAATGAATAAAACAAACTTTTGTTCCATCACGTTTCGATGAAGGAATGGCTCTACCCTTGGTAGAACCACCCCTCCCTCGGGGGCTAAATGGGGAAGGACCCCCGAAAAAATCGTCATTTTTTTCAAAACTCCTTTGCAAACCCTCGAAGGGAACGCACTAGGCGTAAAACGGACAAGGGCAGGGTCGTCTGAGCTGAGTGTCCGCCTACGCCTCGAGGCTACGGCAACACCTCACTTCCCTCCGCCTAAGTCATTCACGTACGGTCGATCCTAGTGGCGACTTCCTTTCGAGGCACATGCATCGGACACAATGCGCGTCGCGAAGATATCGCATGAAAATAAAACCTCGTTTAAACGAAACAAACGATGTTTGATGTAAACAAGTAGGATGTAAGCGAATTAATCTTACATCATGAAGTTCAAATTCCTAAACTACTTTTTTACACTTGGGCTCGATGGCCCGAGACTTTCAGGGATTGCCCCCGCCGCGAAGGTCGTCCCAGCCGCCATCATCCTCGCCAGGGAAGAGGACGCCCTCGAAGTGGCTCGCCAGTACACGCGCCGTCTCGTCGGCAGCAGCGTCAGCTTCCTCGATCGCCGCCACTGCCTCCTCGTCGTTGAGGTTGTCGGCAATTACGTACCCGGCGGCGAGCTTCGAGAGGTCCGCTTGGTAGTGGGTCGTGACCACTCCGAGCGCCTTCTGAATCCCAAGCAGAAGGGCCTCCTTCACACGTGAGGTAAAGTGCCCCCCAAGCGCTCGAAGGCGGCTGGCGAGGGAACTGCCGGACTGCACGTCGGCACCAGCAATTTCGTTGCAGGCCGCCGAGGCAGCCTGCACCAGCTCATCGAGCTCACGCTGGGTCGACGAGTGTGCCACCAGCAGCGCCTCCTTCGACTCCGTCTCGGCCTAGAGCGCCTGCCTCAGCGCTACACCAACAAGGCTGTCAGAAACGAAAAAAGAACAAAGCAAAAAAGATCGAGACCGAGCAAAATCGGCTTACCCTCGACTTGACCCTGGGCAGCCTCGAGGGCCTTTTCCCTCTCTCGAGCCTGCCGCTCCACCGTGGCCCAAGCCGCCTGCTCTAGCTCGAGCTGGTCTCGAGCCTCCACTAAGAGACGCCGCTCCTCTCCAAGCGCCGACTCCGCCATCCCACGCACGGCTCGCTCATTGTCCAGCCAAGCGTTGGTGTTCGCGAGCTGATCGCGCATGGTGCGGACTGTGTCGTCCAGGCGAGAGATAACTTCGCCCTTCTCTTGACACTCGGTGGCAGCCCGGTCTCGAGCATCTTGAAGACCGGCCAGTTGGCGGTCTCGAACTTCCACCGCCCCCGATAAACGGTGTAGCTCCAACAGCATCACCGCAATTTGGTCGTTCTTTGCGAACGCCTCCTTGCGGAGTTCATGTGTAAGACGAGCTAAGCATCTTTTGAAAAACAATTGCGACAAAACACCGGCTGCAGCGAAACACACCTGGTGGACCTTGCCGGCCTCATCATGAAGATGGAGAACGTCTCGCAGCGCCCAGACAACATCCTGACCGTGCGCCAACTGGACGTCCCATAGTCGCTCTTCCGCTACGGCTTCACGAACGAATTGTTCGGGAAGCTCGCTGCTGGATTGCCACATCACGGGGGATCCACGTTCGTTGACACGGGCAGGTATCCCGCTGGGCTCGGCCGACGCTGGCCCCATTGGAAGCATGACGAGGGTCGACGGCGCGGCCCCGCCACTCTCGTGCTCCCGCGGCACAGGGGCTCGCACCTCTAGAGCCTCGGCCAGCTCCGATAGATGGGGAAACCCGCCACCAGGGGCCCGTTCCACTCCCCCCTCATGCGGGGGGCCACCACGACGTCCGCCTCCACGAGCGCCACAGACAGCTCCTCGATGAGAGGAGCCCCCCGAGGCACGGGGGTGGCATCCTCAGTCCGAGCAACCTCGGCGCGGGGCTCAACGGCGCCCTCGAGGAGTTGAGGCGGCCTTGGCTCCTCGAGGACCCGGGGCGCCTCCTCGCACGACTGTCGCTCGTCCTGCAGCCCTGCCTGAGCGTCAAAAAAAGTGGCGAAGTCCTGGACCACCTCGTTCGTCGGGCCCAGGAGCTGCGAGGACGGGTGGGGCGATGAGCTTGGCCCAACTTTAAGGGCCTTGATCGGCGCAAGGGAAGGTATGGCCCGTGCACCAGACCGGTCGCGCCAGGAAAAAATCCTGTCAAAAACAAAAATGAAGTCTCGACGAACAAGTAAGCGACGAAGAAAACTTACCGAACGATGCGCAGCTTCCGCTTCAGCCTCGGGGCTGAGACAGGAGCCACTCTCGAAACCTCCTCGCCTCCTGTAGAGGCGCCGACCTCCCCTTGGGAAGCCTCTACACCCGGCCCACGAGCTGGGGCCTCCTCGACAGTGCCCGGCCGCTCGGGTGCCTCGCCTCGCGCTTGGGGTCTCTCGAGGGCAGCCTCCGCTGCCCCCGATGGACTCCCAATGGCAGGCACCGTGGACGACGGCGGAGCCTCAAGGTCGATAAGCTCTCCGCTGCCGCCCCCGGACGCTGTAGCCAGGACGGCCCCACCTGGGGAAGCTCGAGAGGAGATGGGAAGCTCGAGAGGAGACGGGCTCCTCGCCCCACCGTCCTCCTCGGACCCCTCACCAGCGGGATCAGGGGAAGTCTCCGGCGTCGGGAGTGGAGAGAGCCCTTGCCTCTCCCGCTCGAGGTTCTCCTCCATGTGCTTCCTCTTCTTCCGCTCCTTCCGCTTCTGTCGCGCCTCCTTCCGATCCTTCTCCTGCTTCGCCCGCTCAGCAAGGGTGCGGTTGGCGGCCCTGTCCTCAGGGACAGGGGGCTTGGAAGTATGGCCGCGGGATAGCCCCTGCGAAACACCAGTCACAAGGTGAAGAACACGCGAAAACGAGACATAAGGCAAATACGAGGGTCGAAAGACGCTTACGAAGCTCATGTAGCCATCCTCGGGCTGCATGGGCACCGCCCACGGGTTATCCGCCAGCCGGTCGACGGCACGCCGCACCCACTGAACGGCGACGGCGTCGGACAACGGCTCCACCGCCATCGCTGTGCCGGAGACGTCGGCACCCGGAACCATCCCAAACAGCGGGAGCCTCCTCTGCATGAGGGGAAGCACCCGCCGCCGATGGAAGTTCGCAATGACTCCACTGGCGGTGAGGCCGTGCCTCGACAGACGCTGAAGCACCTCGACCAGAGGAGCGAGCTTGTCCTTCTGCTCCGGCGGTGACACCCCGCAGCTCCAGCAATCCAGCTTCTCCGTCAGCACCTTGCCGGTGTAGGACGGCAGACGCCCCCCGTCGTTGCAAAGGTAGAACCACCCCTTGTCCCAATCTTGGTTATTGGAAACCATGGAACAAGGGATGTAGAGGTCCCTACGGCTCCTCTGGACTTGGAGCACGAGGCCACCAGCACGAGCAGGGCGACGAACCCCCTTGG
Organism: Digitaria exilis; assembly: GCA_015342445.1. NCBI lineage: Eukaryota > Viridiplantae > Streptophyta > Magnoliopsida > Poales > Poaceae > Digitaria > Digitaria exilis. Next base: position 31,582 of record JACEFO010002412.1, on the reverse strand, counting down.
AAACGCCCTCTAAGAAGAGCTCGCCGAAGAAGAGGTGGCGCCACAAGTCCCAGTGGGCCTCGATGCCCAAGAAGCCCTCGCAGACGGTGCACTTAGCAGCGTCAGCACCACGAACACATGTACTCACGCCCTCCCCTTACGTCTATAAAAGGGGAAGGGAAGCCCATGCAAAGGGCAGGCAGAAGCGAAGCAAGAGGCAAGCAAAGACGCACAACAGAACACACACAAAAACACTTAGCCAACTACACCAAAAAGCTCAGGGACTTAGGAGTTCATCTCCTTCTCCCACCTTGCTTGTAACCCCCTACTACGAGCAACACGAAACCGGTGCTCCGCACCACTGCTGGATGTACGGCCCCGTGGCCAGAACCAGGATAAAACTCTCGTCTCTCCATCAGCCATCAGGGTAACGAGTGGTTAGCATCGCAATCACTTGTTTGTGCTGGTGTGACCGAATCAGGCACCGACAATAGATTTCTAGCTTTATTGAGGCATACTCCATGTTTTCCACGAAACAACTAATGCATACTAGCAGAGTGCCCGTGCTAACGCTACGATAAAACTTAAAGAAAATATTTATAAAAATAAGTAATAAGCAAATAATACAATAGACTACAATCAGTTGAAAAAAGATCTAGGACAAGGATTTGTACTTGAATGCATAGCATATTTGCTTAAAAGAGAATAATAATGAATAACAACATAACGGATCACTTTGCTTGATAATTTCTTGTAATTTTTTTTGAAATATTTTCTTTGCATTCATTATCACTGTGCTTTATGATGTCCACCAGGAATTTGGTCCTCGATGCATTCGTAGCCTGTACACTCAAATACTCTATATCATTTAATACATTCAATAACCCATTAATGATTTTATATATACTTTTCTTAGAATATAATTCTCAAGTCTTTACACTATAGCTTAATTAAGGCCTTCTCCATCTAAAAGGCAAGGCTCCATTCTGGATATTACCCAATATATAATTCAAATTCTTTACACTACAGCAAAGCTCCATACTGGATATAAACATTTAAAACTGTCAAAATTTAATTTGGAGCTTGTGACCCCAAAAGGATGTAGAGGATAACAAAAGCATCATACTTATAACGCAATGAAAAGATATTCTTAGTATGGCCAGATCATAGAAGAGCAGTGTTACTGTTTCAGAGTAATGTCCACTATTAGACAAAATTCAACCCCAATTCCAAGAAAACCATTTTCCCAGAGACTAAAAAACAGGATATAATGCTTTAGTAAACTTACTGTTTCACTTGCTCCTGTCCTTTATAAACGACTCTCAGCTAGCAGAATTTTATCCTATTAATAATTCCACATAAAAATTTACATAACAAACATAATCAAAGAACTTAAGAACTTCCTTTGCCTTTGTCCCATTCACTATGCTTCCCCTTCTCTTTCTGTGGATCTGTGACTGTCGTTGTGGTCCTCCCTAACTTTTCAGCTGCTCCTTCCACTCTCTCCCAAGCTTGCACATAACATGAAAACAAGATCAAAACTCTATAGGAAAAAAAATCAAATGGACTGAAGCAGGAGAGGGAGGAAGAAAGACATCTCACAGGAATTACCATTGTCCAGGAAAAAAGACATCTCACTGGAACCATATGCCCAAAGTCTGCAACCTACAAACTGAAAGTAAATTACCATTGCCTATGAAGAAAGACATCTCACTGGAATCAGATGCCCAAAGTCTGCAATCCACAAACATGAATGTAAATTACCACTGCCCAGAACTTCAGAAAAAAGTGTTAATGGCATATCAATCAGAGGAATTGCAAGAATGCCCCTTTCATTCTTTTTTTTATTTGTTGTTGTTCGGTACGGCGTATAAATGAGAACCATTTGCCCTTTGCTTGTTGGTGAGTAGCAAATAAAAACAAACTTACATATTATATGGGTTAATAGGAGCATCGTATGTTCCACTGCACATATCATCCGTAAATCTCGATAAATCAAATCTCAATTCTGTTCAACAATCCACGCTGATTTCAGTTTACTCTACTACCAAACTCACAATTGTAAATAATCCTAGCTTCTAATCTTGGTCTGGATCGGAGGAACACGTATATTCACTCTACTACCAAACTCACAATTGCAAATAACCCTACCTTCTGAGCTTTGTGTAGAGGAAGTCGTACCTGCAGGCTTTGCAGAACTACCCCTTCCGCAGTTCCGCCGACGTTCCAAATGGCAGGCGCCAGGGCCGCCTGCGCTAGGGCCGTCGTTCCAAATGGTCAGCGGTGTGGTGCAGCTCGGCGGCAGTGACGTCCTCGACGTGGTGCTGTGCGCAGGCGGCGGGCGTCGTGCAGGTCGGCGTCGGCGTGGGCTAGGTCGGCGGCGTGGTGCACGACGGCGAGGACGACGGCGTTGTGAAGTTCTGGGGCGGCGTTGAACCTGAGGACGACGGCGTTGTGCAGTTCCGGGGCGGCGTTACGTGGTAGACTTTTTCGGGAGTTTTTTGTTTACGCGGATTTGACGCAGAGGATCGTGGTTGGGAACTGGGAGGTGATGGTAAGAGGACTAACCAAATAACATTAGCCCTTAGATTTGAGTGAGGTAGGATGAGATTAGATCTGAGACATCCGTTTTAATGAAGTTGTATTTCTGGGTGCACAAAGTTGGGTGGGCTTATGAGAAGTCTTGTCTGCTGGGGTCACAAATTTGGGTAAACATCGGAAATATTGAAGTGGTGCTTTTAAGGGGTGGAGATGGAGAGGAGATGGAGAGGAGATGGAGATTTTGGCACTTCCTGAAGTGTTGGCATATTCCGCATTTTCTTATGTTGTGTCGTGGCGGTGCGTGCTGTTGCAGTTGTGATTCTCCATTCATTTTTTCGGAGAGGTTTTGTTGGTGTCCTTAGTTTTGGGGTTGTGTTTTTGATAGATTTCTAGCTTTATTGAGGCATGCTCCATGATTTCCACGAAACAACTAATGCATATTTTGACACTTCGTAAAGCGTTGGTGCATTCCACATTTTTTCTGTTGTGTCATGGCGGTGTGTGCTGTTGCAGTTGTGAGGTGCCGAATGGATACGCTCTACTCTCGTGTTCCATGTCCACGTGTATTGTTGGTGTTGTCTTAGGTGGCATTTGCGTGTGTGACGTGTCAGGGTAGGGGTGTTGCTGCTGCCACCTATTCTGCATAAGTGTCTTCCGTTGCTAGTTGAGTGTTTGCTTGTTAGCTTGGCTGCGCAGCCACTCAAGCATTTATGCTGCTTTCTTCCTGCGGTTTCGAGGTGGCTTTTGGTGCTATGGCGATTTTTAGGTTACGTGATGTTTCGCCGGTGAGTAAGAATTGGTGGTGGTGGTGGTGGGGTGTGTGTGTGTGTGTGCTCGAGTCGCGCGTATATGGGATTATCATGGTGTGCGAATTGAGCAACCCATTTTGCATGATGATTTGGTGTTGGTGGATGGTGATGTGCATGTTTTGGGGCTCGACTCCTTCCTCCCCCCCCCTCTATATGCACGTGCTATGATTGTTTTCTGAAGCGCATGGAGATATCATGCATGCAGTGGTTGTTGGCCGTGATGCCGACAAGGTTACGAGTTATGTGGAAGAAGGTGGTGTCTATTCGTTTACCAAATTTGTGGTGGCTGTGATGAAGCTCCCGTACAAGCCTTTTTTGTTAAATATATGATGAAGCTTACACCACAGACAAAGATTGATCGTGTTGACTCTGTTCCTGAGTCATTAGGGGTCTATGCAAGTCCACAAATAAATCATCACATTGAATAGCACAATCAACCTACACTACCTTGGGCTCATTTGACTTCTCGTTTGATAATTCATCAAATTTCTCCTCAAGAGAGTTGTAGTTGGTAGTGAGATCTTAGAATTAGGTTTTCAATGCATTATTATCACTAGCAAGCCTAAAATGCTTAAGTTTTACTTCTTTGCACTTAGAAGCAAGATCATCACACTTAGCAACAAGTTTTCCTTTCTTTAGCTTAAGCTTCTCAATTTTCTCATTGGACTCTCTAATGATGCTAGTATATTGTTTGAGATACTTGACTAGATCATCATAAGAGTTATCATCATCATCATCATCATCATCATCATCATCATCACCACAATCACTAGCTTCATCATCAACCTTAGTTTTTCCTTTCTTTAACTTAAGCTTCTCAATTTTCTCATTGGACTCTCCAATTATGCTAGTATATTGTTTGAGATACTGGACTAAATCATCATAAGAGGTAGCATCATCATCATTATCATTAGCTTCATCATCAAACCTTAGAGTCTCTCACCTTTCTCTCTCCTTTATTTAGGCATGAAGCAAATGTGTGAGCTTGATGTAGAGCTTGGAGATGGCGGTGGAGGGAGATATGCACCAATAGCAAGGCTCACAATTAGGGATGGCAACGGGTTCAAACCCGTTGGGTTTTGTCATCCCAAACCCATGCCCACGAACATAAAACCCACCCGTTAAAAAACCCATGACTTATGACGGGTTCAAAATTTGACCCAAACCCATGCCCATCGGGTTAACGGGTACCCACGGATCGCCCGTGCCCATTAACAACAATTAGTTGGCACGTGTCAGCCACACAACAATAATATGTCACAAGGACAAACACTTCATGGATACATGTGTAAATAGTTTATTATGCATAGATAATAGATGGTCAGTTGCATACATAATTAAACTTCAAGTACTAAAGTCATTAGGTTCAAAGTTTAGCTTGTAATGAGCAAGATCAAGTCACAATGTCACCTATCAATGCCTAAATGATAAGTCTAACAACCATTTATCTCCACCATGGTATCTTCCAGTACTAAAAATTCATTAGTTGTAAAACCAATAAATGCCTAAAAGATCAAGTCACAATGTCACCTATCAATGCCTAAATGACAAATCAAGCATAGTAAAACCAATAGAAAGGGAAAATATTCATTAATTGTTGCTTGTAATTGACTTGTTTCATGTAGGTTGTTGTATGTTAGAGCGGCTTGAAAAAACCCATGGGTTTGCGGGCATGGGTACCTCTGTCCCAGACCCATACCCAAAACCCGCTGGGTCTAACTCCTGACTCATTGTTAGACACATGGGTATAGAAATTGACCCATACACGTGCTCTAATGGAGCAAAAACCCATCGGGTTTCAGGCAAACATTGCCATCCCTACTCACAATGCCTTCATCTTTACTATCACTTGCGTAGGTTGTAGATGTGTCATCATTGGTGATCCACTCCCCAATATATGTCTTGCCTTGCTTCTTGGAAGGCTTAAAGAGATTCTCTTACTTACTTTCTTGCTCTTGAAAGCTTTCTTCTTATACTCCTTCTCATCATCAATCTCTTACTTCTTGTAATTCTTCTTCTTTCTCTTGTGAAGAAGAGGACATTGATGTGCAAGGTGGCCAAGTTCACCAAAATTGTAGCAATCCATACCCTTGATGGACTTCTTGTTGATGAAGAATTTTTGCTCTTGTGGTCGAAGTTGACATCCTTCTTGTCAAGCTTGCGGAGCATCTTCGTATTCTTTCTCATAAGAAGAGCGACCTCATCAAGACTTTCACCCTTGCCATCATCATCACTTGACTCTTCTATGAACACTTGCTTCTTCTTCTCTTTGCTTTTCTTGAATGCAATATCTTGCTTGTTGGAAAAAGATGAAGCTTCATATTTTCCATACTTTTTGGTGTAGCCCATATAATCTTCATGGACCTTGATCTTCCCCAACATCTTGGTGATGGTATGAACGGAGAGATCATCATAGAAGTAGACGGTGATGATACCGGTATATTTATCGGGGTGAGGGCACCAAGAAATATCCTCTTGAAATCAACCTCCTCCATCTTGGTAATGTCAAGCTCATTAAGTTCCTCTACACGAGAATTTAAGCGTGAGTGCATTTTGCGAGCATATTCATTAGGAAGCATTTTAAAGGAATTGATTTTATCCATGATAAATTTATAGCGCTCCTCTCTCTCATCTTTGGAACCCATATGAATCTCAACAAGTTTAACCCACATGTCATGAGCTTTCTTCTCACTTCGTACTTGATTGAAGGTTTTCTTGTTGAGACTCTTAAGGATAATGTTCCTTGTCTTGGGGTTCCATCTAGCTTGGTTCACCTCTATGGGAGTGAGTTTATTTGGATCCAAGGGAGCGAGGAATCCAACTTTGGAGGCCTTAAGAACTTCGGAGTCGATGGCATCAAGGTATGCTTTCATATGAACTTTTCAATAGGAGAAATCCTTTCCATCGAACACCGAAAGAGGTCCATCCCCACTAGACATCTTGCTCTAGGAGGTGAAGCCTATCATTTGAGCAATGAGGTTCTAATACCAATTGAAAGGATCAAGATGCCTAAGAGGGGGGGTGCATTAGGCTTCTAAAAATTTAAAGCAATAAAACAACCATATGCAATAATCCAAAATTGACCATATATGCCTAGAAAGTGGTTTGTGTGGCTATTTAGTGGACAAAAAGTTAAGAAACCTAGGTCGGCAAGTCTTAGGAATTGAAATGACAAGAAATAAACTTGCACAAAAGTAAAGAGAAGGAAGAAGGCTGGTTTTTCCTAAGGTGTCGAAGAGTCGGAAAATCTCCCTTAGTCCTCGTTGGAGCACCTGTGCAAGGGTATTCGCTCCCCGTTGATCCATGCAAGGATCAAGTGCTCTCGTAGTGGATATCCATTTCACACTCGGGGACATTCCAATATTGTGTACACCTTCTTGGGGCTTTACACAATCTCCTTGTGATCTCATCAAGATCACCACCACCAAGCCATCTAGGTGATGTCGATTTCCAAGAGTAACAAGCTGAAGATCTTTACTTGACCTAAGCTAGACCAAGAGAAAGATGGATGCACAGTTGCTACTCTCCAAGCCCTAAAGATGTACTTAACCTTCTTGATCACAGACTTCCAATCAATCTTGAGTAGTCCACCCCTGGCCTCTCAAACCTTAGTACGAGCACAATAATTTCGGGTGGCAAGGAGGATTCCATGTGGGAGAAGAAAGGGTATAAATAGCCCTCTCAACAACCACTAGCCATTGTACCTTTCGCAGACTCACCGACTATTTCGATGCCCACTTTGGGCCACCACCGAAATAGTCGGTGGTCTCTTTTCCTTTGAAATCCAACGACTATTGACAACCATCAACTAATTCAATGCCCACTTTTAGGCACCATTGAATTAATCATTGGTTTTACATAGAGAGCATGCCAAGTGACCTCACCCAAAAGTGACCATCGACTGATTCGATGACACCATCGAAATAGCCAATGCGTTTTACACAGAGAGCATGTCTCTGAGGTGGCTCACCCAAGGGTCACTGACTAAATCGATGGTCCATACATGCACCCATCGAAATAGTCGGTGCTCACTGTCTCAATAGTGAGTATGGGGGTAACCGACTAATTTGATAGTACCTAGGAGCACCCACCAAATTAGTCGGTGGTGCTGCTGTCTCTAATTTGGTGTCGTGCTCTAGGCACCACTGAAATAGTTGGTGCCTCTGAATTTTCCTTATTCACACTTTTGAAGTCAAAACTCGTGCAATTCAAATTCTTTGAGTTTCCCAACTTCTGTAGGGCTTTAGTTGAGCTACCTAGTACTAGAATTTCACAAGTATGCACCACAACTACCTCTAGTCGCACCTAGATCAAGCTACAAACTCTTAGACTACCATTATAGTACGACCAAAGGAAAACACAGACCTAAACTACTCTAAGTGCCTCTCATCATTCAAACAACAATTAGAACTAGCTTATGCTTAATCATCGAGCATATCTTTTGCATCAATACAATCATATCTCCATGATGGGCGCCAAGAATACCATGAAAGCTCATCATTGTACTAACTTAAGAATTGTCATGCAAAACACACGTTAGTCACATTGATCATGTCGTCATTAATCACCAAAACCAATTGAGGGGCCTAGATGCTCTTTAAGGTGACCAAGCTTTGAACCTAGCTCATGATCTCAAAGCATATCATCGTATGTACACACATGTCGGCAAGGTTCTGCCGACGACCTAGGCATCACACTCGTTTGGACTCCCCACGACTTTGTTTTCTTATTTAAGAAGAAACTAGCCCTCCACTTCTTCCTGCTCCTGTAAAAGAGACTTTTCAGTCGTGAAAAATATCCATGATTTGCAGTCGTGAAAAATATCTCGTTTATCAGTTCCAAAATCCATTCTAACCAAGACTTTTCTGACCTACCTAGCGTCACCCCTGACCTTCTCTCATCCACCTCAATGGTGGCGCTCATGGGAGCTTGAAGTCCCTGTAGGTGGGCGGGCGAGAGGGGGGTGCAGCATAGGGCGTCCATTGAGTCAATGATAAGCAAAGGAGCAAAAAATCTCTTGAGAGATTAAGTGAATGAGATGAACAAGATATTGTTTTATTTCAAAGTATATGAAAACTCCAGTTGTTAAAGGGATCTAGCCAACCATGGATTTCTTCCAAGACTCAATCGGCGAGGAGATGGTATTAGACACCATGAATCCAAGGTATGAGGAAAAGTGGGAAAATAATCCTTAAAATATCTTTGCTTACACGACCGAATTATGCTAAGTCCTATATTTTATATTCACTCTTTGCTCGAAGACTAGCAAAGTTCAGGTGTGTGTAGGGGGGGGGCGTGTTGGAGGTCAATTTCACATACTTGTACCGCCAACATTTGCCAGGATTTCATAGGAGCAAGGCTAAAATCATAATAAAATTGGTTGATTATAATAAATTCTACAAATTTTTCATGAGTTGTGAGTGCATGGATAAACAAGTGCAAAATGGGGAGAATTGGAGCAAAACCCCCTAGGCCGGGCCGGCTGGCTCCTGGCTGCTCGGCCTCCCTCAGGCTGGTCGGCCACCCCCCGAAGCCTATCACAGCACCTTTATTCCATAGTGCACCTGACATGTTCACAAGTCCATAAGGCCAAGAAATACGAGACAGTGCATGCAACTAACTCGAGTCGCCAAGCTCATGCATGAACTTCTTCACATGCAATCCAAGTTCGGATACACGCCATGGGAAACCGCCATCTGGACAACATGCAGCCATCCAGGAGTATGTCGGCGCGATGGAGGGCCGAGAGGCCTCCCAAACTGGCCGTCCGGCTTCACCTCATCATGTGAGCTAGTCATTCCCAAAGAACCAATGTTACCAAAAGATCTGAGGTGCACATGAGGAGGTCAGTGACACGCGGCCACCATCTATGGCCGGCCGGCCTGGTAGCGTCACTTCAACGCCACCTCTTCGCGTGTCAGCCACTCCACCTGCATGGTGTCCAAATGAAGCAGGACTGCCGCCTTGGAGGGCTATAAACTGGAGCATCTACCCTCATTTGAAGACACATCATTTTGGAGAGAAGAAGCTTAGTGTTAGAAGCTCCATTTCTTTAGTAGAGTTGAGAGAGTGTGGAATGAGAGCTTGAGTGAAAGCCAAGCTTTGAAGGAGAGGATTCAAGGCTTGTCTCAAGTTCTTCTCCAACTTTGTATTCACTCCGGAAGAAATAAAGCTATGTTTATATCTTCAGTAAGTTTTCTTGTCTTCCTTCAGAACTTCGCTAGTTGTATTCTTACTTTTAGCATTTATTTATTTGTTTATTTATTATCTCTGACCTGTGGGACTCCTTGTCCGCATGAGCATTGTACTGCTCATTTGGGGTTTCCTCGTAAGCCTTTCGTGTTAGGTGGAGATCAGTAGCTAATAGCTTAGGTGTGGTGCCTGTGCTTGATAGCTACCTTGGGTTGTGTTCCACCCCACGGTACTACTGTGATGGGCGGCAGGTAGTGACAACTCTGTCCGTCCTTCGTAGTCCACCCCGTTCGGGTGTTTTCATAACAGTAGATTGCTGAGCCTGGAGGACCCCCTTCTCGTCCCACTCTGGGTCCTCCCGTTCTAGCCGTCGAAGCAGGTCAAGATAGTAGATAATTAGTGTTTAGAGTCTAGAGTAGGCTACCTAAAGTTTATAGCCTCTACCCTTTTATCTCTTCTCTTCCTTTTGGGGTCGGGTTAAAGAATTCTAGGCTTAGTCTCATTTACCATTCCGTGGATTTGACACCCAGGTTTTACTCCCCTGGTGAAAGGTTACAATGGTCTCTGTGTGCTTGCAGAGTAATTCGTATAGGCTAAGGACCGCCAACAACGTACCATGCACATGCTAGATTCTGGGAGCTGGAAAGCTCGATATCAGTTTGATACAGCCAGGGTCAATAGTCTTCTTTCCTTGAAAATTTACTTCCCTTGTTCTACAGAAGTGGTTACATGTGTGAGATCGGCCGCATGTGTCCGCGAGTATCTGATAACCATGTATCCTAAGGAAGTGAGAGTTGGTTTCAAATTATAGATTAGCGGGAAACGTTGGGTTGTGTTAGCAAGCACCATCTGTGTGTTTGGGTTCCTGACCAGGTTGTGAAATTCGGTTCGAACTATCTACTTCTCGTGGTTAATGAGACTGCTTGACCGCTATGTTGCATTGAGTAACAGCTGAAACTATAAGAATGATGAACTTGATGTTTAAAATTAATTGTATTGTACAACTTGTATGCTTAGAAAGAGTGCTTATCTAGAATGGTTAACCCTACTAGAACTTGATGCTAAAACAATGAAAGTAAGAATTCACTCTTAGTCGGTTTTTTTGGCAAAACAAACCCATTAACCAAAAGCTTCTCAGTCGGTGAAGTAGTTTTCACCCGACGACTAAGCCTTGCTGAGTATTAGTATACTGAATCTTGCTTGTGGCTCATTATTTTCAGATATGCATATTGAGGAGGAGGTTGCTAGCTTTACTTAGTCTGGCCAGCTTCCTCCTGGTTGGGGCATCATGTGGGATCTGACCTCTTCCGAAGATCGTGAGGAGTAGCACCATGGAGACAGCTTCATCGTGGTGTTACTATTTATCGTCGTTAGTTTATTTTTGTTGCGTTGAAATATCAAACTTTCTCATTTCAGTTCAGACTCGGTTTGTAATAACTTATTCGAGACTATTTATGTTAAGTTTAAGTTGTGGAATGTTATAATCTCTGGGGCTCACCTACGTGTGTGTTGTTTCGATAGTAAATGCGTTATTTAATTGAGTTTGACTCGACGACGCTCCAGCTTAATTACATTTAAGTGTATGATCACCTTGGATGGTCCATAGTGCATTTAAGTTGGATTAATTTTGGGGTGGTCTGCCACATATACTTGTTAGTCTCAAGTTTTTTTTATGACGGATGCAAGGGCGATATTAAAACTTTTGCCTCGTTTGACCAACTAACCCTGCTATGTATATAGCTTATCTCTTGATACGATAAGCCATGTGGAACGACACCTTCTCACCTCAATTATTTGAGTTAACAAGTTGTCACCGAAGCGGCAACTTGCTTGTTAGTCAAGTCATCCATATATCAGCACTCACGGAATGCAAAGAAGACAATCGTAGATACGGGCACTTCTTTCAACATTGCATCTTTGAAGGAAGCACGGATATGACTGCACGTCTTTGTGATGAACAGAGATGCTTCGCATACTCTCTTCTGTGCGTCAAAAGCTGCACCAGATGGACGGCAAGAATTTCCAAGGTCCCCACTTCGAATTGCAAAATACATGGTGTAGTTCTACTACTTATTTCCACGGAATAACATCTTGCTTACATAGCTGCCCTTCTTGACCATTTTCATAGGGCCTAAGTATATAATTGCTTACTCCCTAATTGTGCGCATGTTAACTAATTAACAAATAATGATCAACTTCGGTCAGCTAATCATGCTTTTCTTTACAAGTTATCTGCTATACTCCCTACCTGACAATAACACTTTTATGGACCTGTCGGTTGTCGCGTTCTAGTTTGTGTACTTTTTTAGATGATATAGATACTCTTTTCCAATGCAAGTGATCATTGCTCTAAAAAAATGCAGCCGTTTCAATTTGCAACAAGTGATTGCAAGGGTTCGCCTGGTTCCAGAAGTTTCAATGAAGTTTCTTTCATATAATTTGTTTGATTTTAATAACGCCGTCCAAGCCAACATTGTCCATGAAATTAATCCAGTAAAGTACTCTTTGATCGCCTTCGATCAGAGATTTCCAAGGACAGGATCCCAAGACGAAAAGGTCCAAGCTCTTCTCTAAAAGGAAACGCAGTTTGACTTGCAACAAACAACTCCATTATAAGCTATCACTTGATACGATAAGAAACCATGTGATATGATATCATTCGAAATATTGTGGCCAGGCAAAAGGGAATTGCTCAACTGCGGGCTTTCTTTTGGTCAAAAGATTTGTGTTGGAGTAGCTGGTTCATTTTTTCTCAATATGATATGCTTAATGAAAGTGACAAATTCTGATAGGTTCATGCATGTCTACTAAAGAATAAATTAAGCATTGTAACTTTGTCAAAAAAAAAAGAGACATTATATGCTTGGAATATCCTTTCTTGAGCACCAATGCCCTCGAATAATTTCTAGATCAATTGCACACTTTTTTTTTTTGAAGATTTGTATAATATACTGACACCAATGGCATTGATTGACAGAGCCTCATAAATTGGAATTGATGCCATAGCAAAGTTGCCTTACAAGCAAAAGAAAACACTTATTTTAATTTGAAAGCAAATCATTACATGTCTTTATTCCATCGTTGTTAATCATGTGTTGCGGAATATTACAAGTTGCAAGGTTGTGCATCTTGTTTATGTTCCCTTCTACTACCTCTGTCCCGAAAAGTTTGCACTTCTAGCCCTCAACTAGATTCATAGCATGTCTAATGAATCTAGACAAGAGATTGTACAAATTCATTCTAGATGCTATGAATCTAGACATAAAGTAACATTGCTAGAAGTGCATTCTTTTTGGGACGGAGGGAGTATTATTTTTTGCTACAAAGTATACTTTATCCAAGGGCATATACCACCATCGTGGTTGGCCATTGCCTCATTGGATTATGTTCTTATCAACTTATCTTATCATTAGCATCTTACAGATCAACTTTCAGCAAGGGTGTGCATCTTGTTTATGTTGTTACCTAGAAAATAAAGAACTTTCTTTTTTCCCTTCTATTTTCTTTACCACAATGTGTACTTTATCCAAGGGCATATACGACCATCGTGGTTGGCCATTGGTATGTTCTTATCAACTTATCTTATCATTAGCATCTTACAGATAAACTTTCAGCAAAGAACATATTCTTAATTAATGCACTATAGAATGCATCTGATGATGTTATTGTATTCTAGCACGATGTGCTAGGTTAGCAGTGCAAGGCCTTGGATCAAGGGAAGGTTTACACTAACACCTAAACCTCTGTCCTACATGGCTAATCTCAAATTCTGCAAGTATGCGGGTACTTCTAGAGTTCTAGTTCTCCAGCATATTTTAAAGTCTAACTTTCTGTATTTAGGAAAAAAAATTATCAAAGATTTTAATCAAGGACAAAAGCAGCAATTACAGAATCCCTTCTTCGCTATTCCACCCGTTTGATTGGCAGAAAATCACAATCACTACGATTTTGTGATTTATGGAACCCCTTGTGTTTCAACCTCTTTTTCTAAGAATGAAAAGTGAATGCTATGCTAGTAGAGAGACTGCGAGAGACAGCAGAAGACCAGTAGATCGACCTGGAAAACTAATGTGCTTTGTTCACCCTTTCAGTATCTTGGATGGACAGTTTGATGCGATGATTGCACCGTCTTAGAATTCTGGTGTGTATCCTAGAAGTCAGTTGTAGCTTCCTCCATCTTCCTTTATTCATGTCTGTCGTTTTGAACATCTGTACAATCTTAGTTTCTTTGTGCGTTGGATCATAACTTTTTTAACTATAATACCATTTTAATGCAACAACTTTTAGTTAATACAAAATCCATTCCAGTGTAGAAAATTCATAATAAATATTTTTAATAAAATGAATTTATTTACATCGAATTATTTTTATTAAAAAAATCAATTGTTAATACTAGACCCTATTTAGATGGTGAAATTTGGTGAAACATTTTGCGTTTTTTCACCTCTTTTGTCAAATGTAACTAAACACCCCCTTTGCAAAGTTTGCAAAAAAACTCTAACGCATGCAACCTTTTGCAAAGTATTTGCACACTTCCCAATGCAAAATTTTTTTACTAAATTTCGCCGCCTAAATAGGGCCTAAAAACATATTTCATGGTTCGATTTAATTAAATTGATTTGATGTATGTAATAAATATTGGGTGCAGTTTGCTATGAAACTTAGATAATGTTGAAAAGTTGTTTTTAAACTTGGGACAAAACTAAAATGATTCACAATTTTGTAATAGAGGATCAGAGCTCGTCATCCATTAACCAAAAGAGTATGATACAATTATACGATACAACTATGCTCTCCGACTCAGTATCAACTGCCATAAGGCATATTATTCATGTCAATTATTCATAGTCAAACTATTGAAACTGCACACTGAGAACTCCAAGAAAAGTGGGAGATGGCAACTGGTATACAGGCACCCGCATGTTCTTGGTCGTCACATGTGGTCACATTGATGTAGACCACTCTTTTGTATCTTTCATTCAATAGCTGATCTAAAATAATTTTTGGGCATGAGAAGACTGCCATGCCACTATGCCAGTGCAAATACATCAGAGACATTGACAGCGGTTAAAAAATCATTTCAAATTTGACGTGCACGAAGAAAAATGATGCGGACTTGTTCTCCGAGAAATGGCAATTTGTTTCCTTGCAAGGGACAAACTACTCTTCCTATTCATACAAAAGTTATTCATGGACAAACTACTTTATCTCACAAGAAACAAATATATTTTTTTCATAATTTTCTGTTGAAATCCATGTCACCCCACTGTTTTTGCCAAAAACAAGGAGGAGAAATCTATGTCGCTATTTTATATCGCTAATAAGCACAGCATAATAGAAAGGAAGTGTAAAAGAAGCAACAAATACTAGCATGTTTCATGAAGTACTTTTTTTTTTCTTCTTGCGAAGACTTTGATGAAATACCTCTAGAGTAAGGGCACAAGAACGTGAGAAGCTCATGTCCAACCTGCTATGCCATCTTTATTTTCCTCTAGAAGCATCAAGCATGCATACACTGGGGCCTTTTTCTCTTCACATGAAAGAAAACCTTTGTGTTTTGTTTTTGCAAAGTCGGATAGCACAACCGGAGAGAGAAAACGAAGTGCAAAGCACATGACTTAATCACACGTCTCTGGCTCTAATTGGTGCAAACAAAAGGCTTCACCCCCTAATATATGATCGTAATAATAGAGATTATCCTAGCAACATTGACGTGTTTATGCTAATGCTCTGTCCCGGAGGTTTTCTATGCCTCCAAAAGAGGCCAGCAGCATAATCCTGCCTGTTTGGACACAGATCACGATAAGTGAAGTTATATTTTGTTTTGAAAGAAATAAAACCAACTGCCTGTTTTGACAGAGATCACGATAAGTGAAGTTATATTTTGTTTTAAAGAAATAAAACCGACTTCACTGATTTAAGTTTCTAACATAATCTCCGAGTGCTCGTATTTTTATATAATTATTTTCTTCTGTTAGTACGTACTAAGGACAGATATTGAAATTTCAGCATTTCTTCCTTCTCACCAGATATGCAGGGCACCTGCACATGATAGATGATACCCTGTCCCCGGGGGAGAGGAAATCAGGGCCGTCCATCTGGACACACATCAATCTGACAATCTCTAGTGTCTAGACTGTTCTTTCATCTCTCTCGTAATCAACGCAAAATAAAAATTAATTTGATAATCACATTATTCTCACTCTCGCACAATCACCCGGCTGCTATCCTTCCTCCCTTCCTCTATAAGTGCCCGCCAGAATCCGCTCCCCCAACCATCGCAGCCTCCTCGGCCTTGCTAGAATCCGCCACCACTAGTGGCAGTTGCTGCTCTCGGCATTTGGGTTGGTTGGTTGGTTGGTTACTGGATCAGGGGGGCGGCATGGCGGCCTTTGGGGCGAAGCTGGAGCGGCTGTCGTCGATCGACGCGCAGCTGCGGATGCTGGTGCCCGGCAAGGTGTCGGAGGACGACAAGCTCATCGAGTACGACGCGCTCCTCCTCGACCGCTTCCTCGACATCCTGCAGGACCTCCACGGCGACGACCTCAGGGAGATGGTATATATTTTCTATCTTCCATTCATCTTCCCTCTTCTTGTCCCAAATCGTAGGTGCTCTTGTTTCCTTTGTTGTTCTTCTTCTTTTTTCCCCCTTTCGTTCTAATCTTTTTTTTCGGGTCCGAGCAATTTACTTCAGTGTTGTCGACCTGTTATTACCCCCCGGTTTTTTTTTTTTTAAAAAAAAATGTCTTCGTTTTCGTCCTCTGCACTGCCACATATGACGGTTTGTGTTTAGTGAGTTTTTACTGCGAAGAAGTGCCAATCATTGGTCAAAGGCATAAGATTAGTGCCATAATTTTGTTTTATTTTGGTACGATTTCTTGGAGTGCGTTTTCAGTATAGGTGGACGACTGTGGGAGTGTGTGGTTGACTTCAGACTTTAGAATAACCCTTGGTAAATAAATAGTAAAAACAACTTGGTGACTGTTAATCTGGTGTTCTTAAGTATACGAGTCAGGATTAATGCTGGAATCTTGGAGGATGCTCTCATGCTGAGGTTATGGTTTTATGGATTGATTTTTTTTTTCTCTCTTTATTCTTTGCCCATATGATTGTTGCTTAGTATGAAGCAGACTGACTATGCCAAGTTCTCAACTTCCTCTCAGAATTATCTTTTGGTCCGTCCAATCAAGATAGTTTTCTTCTCCACGAGGGCCCTTTATTGACATATTATTCGTTGATTAGTTGAGTTTTAAATAAAAAACTTCAATCTTAATCGTGTTGGCAAAACATGATTTGGTCTGTGGAAACTGATAAATATGCCTTGGTATCAGGTGTGGATCTCTAATTGTTCATAGGTGGTCCGTGAATTGATTTGGACCAATTGAGCAATGAAACCTGCATGTTTTGTGTCAACTTTTGATTACTATACTAAATCCTCTTCACCTCTTCGATGGCTCTAAATGTATTTTAAAGAACATTATCTCCAGTTTCAGATATACTAATTTAGTTGCAGTATTTGCTGATTGAGAGTGACTGCCGCACTTTAGCAGAACTGACAGATCAACTTAAACATACATGGAATTGCCTTTCTAAAGAAATGTAGTTGGTTGTAGCTTGTATAACTTGCCACCCCTTCTTTTACCTTCCCTAACAGATCTTGAACTTCCAGAATGTATGACAGCTCCAAGGATAGGCTTTGGAAAAAATAGTAACATATACTTTTGGATTAAAAACAACTCTCTGTTGAAGTGGCTATATCAAGGGTTGCATTCTGGAATGGTGACTACCATATTGAACTTACCTGTTGCTCACAAAAACTATTGTCAGATCTTTTTTTTCCCCAGTATTTCTGTGGATTCTTTAGATTGTAGTAACAAAATTAAGAAACAGAGCTATCTTTTTTATTTCTTTAATCATGGACAGTTATAAATTGGGTCATCTTGTTTAATAGGTTCAAGAATGCTATGAAGTTGCTGCTGAGTATGAAACAAAACATGACTCACAAAAGCTTGATAAACTTGGCAAGATGATAACAAGCTTGGATCCTGGGGACTCTATTGTGATTGCCAAGTCATTTTCACACATGCTCAACTTGGCCAATTTGGCTGAGGAAGTCCAGATAGCTTACCGGAGGAGAATCAAGCTCAAGAAGGGTAACTTCGCTGATGAAAACTCAGCAATCACAGAATCTGACATCGAGGAAACACTTAAGAGGCTTGTTGTTGACCTTAAGAAATCACCTGCTGAGGTATTTGATGCCCTGAAGAGCCAGACTGTTGACCTGGTTTTCACTGCACATCCAACACAGTCTGTGAGGAGATCACTGCTTCAGAAACACTCGAGGTTAGTTAGCCAAACGGTACATCATAACTGACATGATTTCATTTTTATTTAATATTATTATGGCATTCTTATTTCAGGATACGGAACTGTTTGGTTCAACTCTACTCAAAAGATATCACTCCAGATGATAAGCAGGAACTTGATGAGGCTCTGCAGAGAGAGGTACTTGTTGCTAACCTAACCTTTATTTGATGCATACGCATAATCTAGTCATACAACTAATCATAGCTTAGGAACAAATATAAGCATGCCTAATTTCTTGCTTGAACTCTTATTTTTTCAGATCCAAGCTGCCTTCAGAACTGATGAGATCCGAAGAACGCAGCCCACTCCCCAAGATGAAATGCGTGCTGGTATGAGCTACTTCCACGAAACTATATGGAAAGGTGTTCCAAAGTTCTTGCGCCGGGTTGATACTGCATTGAAGAACATTGGGATTGATGAGCGTGTTCCTTACAATGCACCTCTTATTCAGTTCTCTTCTTGGATGGGAGGAGATCGTGATGGTGAGTAACATCTGTATGAATTTAGTTTTCCTTTTCATGTTTCTTAAAATGGACTATTTGTGTTGCCTACTTGCATTGTTTCTTGTCTTTATTTAATGGGAATATGACTAGCCCATGCTCCTGTGTTTGCACCATGCCCTTTTTAGGTAATAACGTTTATGTTTGTATTCTAAATTTGCAAATAAAGGTAATCCAAGAGTGACGCCAGAGGTTACCAGGGACGTATGCTTGCTTGCCAGAATGATGGCAGCAAACTTATATTGCTCACAGATTGAGGATCTTATGTTTGAGGTAACTATTACTCTGTTATTCCGGCTGTAGTTGATAACTTCATTGCATCTGATTATTGATGTGGATAACTTTAAATGATTATTACAGTTGTCTATGTGGCGATGCAATGATGAGCTGCGTATTCGAGCTGAAGAGCTGCATCGTTCTACTAAGAAGGATGCCAAGCATTACATAGGTAGGTATCAGTGATATCATCTAAACCTTCTTAATGATGATATCTATTAGGCCATTTGATTTACTTCATTTCTGTCCCCAGAGTTTTGGAAGAAGGTGCCTCCCAATGAGCCATATCGGGTGATACTTAGTGATGTGAGGGACAAACTCTACAACACTCGTGAGCGGTCACGGGAGCTTTTATCCAGTGGGCATTCTGAAATTCCTGAGGAAGCTACGCTGACAAATGTTGAGCAGGTTGAAAATTTTTCCATAGTGTTCGAAAATAATGTTGATTTTATTTTTCCATTGGATTCTAATCTGTAGAAGCCATCTCTTTCAGCTGTTGGAGCCATTGGAGCTATGTTACAGATCACTTTGTGCTTGCGGTGACCGCGTAATTGCGGATGGAAGCCTTCTTGATTTCTTGCGTCAAGTCTCCACCTTCGGGCTCTCCCTTGTGAGGCTCGACATTAGGCAAGAATCAGATAGGCACACCGATGTACTCGATGCTATCACCACGTACCTGGGGATAGGATCTTACCGCGAGTGGACTGAGGAACGTCGCCAACAATGGCTATTATCTGAACTCAATGGGAAGCGTCCGCTATTTGGCCCGGACCTTCCCAAGACTGAGGAAATTGCTGATGTTCTTGATACATTCCATGTCATTGCTGAGCTTCCTGCTGACAATTTTGGTGCTTATATCATTTCCATGGCAACAGCTCCCTCAGATGTACTTGCTGTTGAGCTTCTCCAACGTGAGTGCCATGTGAAGACACCACTTAGAGTGGTCCCACTGTTTGAGAAGTTGGCGGATCTTGAGGCTGCCCCAGCTGCATTGGCTAGATTATTTTCAATAGATTGGTACAGGCAGAGGATCAATGGCAAACAAGAGGTCATGATTGGGTATTCAGACTCTGGCAAAGATGCTGGTCGTCTCTCAGCAGCTTGGCAACTATATAAAGCTCAGGAGGAGCTCATAAAGGTTGCAAAGGACTTTGGTGTGAAGTTGACAATGTTCCATGGCCGTGGTGGAACAGTTGGAAGGGGTGGTGGTCCCACTCACCTTGCTATCTTGTCCCAGCCACCAGAAACGATCCACGGTTCGCTCCGGGTCACTGTTCAAGGTGAAGTCATTGAGCAGTCCTTTGGTGAGGAACACTTGTGCTTCAGAACGCTGCAGCGTTTTACGGCTGCTACCCTGGAGCACGGAATGCATCCACCAAATGCACCAAAGCCAGAATGGCGAGCTCTTCTTGATGAAATGGCAGTTGTGGCAACAGAGGAATATCGGTCCATTGTCTTCAAAGAGCCACGCTTTGTCGAGTATTTCCGCCTCGTAAGTCCTTGTTCAGTTGTTCTTGGTCATTGTCATGTTACAGTAACATAAGCTGCTAAACAAAACTTTTGGAATAGGTTTGACCTGATACTTATATGAATCTACGCAGTACTATGGAAATTATATATTTTGCCAAGCTAAAATGGTCATCAAATCAATCCAGTCAGATGCTAAATTTAGCTACTATTTACATTTTGATGTTTGTGTTGACAGGCAACACCTGAAACAGAGTATGGCAGGATGAACATTGGAAGTAGGCCATCCAAGAGAAAGCCGAGCGGAGGCATTGAGTCACTCCGTGCAATTCCGTGGATCTTTGCTTGGACCCAAACACGGTTCCACCTACCAGTCTGGTTAGGCTTTGGAGCTGCATTCAAACATGTCCTCCAGAAGGACATCAGGAATCTCCACATGCTCCAAGAAATGTACAATGAGTGGCCTTTTTTCAGGGTCACCATCGATCTTGTTGAGATGGTGTTCGCCAAAGGTAACCCTGGCATTGCTGCTCTGTATGACAAACTCCTTGTCTCAGAAGATCTACAGCCACTGGGTGAGAAGCTGAGGGCCAACTATGAAGAAACCCAAAAGCTTCTCCTTCAGGTTTGTTAAACAAAAAACATACGATTCTGCATTTTGTTTTGACCACCATGGCACCATCCCAGCATTTACAATATACTGAACTCAATTTTGGGCTTCAGGTTGCTGGGCACAGGGATCTTCTTGAAGGTGACCCCTACCTGAAGCAGCGGCTTCGTCTCCGAGACGCCTACATCACCACCCTGAACGTCTGCCAGGCCTACACCCTGAAGCGGATCCGCGACCCAGACTACCATGTTGCGCTGCGCCCCCACCTGTCCAAGGAGATCATGGACTCCAGCAAGCCGGCTGCAGAGCTTTTGAAGCTGAACCCGGCCAGCGAGTACGCCCCGGGGCTGGAGGACACCCTCATCCTCACCATGAAGGGCATAGCTGCTGGTCTCCAGAACACTGGTTAAGACAAGGAGAGGATCTATTTCTTCTGATCATTTGCTTTAGGCCTTTTTTTTTTTGTTTGTTTCGCCAAAGTTAGCTGCGTCTTGGTCTCCCTACACCGTGAGAAAATAATGACCTTTTCACCGATGTAGTGGTGATTGGTGAATAAAACCGAGACAATGGGCATCCCTGATCTGTCTGTGGACAGTTGTGTTGTAACTTTGCAATGGAACATGGCAACATCCTGTATCTGTTCTGCCTGAAGTATTTCACTGGATTGTAAGAATTGTGGTTTCCAGCTAGGTTCCAAGTCCTCTTTGCAATCTGTTGTTGGTTTACGAGTTTCTTCCAAGTTCCTTCTGCAATCTGTTCCTAGCTTATATGAGTCAGAATTGCACTATAGTGTGCAGTCAGTATCACAGTTCAGCTGAACCGTAGAGCCCTATCTCTGAAATGTATGTGGAATATTTTCATTCCAGCATTCTATTTGAGCGTGCCGAGAAAGTAACGTAACACCTACGGGAAAACAAAAAAAGATACCAAACCGTACTATTTTTTTTACAGAGGGCTGCTAGGCATCTTCCTATTCAATTTATTTTAAGAAAAACAAGAGTCCAAACAGAAATGTTAGGCTAAAAAAAGTTAAAAATAAATTTGAAGTCTTGTCTGCTGCATTTATCGCAAATATGACTACTCTGCATAACCAAATACTTAGATCTGAATGAACCCTCGTAATAGCTTTTGAAGACCGTGTTGGGGGAGAATTTAGGAGCTTTTGCTTCTCCAGGAAGCTGGAAAAGCTAAAAGCTTCCCCAAATAGTTGTTTCTTTAAGGTCAATCTCAATACATGTTTCATCACATAGTTACCAAGACTGTTACGTTACATTTACCATTGATTGAAACTCCCTCTCACTCTATAGGTTCATGGCACAATTCCATATACAACATGTAGCATTTAATTCTCGCATGGTGTATGGCCAAATGTGTTTAGGGAAAAACAAAATAGCTCTCAATGCTAGTTTAATATCTTAGTAATTGTAAATGATGAGTGTCATGGTGATGAAAAGTTGAAAAGTGCCCACTTTACATAACAAGCAGGGGAGCTCGGTTCAGGCCGTTTCCTGAGCTTTTCCCTTCAACCTTTTCAAGCTCTCCAGCACCCACACATCTCTTTACTGCTGCCACCGCCTTGTGCTGCTCCCTCCACCGCCGGTCGCTGCTCCCTCTGCCCGCCCCCTTCATCGCCGGCCGCTGCTCCCTCCGTTAGGCCCCACCGAGTGCCCCTCGATGTTGGCAGGTCCTTCCCTCCACGCCTGTTCCCTCCACTCCGATGTCGCCCCCGCCCTCTCCTTCGTGTGAGATGCCGCCGCCCCTCTATACTTGTCGGGTCTCTCCATCCTTTCCCTCTCTGTGGGACACTTTCGCGCCCAATGGCCAAGAAGCTCTACCAAACAGACGTAAGCTTCTATGAGAAGCAACTTTTGGACTAGTTAGTAGAGGTTTTTTTTGGTAAGTGTCATAGTGAATGATTAATGGAACAACATTTTGTTGATCTTATGACCAGAATTTTTCTCCAGGAATCAATCTACTACTTTAACTTTTCGTATATTCCTTAATGTTGCGCTTATATATTTTTAAGAGTAAAATGCATCAGAGGTCCATCAACTTGTAGGATGTCACTTAGTTCCATAAAATCCCAAAGTGCATTTTTGGGTCCACGAACTTGTTCAGTCGTTCACGACAGGTCCATAACGGTCCACGTGTGCTTCTAACACTGATATGGCATGCTAACTTGGCTCCTCAAAACGCCTCCTAGTTGATGCATTTCATCGAGCAAGTTACGAGTGCCGACGCGAGCTCATTGGCTCCTCAAAAGGTATTTTAGACTTCTGAATACATATAACAAAATAAACTAAAAATAAACGAAAAACACGTGTGTAGGCCGCCAAGACAGACTAATTTTATCGAGGAGCTCAATGGAAGACCGATGCATTCTCACCTAGGATCGAGAGGAAACCTGTTGGGGGTAGGCACACGTTAGGTATATGCCATCTAAAATGTCTTCAATCTGTACGAAAGAACAAGTATACGGTTTGAATAAAAGGCTTTTTTAATAATGCAACAAGAGGTCTCGAGGTTTGAATAAAAGGTACAAGAAGTTTATTTAATCGATTGGATATCCTCCGTCAGATTCATAGGAAGAGGAGTTCTTGCTACTCAGGAAATCAAAACACTAATTAGATCTTGTGACAATACAATTTCTAATTAGCAATATCGGTCTGGACTATTTCCTAAACTGGTTTTCTAAACCGGCCTGATGCATTTTCTTGGGCGTAGCTTTTTCTAAGATCCTAGCTCTCCAGTCCGAACTCCAAATCAAACAATAGGCATATGAATGGCGATGAAGGCTAAATGGCATTATGAGGATTTTTGTTAAAACCGATTTAACTGGTTTGACAAACTAGTAAGGCATATTTTTCCCATTTGTACCAATTTTGATTGTCCATACTATATTTGTTATATTGAATAAAATATGTGGTAATACTTTTATTTATATATTTCACACGTAAGAATATATGCTCTCATATGAATTGGTACCTTATAAAGGAGACAAGAATCTGTATTTCTCTTCGTGTGTACTCCCTCCGTCCCAAAATGATAGTCGTTTTGGATGTTCGTGCCACGAGTTTGACTAGGTTTGGAGGAAATATGTGTAACATTTAGATCTTCAAATATTTTTTTATAAAAACTAAACCTTAATATCTATCTAGTGATATCTATAGTGTATCATAAAATTTATTATATTGTTATATATAATTGGCCGTAGCATTTTCTCGGGAGGTGATAAAGACTATAATTTTGGGACGGAAGAGTACTTCATTCGTAGAAATCTCAAACTAGAGGGACCAGGGTGCACAAGCAAGCAAACGACCATTCTCTTCTTAGTCTTCCCTACCTGCGCCGCCTCCTTGCCCCCGATCTCCCTCCGCCTCCGCTGCGATCCCAAGGACTACCAAACCCTAGCCGAAGCCCTCCTCTGTCCACCATGGCAAACAGCAGCCTTCCCCGCCGCATCATCAAGGTGACGCGTCCTCTCAACCGTCTAATTTCGATTTCTTTCCTTTCTTTTTACTGCAGACATGGTGATTTTTGGTGGTTTGCTTCCTGCAGGAGACGCAGCGGCTGCTCAGCGAGCCAGGTGGGATGTTCTACGCATGAAAAGATGTTGATTTGGTGGTTTATTTTTTTCTTTCTTTCTTTTCCCTAGGATTTAGTTACAGTAAGCTGATTAACCCAAAGGGCATCTGCCTTGTATTCTTCATTTAGCTGAAGAAATGCTAGAACGTATAATTTTATCAGGCGGATATGGTCAAACTATGCAAAGGTAGTTTCCCTTTTATGTCTTGATGATTGTTCCTTTAGATATTTTTGGGATTTCTTAGATGTTTTTTTAATGTTTCTGGGGTTGTGTGGGCTGCTACTTTTGCAGCTAATTTTTGGGACTCTTATATTGGTTTATGTTTTACTGGGGTTGTATGTGGCCTGCTATTTGTGCAGCTCCAGGAATCAGTGCCTCACCATCGGAGGAGAACATGCGCTACTTCAATGTCATGATCCTTGGCCCGTCGCAGTCACCATATGAGGGTGAGGACTCTTTTCCTCTTGTTCTTCTGTTCTGTATTTTAGTTTCCTTAGACATCATGTGTATGTCTAATTTAGTAATATGGTCCTCTAACTTGGAAATGGTGGGATGGATTTGCAATTTTTGGAAAATTTTATTCCATACCATTCAGATGTACTAACTTTAGTCAAATACTCAAATACCATTGAGTCACATTAGTTCACTTTAATAACATCAAAAAGTGCTTCATCAAGATTTTACAGTGCGTCCCATTTTTTTTCTTTCTGTTTTTAATTATGTTTTCACAGTTTCCTGTTTGCCTATTTTCACTATGTTAAAACAAAGTTTAGGAAACTCTAGTGCATGCCTCCACTGCTGTTCTGTTCTCAATTCTGTTGTGCTGCCCCTGGTGGCTCATGCCGTAAAGTGCTATCGCACCTCCACTTTGCTTGCCCTTTCAGCTCCAGTGAGCGCCTCTCCTTCACCCTTACTTCCTTATACTCTCAGCTGAGATCAGAACCTCTAAGACTTGCAAATCCTGTAGCGAGCCTCTTTCTCAGTCATTTCCCCCATGGCCTGCATGCTCCTCAGCTCCTGCTCCAAATCAGGGATCTATGTGACATCCGTCATGGCGTCATCAATCTGTGGCATGGTCCTGTTTAGCATTTGTGTGAGGAACATATTCACGATAGACCCATGCTCCAGGTTTGACAGCAGTATTTCTCCTCCAGGGTGCAGCCCAGCGAGAAAACGAGGGGGCAGTGGTGCAGGTGGAGATAAATTGCTGTGATTGTGCATGGGACTAGATTGCTGTGGTTGGGTTGCATTGGACACATAATGCAAGCAAGAAATCTCTGGCTTGGGCTGAGTGAAGAGGCATCCATTTAACAGGAGCAACCAGCCAAACAAGCTGATAACTCTAGTAATGTGGAAAACACATTGAACAAATTGTCATTCTAAGATTTCTATTTTTGACTGTAAATATTTGGAAAGTGGGATGGGGTTTTGCTATTAGTTCCTGTAACCTATATCCAAAGTATTTTCTGCCAGTGCTAGCAAACAAGTCATCGCTGCTAGCTCTTCTTGTTTGCACGAGGCATTTTTGTTTTTGTGCTTTCTAAGTGCGCTCTGATGACTATTGATTGGACTACTTGTCAGGAGGAGTTTTCAAGCTCGAATTATTCCTGCCCGAAGAATATCCAATGGCTCCACCAAAGGTGTGTTTAATCACTACTCTACTCATTAGTAGGGTTTCAGTAATGCTATAGTCCTACAAATTGTTAGTCAATATACATAGTTCTGCTGATGCTTGTCAAGCTTAATTGTAGAGTGCATCAAATTCATAAAGGTTACATATGTGTTGCTGCTGAATCAGATTTAGATTTCAGCTTCACATTTATCTAGAGATGATCATATGTTTTTTATGTGACCCCAGCCACTAAAAATATTCTTGCAAATTTAGGTGACTTGACTTTTATAACATCGTTCATTGCTTTTATTTTACTGACTTAGTTTCGTCCTCTACTGTATTCATTAGTATATTTCATATCTTGGTAGTTAATTGTTACAAGACCCATAAGAAAATTTAGGTATTTAGGGTTTCTGAAGTTCTGATTCATTACTGAACACAGGTTCGCTTTCTCACAAAAATTTATCATCCAAACATTGACAAGGTAAGTTTGTCACCTCTTGCTTCCCTCTTACGGTATTTGGATATATTGTGTTGCTTAATACTCACACTCCTACAGCTTGGTAGGATATGCCTTGATATTTTGAAGGACAAGTGGAGTCCTGCCCTTCAGATCCGTACAGTTCTTCTAAGGTAAATATTTTTGCTTCTCTGCTTTTCTATATTAATGTCAGCCTTTTTTAATATATTTTGGCAAAGAGTTCAAACTTATTCTTGAAAGTACGAACCAAACACAGCTCCACTAAACAAGCTATGTGATTTCTGAATGGGCTTATAAGCTTACAATATTAAGAGACACTACATAGTGGCAGATGTGCACCTTCTGAGCTTGTGTTGCACTTTGAAGTCCTTGGCCACTAAAAAGCAGGATTAGCATATTAATTTGTAAGTAAAGACCCTTTCGGAAATAAGAAATTATCATGCCGCCTTGCCATAAAGTGGATGATGTGTACATTGTAGTTAATGAAGCTTCACTTGCTGCCCTGCATACTATTTGTCTGAATACCATTAGAATGGGAGCAAAACATTTACATGTTGCCAAATCAAGCCATGCTCAGACATCTACAGCATGTTTGCTCTGAACTTACTAAACAAAAATCCTATCAGAAGTAAGAAATTGTCAGGCAGCCTTGCCATGAAGTGTATGATGTGTACATTGTAGTGGTGGAAGCTGCATTTGCTGAATCGCTGTATATTATTTGCCAGAGTGCCATTAGAATTGGTGGCAAGATATTTACATGTTTCCAAATCAACCCATGAATTCATTGATCAGACATCTGCAGCATGTTTGCTCCATTCGCAAATCCGTTCACATGTCTATTGTGTGTGCTTTGTATTTGTTATCTTAATCATAATGAATGCATGAAGTGGGATGTACTCAACTCATATGCCTTCTTCACTACTTTTATCTTCTGGTGTTTAAACTTCTACCAATTTGCTCCATTCACAATCGGTCCACATATGCCTAGTGTGTGTCGGTTATCTCTCAATCTTTATTCATTTGCATACATAGGGATGCACACAGTTCATATGGCTGCTAAACAACCTTCAGAGTGCTGGTGTTTGTGCTCTTCCTGATATTTTACTAAAAAAAAGTCAGAGAAAAAAAACCAAAGTCATTGAACTTAATATAAGTATGGTACGAATCATTACAAGCCTGGGGTATGGGAAATTGACTAGCGATAGAGCTTGCAATTGCATTGACATGATTGAATTCAGCAGCTGACAAACATTTTGTTTGCACTTGATGTTTCTGGTCTTCAGCATCCAGGCGTTGCTTAGTGCCCCAAATCCTGATGACCCGCTCGCTGACAATGTTGCAAAGCACTGGAAATCTAATGAGACTGAAGCTGTGGAAACAGGTGAGAATAACTTTAATCTGTTGATCTTTAGCTACAAAACTCGGATGAATTGTTCAGCTCAATGGTATTCTTAATTGACAGCCAAAGAGTGGACTCGTGTGTATGCCAGTGGAGCATGAGCTTTGCACGATGCAATGCTTGCTTGGTAATAGTCTGCCTGGTGGAGCTGAGCTCGAACATCCATCGACTGGTTTCATTCGGAGCTGAAGGGGTCTAGTGACGTGTCGATTTTATCGTTTTTATGGTGGGCCTCGAGTCTGATGTACAGTAGTCTAGTTGGCCTATGACGAACCCTCATCATGGGTGTAAAGTGTTTCTTTGGTATCATGGTATGTCCTTTTCCTTAGAGGACAGATGGTTATATATGTCATAATAATATGTCCTGAGTTGATGAGTGTGGCTGCCGTTTCTCGAAGGAAGTCTTGCGATTCAACTACCACCTCAGTTTGGTTTTGATCATTAAATTACAAAACCGGGAATCTTTAGTCCTCTCAACTCTTAAAAGCGATCGTATTTGGCCATCAGGTGGGGTAGACGGTTTCGCCAAGGTAGACGACATGTGGTGGTGGTGAGGCCCACCTGTTAGGCCAAGTCATGTAGATGAGGCAGACACCAAATGCAATTGGTGAGCACGGATTTCAAGCCTAGGTGGTGTAGTGGATTTCCAAAACATATAGGCAGCAGGAATTCCTGCACCTTTCTTCTCATCTACTCCTGTTTTGTTGCGTAGGCCTTGTTGATAGTAGTGTCCGTCACATATTTGTGGTTGTGCCGCATCTATCATTTCCACCATTTTTGCTCATGGGTCGGCACAGATCAAAGGGCAGACTTCTTCAAAGACTTTATAAGGGCAGTCGCAACGGTCGTTAGTGCTCTCTATAAATTTCCACATCATCATTTTAGATTAAAAAATTGAGAAGAGAGACTGGTGTCGCCACACCTAGCGAGAGTCGATAGCACGGTTATCAATACCAAGATGGCCCTGCCCATTCAGTTCAGGCGTAGCGTGTGAGAAGAGAAGGGAAGGAGGAGATTAAACAAAATATATAAATATGGGCCCACATTAATTAGATAAATTATGTTGTAGCAAGAGCGTTGGATGGATGAGCTATATGACTTATATCTACGTGAACAATGGTTATAGAGAGCTCTTTACTTTAACTATTGTTGGTGCCCTAAGTTTTGAAGTATGTCTCATAGAAAGACTTGACGATAAGATATCCTACTAAATGGCCCAATTGCTGCATTTAAGGTCTCTTACATCACTTTGAGTCAGCTGGTGGGGTGGCAAGGGCGATAATGACCATGTCTGCAACTTCCTTACTGGAATGGGTGATGTTAACAACTTTCTTGTCATCTCTTGCATCCTTAGCCTTCTCGATATTGACACTAGATGTTAATGACTGCTCCATTGTGGCACCCAAGGCTTTTTTTTATTATTATCTGGTGTGGTGGAGGCAATGATTCCGCTGAAAGTCTTATGCATTTTCTTGTTCATGTCACTTATAGACTTGGTGGTGGTGCATTCCGATGGTAGCGGAGCAGCTTTTGCAAAAAGAATGAACAGGACGATCTTAGTTCCATTGCCAACTATGCTTACAATTGGTAGACAGTAAATTCAAGGAAATGTTGCTATGGATGCCAATGTGATGATACCTTTACTGGCGACTGTGATTTCTAGAAAATAATAGGTTAGGCCATAGCGTGAGTGAAGGGAGGTCCATGGTGAGCCATTATCGTGTGGTAGGTCCAAACTTGGATTGTCTACCTTGGGGACATGTGCATGCATGGTTTTGGAGTACAACATGCTTCCGCTTCTGCCTCCTACTTTAACCCGAGTAAGAATTATGAGCCACGCATCATAGCTACCCATGTCTCTATTGCAAGTGTCCATGTATTGTTTCACATTTCTTGCCACACGTTTGTACTGATCTAGAGCCAAGTCAAATGAGGTGAACGAGTAGGGAGCGAGCAAAGCCTGCATCTCTTCTCCTGCAATGGGCAGTTTTTCTTCTATCCGGCACTATCTGGACAATTTTGCAAGTGGTATTCATGTTAGATGAACTTGGGGCCACACAAGAATGGTGCATCGTTATGAAACGTAATCGGTTGCTGCAAATTGATTTTAGACACTGCTATAGGAAATGCACAAAACGTAAGTGTAGGGATCCAAAGTTGAGAAATTATTTGCACTGGCCTATGGGAGCTACATAATTATACTAGTTACAAAATCGATATCATTCAGAGCTTGTACAAAGGGTTGCAGTAAGAAGAAGCACTGATTCTCACACATAGTTTTCATCCATCACGATGCTTGAGGTCAGAATAGTGACTCTTGATCGCATTACCTGTGTAGTCCATGTGCACTTATTTGTCAGGTTCACAGCATGAGAACCGAAGTTTACAATATGCCAAGGCTTTGGAGTCAAAGCAATAGCTATATGAGGATATCCGTATTTTGCAAAATATTACAACGCTACTTTGTGACCTGAAAGCAATACACGCATTCAAGAAATATTACAACTGATGCTAGAAATCGTTGCAAAATATTACAACGCTACTTTGTCACTGTGATTGTCCCTCCAGTTACTGCCAATGAATCAGAGTAGTTGGATGTCATTGTAGTTGGATGAATCACTGGTCCACTTAATTTCACAAAAAATGTCTACAGCCAGTTGCTGCAAGGAGTTGAAGACTATTGCATCTGGGTTCCATTTCTAGCTGATATAGAAGTTTAAGACAACATCATTGCTATTGCCAAAATAAAAAGGCTTAGATGAACTAAAGCATGAAGCTCAGTAATCTTTACATAAACATAATTAACGAGCCAAGCTCGTGCACGTGCCGCTGGCTGATCTCGAGCGGCCGGTCGGTATCGCGCAGACAGCCTAGATTGGGCGTTTTTCCTTGATTTTGCAAAAATACCCTTGGTGTTTGGCAAAATCAACCCACTGTTCGGCCTCACACTCAGATTTTTGTTGTGATAAAATCCACACTTTTACCGAAATCAACCCACGGTCCAACCTTCTAGATGCAAAATTTTCAAAAGGAAAACCTGCTGTCCTTATCCTCTCATAGGATTAATATTCGCGAAAACCCTCAAATTTCACTTAAATCACGTCACAACACGATTCCATTCCTTACTCCTACATGAGAAACCATTATACATATAATTTTGATCACCAAAAACACTGATTCAAATCAAAAAGGTGTCCAACATAAAATTTCCTACAATTTTCAAAATCCATAACTTTTTTATACAACATATTTTAAAATTCAAAACATTTACATAATTTTATTCGCACAAATATGTACATGGCGGGCCAATTATTTCTTCGATTCGGACACGGATGAAAAGTGTTCAATACAATTACTGCTCGAAAATTCGAAAAGCTAAAGCTTTGCCACATAACAAATTTTTTAAATTCACAGTATATTTTCATAATTCATTCCTGTTAGAGATAGAGTTGTATTTGTATTACATTACTTGTTCACCAAGGCCTATTATGGCTCTATAAATGACAGGTCACCCCCACGTATGTGTGTTGTGGTGTTTGCCCAATATTCTACATGGTATCAGCCTAAACCCTAGGCTCTACCCTTCCCCACCACCCCTTCCCTGCGCAGCCTCTCCTGGTTTGCGCCACCCCTCCCTCTCTTCCGCTGTGGCCTACACGCGACCCTTCCCTGGTCGTGCGTCCTCTCCACTACCACACCAGCGCCGGCTCTCCTCCCCTGGGGCGGCGCCTCTCCCTCAACAGATCCTTCCCCTGTTGATGTC
>JACEFO010002411.1:0-40073 GCA_015342445.1 Digitaria exilis | reverse complement strand
CCGCACAGTGCTCCAGTACTCAGGCCTTCAATGGTTGTGCCCTTATGCGGTCATCAACGCCCGACTCCGACGAGAAAGAACTTGAAGGTTCCGACGTGGCCTGAACACCAAGTGGAAGGCACAGTTGGCCACTCACGTACTGCCACGTAACGGCGATCTCGTGAAAGCTTTGCGTCACCCAGGAAGCACGCCTGTGGCGCACAAGGCGGCAGAGTGGAGAGGAGAGACTCCCGCTGGACCGTCAAGCGCGCGCACGAGGTCGCTTGTTCCCCGGCTCACCGCAGGGACAGTCCAGGGCACCTCAGGGCAAGCAGAAAAACCAACGCCCGGGAAATCAGCAAGGCAAGGGCAAGCAGCAGCAGCAGCGTGTGCAAGTTCGCCAAGGACGGCTCAACTACACCAACTTGGCCGACCTGCCCGAGGGAGCCCCAGACATGACTGGTATCTTCCCTATCTGCACTCAACCTGCTGTGATATTATTTGATTCCGGGGCAACGCATAGTTTTATAAGCACAAGATTTCATGTGAAATGCGGATTAAAATCTTACCATACCAAATCATCGTATGTGATATCAACTGCGGGAGGCAAGATTGCATCCAACCAAGTCACCCACAAGGTTCCAATCAGGCTGGGAAGTAAAACATTTCCTACTGATTTGATTCTACTTGGAATGGAAGGAATTGACATTGTGTTAGGAGCCAATTGGATGACTCAACATAAGGTTGTCCTAGATGTTGCGGAAAGAGTTGTTGAGATAAACTCGCCTACGCATGGCCCGAGTGTGCTATATCTGCCACAGCGGACTTGTGTTGATGCGTGTGCTTACACAATGGTAGAAACCCAACTAAAGGACATTCCGGTGGTATGTGAGTATGCCGATGTATTTCCGGATGACTTACCTGGGATGCCGCCGGATAGAGACATTGAATTCGTGATTGAACTTCAACCTGGCACAGCACCTATATCAAAGAGACCATATAGAATGCCGCCCAATGAATTGGCTGAATTAAAAATTCAACTCCAAGAATTGCTAGATAAGGGTTTCATTCGTCCAAGTGTATCACCTTGGGGATGTCCCGCTATCTTTGTGAAAAAGAAGGACCATTCCTTGAGGTTGTGTATTGATTACCGGTCTCTCAATGCGGTAACCATCAAGAACAAGTATCCGCTTCCCCGTATTGACATCTTGTTTGACCAATTAGCTGGCGCCAGAGTATTCTCCAAGATTGACCTACGCTCTGGCTATCATCAAATCAAAATCAGGCCTTGAGACATTCCAAAGACTGCCTTTTCCACACGTTACGGGCTTTATGAATTTTTGGTTATGTCCTTTGGACTCACGAATGCCCCAGCCTATTTCATGTACCTCATGAATTCGGTCTTCATGTCTGAACTAGACAAGTTTGTGGTGGTTTTCATTGATGACATTCTTATATATTCTAAGAATGAGGAAGAGCATGCCGAGCACCTTCGCATTGTTCTTCAGAGATTGAGAGATCACCAGCTCTATGCCAAGTTCTCCAAGTGTGAATTCTGGCTTGAGAGCATGAAGTTTTTAGGTCACACGGTTTCCAAGGATGGTATATCCGTGGATCCAACCAAGGTACAAGAGGTGCTAGATTGGCAACCACCTACCTCTGTCCATGAGATTCGGAGCTTTCTGGGTTTAGCCGGTTATTACCGCCGTTTTATTCCGGATTTCTCTCGGATAGCAAAGCCCATGACCGAACTCTTGAAGAAGGGAGTTAAATTTGAGTGGAATGACAAATGTGAGGAAGCTTTCCACACCTTGCGAAGACATTTAACTTCAGCCCCAGTTTTGGCTCAGCCCGATTGCACCAAGCCTTATGATGTCTATTGCGATGCATCAGGCACCGGTCTTGGCTGTGTTCTCATGCAAGAAAACCGGGTCATTGCTTATGCTTCTCGAGCACTTCGGCCTCATGAGCAAAACTACCCCACGCACGATCTTGAGTTAGCAGCGGTCATTCATGCTCTCAAGATGTGGAGACACTATTTGATGGGTGTTCCCTGCAACATATACACAGACCACAAGAGCCTCAAATATGTCTTCACTCAGGCACATTTGAATATGAGACAGCGAAGATGGTTGGAGTTAGCAAAGGACTATGACCTTAGTGTGCATTATCACCCCGGGAAGGCTAATGTAGTTGCGGATGCACTAAGCCGCAAGGCTCATTGTCATTGTCTTTCCGTGGAGTCCTACGCTGACACCCTGTGTCATGAAATGGCAAAGCTCAATTTGGAGATTGTTCCACACGGGTACTTCAGCCATATTGCAGTGGAACCAACCTTGCACGATCAGATTGTTGTAGCCCAATTAAATGACGCGGGCATTAAAGTTCTTAAACGGAAATTGTCTAAGGAGAAGGTGAAAGAGAAGTACAAATGTTTCCGGTTGGATGGGCAGGGAGTGATGTGGTTTGGACATCGCCTCGTGGTGCCCAAAAACACGGAACTCCGGAGGAAGATTATGGATGAGGCACATCTCTCTAAATTTTCTATCCATCCCGGCAGCACCAAAATGTACCAAGATTTGAAACAAAACTTTTGGTGGACTCGGATGAAGCGAGAAATTGCCACATATGTGTCGGAATGTGACACATGCCAGCGGGTTAAGGCCAGCCACTTGAAGGTAGCAGGCACGCTTCAACCTCTACCTATTCCCTCATGGAAGTGGGAAGACATAAACATGGACTTTATTGTTGGACTTCCCAGAACCCCTCAGGGGCATGACTCCATTTGGGTAATTGTGGACCGCCTTACCAAGACCGCACATTTTATTCCGGTCAATACCTTTTATAACGCTAAGAAGTACGCGGAGATTTATTTGGAGCGGATCGTTTGTCTACATGGGGTACCCAAGACGATAATTTCAGATCGTGGTGCTCCGTTCGTAGCACGCTTTTGGGAACAGTTGCAATTATCCCTAGGCACCAAACTGATCCGTAGTTCAGCATATCACCCACAGACCGATGGGCAGACGGAAAGGGTAAATCAAATACTTGAGGATATGCTTCGAGCTTGTGTTATCCATTATGGGAAGAATTGGGAGAAATGTTTGTCTCTGGCTGAATTCTCCTATAACAACAGCTACCAAGCGAGCCTTAAAATGGCACCTTTCGAAGCCTTATATGGCAGAAGATGTCGGACCCCGTTGTGTTGGTCCCAGGCAGGCGAGAGGTATGCTTATGGCCCTGACCTTGTAAAGGAAGCAGAGGAAAAGGTTAGAATCATTCGTGAAAATTTGAGAACTGCCCAGTCAAGGCAGAAGAGTTACTTTGATCAACGGCGGAAGCCACTTCAGTTTGAAGTTGGTGATCACGTGTATCTTAAAGTCTCCCCGACCAAAGGTGTGCAAAGATTCGGATTAAAAGGAAAGCTTGCACCTCGTTATATCGGCCCGTATGAAATTACTCAGCAATATGGGCCGGTAGCCTATCAAGTGAAGCTTCCCAAAAACCTTTCAGCTGTACACAATGTATTCCATGTTTCTCAACTCAAGAGGTGTCTTCGTGTTCCGACCGAAGTTGTTGAACAAGAGGAACTCTCGGTTGAACCGGATCTCTCTTATGATGAGCATCCCGTTAAGATCCTCGACAAGAAAGAGCGACAAACACGAAGGAAGGGAGTTAAAATGTACAAAGTTCAGTGGAGTCATCACTCCGAAGATGAAGCCACGTGGGAAACCGAGGACTATCTTAGGAAGAATTTCCCCGACATACTTTCATAAGCCGAGGTATTTCTTTTCCCCTCTCTATCTCTAGGTTTAATCGAATCTCGGGACGAGATTCCTTTTAAGGGGGGTAGGCTGTGACATCTCTGATGTCAAAAGAATTAAAAAGTGCAATTAAAATCAATGCAACAGGGAATTGGGTTGAAATTCAAAAATTCGTCGAAAATTCAATTATAATTCAAAAACAAGGGTTGTTTGGACACCCAACTGAAATCTCAAGACTTGGGTGCTGAACTTAAAAATCTCGGACCAAAGGAGTAGTTGTCATCACCTACAGCCCTTCGCGACAACCTCGCCACGGCGTTCGTTCCGCTCGATGACCCTCGAGCGGGGATGTCCGTCACGATCGAGCTTAGCCGTATATCCGTCCCGATCGAGCTATGTCCGTGACGATCGAGCCATGTCCGTGACGATCGAGCTATGTCCGTCACGATCGAGCCTAGCCAGTAGTTTCCGTGACGATCGAGGCCGCACGATAGGACTTACCCTCGAGCGACGTTCCGTCACCCTCGAGGCTCCGCAGCCAAGCTCGAGGGGGCACTTACCCTCGAGCGACGTTCCGTCACGCTCGACGTTCCGCAGCCAAGCTCGAGGACTCACCCTCGAGCGACGTTCCGGCACGCTCGAGGCTCCGCAGCCAAGCTCGAGCACTTACCCTCGAGCGACGTTCCGTCACGCTCGAGGCTTCGCAGCCAAGCTCGAGGGGGGCACTCACCCTCGAGTGGCGTTTCCGACCATTCGAGGCTCGGCAAGCTCGAGCTTGCGTTCAAGCTCGAAGCGCCGTAGCGCCTGGTCGAAGTGCCTGGTCCAAGCTCGAAAGTTGTGTCCCACACCTCTGACCCCAACTTTTAATTTTACCCGTTTCGAAGTTCAGTTCGAATTTTTGGAGAAAATTCGAATTTGGAAATCGGAGCTCCACGGGCATGCTACAGTGCCCCTGGCGCGCGCTGCGCTGGCCGGAGCTCGGCCGCCACGTGGCCGGCGAGCGGCGCAGGCGGCGCTGAGCTGGCCAAGCCGCGGCGGACGCTGGCGCTTGTCGCCTAGCTCTTGTCCGGCCACTCCCGAGCCATCACTTCGCCGCTGTCGCCTCGCCTCGCCTCGCGCCGCGGAGCGCCATCATACGGTCGCGCGCCGCCGTGGCCGCACGCGCGCTCGCGCCGCGCCGAGCGCACTGCAGGCGGTAGAGTCCATTCGCATCGCGCCAAAGCCTCTGCTGAGGATCTCCACTTCTTCACGCGATGATCTTTGACGCCCAACCGCGCGTGTGCGCTCTGTTCGAGCTCGCGCGCCATCAATGGCGACCGCGACAGCCACCCACGCGCTCGCACGCTCCCGAGGCCGCACAGTGCCTCCCTTGCGTGCTCAATCACTCCACCGCGCACTCACACCCCTCCTCTCACCCGCTCACTTGGCCATTTCCACTTCCCCGCGCTCGCTCGGTCTTCTTCCTCCTCGCGACGCGCAAGCCGAACCCAAGCTCTTCGCGAAATTCCTCGTCCACGCTCCACCATTCCCAAATCCATCCCGCACGGAGCTAGTCCACTCCACCAGCTCCAAAACCCCCAACTTTCCCCAAGACATTGACCCTTCTCCGGCGAGAATTCGTGAATTCCCCCAAATCGCGATTTTCGGCCGCCGGAGCACCCGCACGTCGAGCCCCTACTCCGAGCCATCCCCGAGGTCAACCGAGCACGCCATTGGCATCCTCGAGCTCCACTGGTGCTCTAGGACCCCTCGAACCTCGGCGAACGACCCCGAGCTCACCGGCGTAGAAGCCGCGGCGGCCGCGCCGCCACCACCTCGTCGCCGGCGAAACTCCGACCATCCCCGGCCTCCCAACCGTCCCCAAACGACTCGTGGTGAGCCCAGGAAGCTTTTCCCCCACTTCCCCGAGCCTAGTTCGCCGCCGTTTGGCCGGCGCAACTCCGGCGAGGTCCCAGGGACCCAAGTTCATCGTCTACCTTTGTTTAGGGGTCTCTGCGCAAAAGTCCAGGGACTCGTTCGCGAAGTTTTGAAAGATCTAGGGTTCTCTGCGTAAAAAGATTCTTAAGTCTAGGTTTGATTTTCCCGAAATTGTAAAATCCATTAAAAATCGTACAAAAATCAGAAAAATGCACAAAAAGACTCTCTGGATTCGTGAGAGTCTAAACTACAATCTCTATTAGATATGTTTGTACTTTTGACGAGCTGTATGTGAATTAAAATTCAAACTATGAAAACCTAAAGTTGTGCACCATTTCCAATCCAGAGCTACGCTAGGGTTGAGCTTTGGATATGATGTTTGTAGTGACTTTGGACAGCTTGTGTCCAAAGGGGACTAAAAAAAAAATATGAACTACAGCTCCTGTTTTGAATTAAAATAGGTTTTCTGTCTTTTTGCAGTGCAGAAATCATTAAAAATAATCTGGGCAGTGAAAAATCACCATTTTGCTCCAGAGGACTAAAAACTTGTTAGCACACCTGTGAAAAATGAGAAACTTAATTTTTGCTCTGTTTAGGATGGCAAATAATTAAATATGTGTTTTTGGTTAGAAAATCATTGAGGACTACCCAAGGGTTATTTTGAGCCACCACTTGGCCAGAGCCCTCCTCATACTTATGCCTAGCTTTGGTAGAAAGATCTCCTGAAATAGATGAAAATTCAATTTATTATGCATTTATTTCACTTTCTGCAGCTAGCTGTTTGCACATTTTTAATAAATTATGTGTAGCGCAAAATTAGCTAAGTTTTGGAATGAGCTTAGCTCTATTACTCCAGTAGCTGTCATAAAGTTTATAGATAAAAATGATGAACAGAATTGGAGAAACAAAAATGAGAAGTAATCTAGATGGAAATCGATTTATATAAAAGAATAAACCTTTTTGTAGTTGGTTAGAATAAAATAAATGGAATCTGAAATTCCAGAACAGCCACCCTAAGTTATGCATCTCATGTAGAAGGCGCCATCCCGAACGGCAACTACCACCTCATTCCCGCAGACGAGGAAGAAGCCCCGGAGCCCGGTGCCGGTGCAGACGTGAACAACCCGGAGGCTAACTCTCAGTCCGAGCAAGAAGGCAAGCCCCGGAGCATAACCTAACTTTACCAAATTATGCACTTTGAATTCTCTATGTTTGTGCATTTACGTTTCAAGGAATTGATTGAATACCTTAGCTGCACATTTCCTAGTACCTATGACTTGCAATACTAGTATGAAAGGATCGATAGGGCATTGCTTTAGGTCCGTTACAAGTCGAGTGATTTCCTGTCACTCGCGAGACATAGGAATTGCTTGTCTTTACTTATGTTGGAATCATAAGGATTGAAGGGCGGGATGATAGATGTAGATCTCCCGTCCGTGTATGATAATTGATTAAGGTCGAAATGTGTGGTTGAGTGTGTCAAGTTTTTGAACGTACCACATGCATGCCGATGTATGGGGATCGGTAAGCCCGGTACCAGATTGAAGCAGCTAGGGCCGATAGCCATCTCTCCTTGGAAACTTTGTTTTCCCCTGCCGTACACTTGTGGATATATGCGTGAGACTGTGAGTGAAGCAGTAAACCTTTATCCTAAGGAAATGGACCCGGTTCCGAATTGTGGATCGATGGGAAAGGTTGGAAATGCTTGTACCTTTTATAGCAAGCAGAGTATCCGTGTGTGTTGGGTTTCCCCTGGCCAGGTAGCAAAATTCGGTTCGAACTGTCCGCTTCTCGCGGTTAATGAGACTGCTTGACCGCCCTGCTACATTGAGTAATAAGTGGAATTATGAGATTATGAATTTGTTCTATGAATTAATTTGTATTGCTCCACTTGCATGCTTAGAGAGGATGCTAATCTAGAATGGTTAAATAAACTAGAAACTGATGCTAAAACTTGAAAGCAAGGATCTACCTTTAGTTGCTTTTTGGCAAACAAACCCACCAGCCAAAAGCCTCTCATTGTCTAGATGTCGGTGATGTAGTTTTCACCCGACGGGTAAGCCTTGCTGAGTATTAGTATACTCAGCCTTGCTTGTGGCATTATTTTACAGGTATCCTTTTGGATGTGGATGCTATGACTTGGCCTGTCCAGGTTCCACCTGGCTGGCACATCGAATGGGTTCCGTCCTCTGGCGAGGATCGGGAGGAGTAGCTTCGTGGCAGGCTTCAGCACGGAGTTACTTGTATCGTCGTTAGATTGTTTTACTTCCGCTGCAATGGACATCTAAATTCAGTTGTTATGAACTTTTATTCCGCTGCAAGACTTGTACTCTGATTTTCAATTTGATCTCGGTTTGTAATAACTTGTGATACCTATGTGTGTAAGTTAATTTGTGGATTGTTGTAATCTCTGGAACTCACCTTCGTGTGGGCGTGCTGTTGTTTCGATCGAGAAAAGAACGTGGTTAATCGGGTTTAATCCGACGGCGCTCCAGCTTATTCCGGATTAAGTGCCTGACTACTTGATTGGTGGTCCCGAGGTACTTAACTTGGAATAATTTCGGAGTGGTCCGCCACATTCTCGGCCCTCATCATTTGAGAATGGATGTATTGGTGCAAAGGATATGCTCGAAGATTAAGGATAAGCTAGTTCTAAGTGCCGATTGGATGATGAGAGGCACTTAGAGTAGTTTAGGTCTTTGTTTTTCTTTGGCCGCACTATAAAGGAGGGTTGAGGATCGGTAGCTTGACCTAGGCAAGACTCGAAGATAGGTGTGGTGCACACTTGTGAAATCTAGTGCTAGGTAGCTATGTTGAAGCCCTTGAGAAGTTAGTAAACTCAAAGAGATTGAATTGGACGAGTTTTGACTTTGAAAAAGAAAAAGGCTGCATAAAACTTAGAGGCACCGACTATTGGACGGGCCTCTAAGGCCCCGTTGAATTAGTCGATGGCCTCTAGTTTTCTCTCAGAAGCTGGCGCAGCGCTGTTGGGTAGCACCGACTGATTCGACGATGAGACTGTCGAATTAGTCGATTTAGTCGATGGCCTCTGGTTTCCACCTAGTAGCTGGCGCAGCGTTCTGTGTAGCATCGACTGATTCGATGGAGTGTCCATCGAATTAGTCGGTGGTGTTTGAAGATGCGAAGACCCCAGTGTGCATGGCTCTAAGTCGCATGGACTGATTCGACGGCAGCAACGTCGAATTAGTCGATGGTCTCTAATCTTTGTGAAGATTTTGTGGCGCGTGCCTCTTGGTGGCGTCGACTGTTTCGATGAGGTAAGCGTCAAATAGTCGACGGGGGACCTACCGTTGCACTATTCAAAGTTTGAATGGAAAGTTGGCGTCGACTGATTCGACGATGTGTTCATCGAATTAGTCGACGGCTCTGCGAATTGCATAACAGTTGGATTTTGAGTGGGGGCTATTTAGACCCTTTCACTCACACCTTGAAGACTCTCTTGCCACACGAAATTCACTGTGCTTCTAGCTAAGATAGGAGAGACTTTGATGGCAAGAGAGGCACATGGTTTGATTGGTGTTCTTGGTCTTGTGAAGATTAAGGACTCTTTTTAGTGCTTGAGAGTAGTAAGTGTGCATCCATCTAGCTCTTGGTCTAGTGTAGTGTTGACGGCCATTATGACACCTTGTGACCGTCAACATTTCGGATAA
The DNA here is from genome assembly GCA_015342445.1 of Digitaria exilis. NCBI lineage: Eukaryota > Viridiplantae > Streptophyta > Magnoliopsida > Poales > Poaceae > Digitaria > Digitaria exilis. The sequence goes on along the minus strand of JACEFO010002411.1, from coordinate 30,742 downwards.
AATGAGAACTTTGCACAATGTTCCATGTATATTTTTCTTATATTTAACAAGTTCCACAAGTTTTGGTGAAGTTGTGAATGCAGGGACATGTGGCAGAAAATAGGACAAAAACAGGCAAAAAGCCTGGCCGACCGGCCAAGTCCTGGCTGGCCGGCCAGACATCTCGGCCAAAGGACAAGTCACTGATCCAGGAGCAAACTAGCACACATGCAAGGCATCCAAGCCATTCATCCAATGATGGTTTTATCAAAGGGCCCGAAAGGCACATCACATGGATTAGAAGGCCCACCTGCATGCCTTAACTGCCAGGCAGTTAGTGACCGTCATAACTACCAACACCAGGAGGCAATCCATAGCGTTGCTGCGAAAGGCGGTGCCAGATGGCGACCAACCCTGGCCGATCGGCCAGGATCCGGCCGAACGGCCGGCCACCGGCTCCGCTCAAGGCGCTCTTCTGAGGACGGTTGCATGCTGAGCTAACTTAACCACCAAGATACTCAACCGACCTGCTCAAGCTATAAAAGGAGGCCTCCACTTCACTTCTCAACACACACCAAGAAGGAGCTTCTCTTACTTTTTATATTTTCTAGAGTAGATTAGGGTTGGGAGTTAGAGTTGAGTCGAGCTTGCCTCGAGGTTCGGGAGTCTCTCGGAGATCGGGTAAAGTTCTTGTATCTTTCCTTTATACTTCGAATATTTCCTTTATCAATATAGTTATCTTCTTTACTTTATTGGTTAAGCTTTACTTTCCTGCTTTCCTTAGTTTATCTAGGAAAGTAGTGTGATCCTTTCATTTCATAACCTTTAGATTCAGTTAGAGTTTAGTTAGTTTGTCAGGCTTTTACCTTACGGGTTTCTCGCCCGGACTAGGAGATTTAGCCGTCTCCTAGGTAGAGGGGGGTTTCTTGTGAAGGCCTCACAAGAAATCCTAGCATCGAACATAGAAGTGGTGTTTGGTTAGGTGTTAGCTAGAATTGTGTTCCACCCCATGGAAAGAGTGGTAGGCAGCAAGTGGTGACAGCCTTGTCCGTCCTTTGTGTGACCACAACGTTCGGGTGTTTTCATAGCAGTAGTTGCAGGTTGCCGTTAGGTCCCCCTTCTATCCCGTCTGGACCTTTCCTCTTCCAGCCGCCGAAGTAAGCTCTTTTCCCTGACAGCTAGGTAGAGTTCTAGTCTAGATCTTTAGAGGCTTTCTGATAAGTTTAGGAGTGTCTTAGGAATCCTTTCTCACTCGTTGCTCTCCCAGCTTCTTTTCTACCTCTAAGTGTAGAAGTCTCCTGTATCGCTGGTCATTTTGACCTTCTATCTAGCTTACCATTTAAGATAAGCTAAGTCATTTAGGGCAGCCACCTATCATATCTTTGCGCCCCAGTTATCTCCCCTAAGATAGTTGGTGTATATTTCTAGAATGTGTTCCTGGTATAATTTCTCAATATCACTTTAACCAAAGAGCTTCCCCGTGGAAATTTACGATACCCTGGAATACTCCAAGGTGAAGTGCTACACGATCATTCTGTGCGCTTGCAGAATATTTTATTCTATAAGGCAAGAGTTTCCCACTGGTTTTCTAACGACACAATTCCAGTGACGCTAAGAAGTGCCAACAAGCATTTCTGGCGCCATTGCCGGGGAAGCAATTGGCTAAAGTATATTGTTGAATTAAATTTTGGAAGACATTTCTAGTCTTATCACCGCTACTCTTAGCGGGTTTACCACTGCTCTCTTTGCCTTTGTGATTATTTTGTAGAGCAGTGCATGACCGGTTTCGACCTACCGTCAAACTTTGATCCTAATCCAGAGCGTATTGGATGGGTCGTGAGACGCAAAGTCGTCCCACCCCAGAGAAAGCTCAGTGACAGTCACAGTTGCTCAGCTCCACCACCTAACCCCATGGCTACCACCAAGACCCTCCGTCAGTTCTCTGCCCCATCAAGCAGCAGCTTTCCAGGTCTTGAGGATAATGGGAACCAAGGTGGAAATGGTTTCGAATTGAAGACTGGCCTCATCAACATGGTTCGGGGCAATCAATTCTGTGGGAAGGCGTCAGAGGACACCAACGTTCACCTTCAAACGTTCCATGAAGTGAGTAGCACCATTGATCCCAAAAGTTCTACTATGGATTCTATTCGGTTGCGTTTGTTTCCGTTTTCGCTACTTGGGAAGGCGAAATTATGGTTCTACACCAGCAAGGCCTCCTTCAATAATGTTTGGCAGACCTACGCCGACGCATTTCTGACCAAATATTTTCCGGTGAGCAAAACCAATGTTTACCGAGGGAAGATATCAGGTTTCCAGCAACATGAAGATGAAATTGTTTCGGAAGCTTGGGAGCGTCTGCAAGAGTATATTGCAGCATGCCCACATCATGGCCTGGAAGAATGGCTGGTCACCCAGAGTTTCTTCCACGGGTTGAACCAGAGATCTCAAGAACATCTTGATGCAGCAGCAGGAGGATCATTTCTCTCGCTAGAAGTGCCATGAGCAAAGGCTCTAATGGATAAAATCGCCTACAACCAAAGTTGGAAGGGAGATAGGCAGTCAGCCCGTACCAGAGGAGTTCATCAAGTCGACTCCATCGACATGCTGGCCGCTAAGATGGACATTCTTATGAAGAAGTTGGAATCTCCTACCCAGGAGATGGCGCAGGTTGCGGGTTCACAAATCACATGTGAGACATGTGGTGACACCGGACACTCGGGCTATAGTTGCCCGAGCACTCAAGAGGAAGCGAACTTCATCGGGAATGGGAATCCCAATGCAGGCTTCCGCCCCCAGCAAGGTTGGAACTCCAAGCCCAACCTCCCCTCCGGCCAACAGCAAGGTAATTCATTCTACAACAGTAATTCTTTTCCTACTTTGAAAGATATATGGTATGGCCAAAAACAAATTAATGATAGCATCAGTAAAAAGTTTCTTGCTACTGATAAAGTCTTAGAGTCTATGGCCACCCAAATGGAGGGATTTAATTCTGTTGTTAAAAACCAATTGAGTTTTAATAAAATGATGGAAACTCAAATTGCTCAATTGGCTGCATCTTGTCCTAATGCTAATGCGGGAAAACTTCCTGGGCAACCGGAAGCACCCCATAAAGAAAGTGTTAGTGTTGTTACCACGTGGACTGGAAAGTCCACGCGGGATCCATCTCCACCTAAAGATGCAGGTACTCAGCGGAAAGCCGTACCCGCTAGGAATACTAAGCCAGAAGCCAAGGAAGAGGAGGGCAAGGAACCAACCGAAGCTACCCAGGAAGAGACCAGTGAAGTCCCACGGGCTTCAAAGGAGTACTATGACACGACTGCCTTACCATTTCCGGAACGGAGAAGGAAGCCGGTGGCCGACGAACAATTCGGCAAATTCGTCGAGGTAATTAAGAAGCTTTATGTCAATATACCGCTTCTTGACGCTATGCAGGTACCCACCTACGCAAAATACCTGAAGGACATTCTTTGGAACAAGAGGTCCTTGCCTACCACCGAGATGGTACGCCTGACGGAAGAGTGTAGCTCAGCTATACTCGATCCTCTCCCTGAGAAAAAGAAGGATCCAGGACACCCCACTATCTCATGCTCGATCGGGAACCAACACTTCAACCGTGCCTTATGCGACTTGGGAGCAAGTGTCATCGTCATGCCCAAGGTAGTTTATGATAAACTTAACCATCATGTGCTTGCTCCTACTATCATGTGTTTGCAGCTGGCGGATCAATCGATTCGCTACCGAGTGGGAATTGCGGAGGATATCCCAGTCAAGATTCGGGACTTCTTCGTTCCCGTAGACTTCGTCGTTCTCGACATGGAAGTTGACACCAAGACGCCTCTCATATTGGGAAGACCGTTCTTGAGCACTACAAGAGCAAACATCGATGTTGGGGCCGGAGAAATCTTGCTCAACATCAATGGCCAGAAGGAGACATTCACCTTTAAGCCAAAGGTGGAACAATGTGCCCAAGTCAAGGCAGTCGCACGGAAGCCGTCCAAGAGAGGGCGAGGAAATCCATCAATCCCGACCATGGACGAAATAATCATGACGCTTGTGGCGTTACGATTATACAAAGCCACCAAAAGCCACAATCGGAAACAAGCAATACGAAGGATCCAACGCAAGAAAGCTCTAGAGTCAGAACAAGAAGACAAGGTCGATCCACCTCCGATCATCCGAAAGGAATGGCGGAAGAAGATGTCTGGCCAGCCGGCCAGGACTTGGCCAGTCGGCCAGGCTTTTTGCCCGTTTTTGTCCGATTTTCTGCCACGTGTCCCTGCATTCACAACTTCACCAAAACTTGTGGAACTTGTTAAATATAAGCAAAATATACATGGAACATTGTGCAAAGTTCTCATTTTATCCGAAATGTTGACGGTCACAAGGTGTCATAATGGCCGTCAACACACCCCCAAGCTTATCCCTTTGCTCGTCCTCGAGCACAGCTAAAACTTAGGCTCGGTGGATCAGGAGTTGCATCAATGCATACCCCCTAAAAAGTACCGTGTGCATAAACCTAAACTCTAACAAAGTAGATTGAATTAATTGACACATAATCAATTCATACCTTTGCTCATCTGTGGGGCTTATTGCTTTTCGTCTTTGTCACAGGCAGTTGGAAAGCTAAACAATCATCACCGGAGTTTCCTGCAGCTGTTCAGGTTCCTTCTCAGGGAGATAATTTTCACAAAGATGGTAAATATCCCTGATGGTACTCTCGAGTCACTCAAGTGTATAAATCCTCACCTTGGTCGAACCGACCATGACTCCTACTCTAATAGCCGATATCTGGAGCTTTGGGTAGGGAAAAAGAAGCATACCTTGGTTACCTTTGTTGACAAGCCGAATGGCGATTCTCGAGAAGTAGTGCTCATCAAATTCCCATCCTTGGAATTTAATGTTCAGGGGAAAAAGAGAGAATGGACTCACACATGGAAAGATTGCCTGATTCTTAGGCTCATATTGTACTCTATTTGTAGATCTTCTTTCTCCTTCTTTCTCTCTCTTTCTCTCTCTCTGTTTTTTTGATAAGGAGGAGAGAGGATAGGTAAAAATAGGAGCTCAGATCCTTGCTTGAATTCATGAGTATTTTCATTGGAGCCTTTTTCTTGAATCATGGGCAGAATAGGTACACAGTGGAGATTTTGGGCTGGTTGGTGAAATGTGTTGTCCGGCGAAGGTGGATGTTAATACTCGGAGTGAGAAATCAACATGTCGGACAGTTTGAGGCTAGCAGACAATGGTTACGCGAAGGAGAAGTAGTAGGTAGATGATAAGCATTTCCTTCACGAGAACACACCGCTCGACAAATCTCAATGTAACACAAGACTGCATATGGTGGCTAGAATAAAATTTTGCATATATGGCTCTGGTGGCTCAATCATCCATCGGGGTATTTTTTATGAACTAATCTACTCCCGAAAGGTTCCTTATTGAGCATGCATTCTTACTCTAGTTCAAACCATATCAATATTCCTAACAACTAGACTTTGACAACTATTGCTTATGCTCCCACTAGAATGAAGCATAGGGGAATGCCACATGCCAAAGAACTCAAGTACTAAGAGAGTAAAGGGTTATGTACGAGGCACGTGTGAAGCATAAACAGAGCAACTATTCATCATGTCCAAAAGAGAACTTGCAAAACTTCCCATGTACAAATTACTTGGAGAATTCTCTTCCTTTTATTATTATTAATAAAATTCTAAAGCATGTCATGGCATTTCAAGAAATCAAACGTCAAAGGACCGACAGATAACTTACTTGTGATACCTCCCCCAAGCTTCGATGAAGCTCAGTAGTCTGACTGGTCGGGGTTCTGCTGGTTGGGGTTGAGATCCATCCGCTGGAAGATAGTTGAGAGGTTGTAGTGCATGGATGTCGCCATCGCCCAGTTCTGCTGCGTGAAATCCGTGTTGTGTGCTATGTCCTGGTTCATCTGCTGCTGCTGCTGCTGGTAGAGCTCACTGAGCCGGGTGTTGATCTGCGAGATCTCCCGAGTGAACGGGTTCTCGTAGTCGTACCGGGCTGAAGTGGATGGTCCGACCTGTGGACCATAAGAACCCATACCTCCGGAGTAGTAGTACCCGAGATCCTGGCCATAGCCTGGCATGGTTCTTGTGTACTGGCCTGACCCTCCTTGGAAGTAATCGTACGTCTGCTCCAAGGTCATGTTGGCAGTCGGGTTAGGTGGAGGCATCTGTGATATCCCAGGCTCTCCAGATGATGGCATCTGTGAAGTGCCTGCCTCGGTCTGCCTTTCCAGCAGGGTCCTGCTACGTGTTGTTGGTCGTGTCCCAGCCACACTGTGGCGTGCTGGTTCCTTCTTCCTCATCTGCAATTTAAGCCGTTTCACCAAGTAGAGTCTGAGGTTTAAGCAGGGAAGCTCAATCTCTTCCTCGTACCCGGGGTAACACATAAAAAGAGTATGATTCAGCCCTTCCCGCATCAAATACCCTTGCACAAAATGATCAAGACCAATTTGGGTTTGATACTCCTGTGTCAATGGCAAGTAGGTGACTTCTGCATTTGTCAAAGCACCGACATACTTGGCAATACGAGTCACCAGCGAAGTAATGTCAATGGTGCATTTTGTAGTCACCATCCTTTTCCAATGACTAAGCATACTCAACACGGGAGAAAACTTTATCTTTTTAGCCATAGCGTAAAGGCAAGGCAATTCTGCAGGATGAACAACCATAGCAATCCATTTTGCCAAAAAGCGCAGTGTAGGATTATGAATGGAAGTTATGTTGTTTTTGGTGCTGAAAGAATCATCAGAGATGGAGTCCCACCATGAGGTTCGCTCATAACGGTGGTCCTTCTCCAAAATATTGGGGGTCAAAATGCAACATTGATGAAAACCAAGAGCATTGCTAAACTGGCGAGAGTTCAAAATAAAATCCTCGTTGAAAAATCAAAATCGAATGATAGTTTCTTTCGGGGTGGTTTCGATATTCAAACTCATCAGAAATAGTGAGAAGACTCGAACCTGATTTCGTGATGGTGGGGAAGTCCTCCCAACCTGCATGCTTGAATGCGCGATCCATGTCATGTCCCAAGTCCGTCTTGATGAGAAGGAGAGGGCTGAAGACAGTAACATGTGCAAAGTTGCGATTATTCAACAACTCTAGCGCACTCCTCTCGTATTCGGTTCGTGGCACGATTTGATCAATCGCGACAAGAACCCGAATACGGAAAGGACCTTGTGGTGGTGTCGACACTTCTTCTTCTTCTTCATACAGGACATTGCGGTGGACAGGCATGTCCACCGACATATTATCCCGAGAAGAGGCGGAGCTGTGCGAGTGCCGTGAGCTTGATGGAGTCAGCTTCTTCTTGAGCTTGCCGGCTGCCCTCTTTGCTCCACGCAACATGATGCTTGCTGCAAGGTTAGTGCTCACAATACCCGAGAGAAAATATATCAGGGGGTTAGCGGTTAGTCATCCTTGTGGGGTGTTAACCTCCACAAAACGTTCTTGTCTCGAAAGCCAATATTATTCCAACGAAAGGAAAATATTTTTGGGGTGTATGTGTTTGAACAACACACACATAATTTTCTTGATTTTTTTTAGCTCTTGCACTTAGCTTAATTAATGGCTAATTAAACTAGCAAGGAGATTAGAGCAAACGAGAGGGAAAAGAGCACAGAGCAAGGAAGATGAGTGTGCACCTGCGCTTTGGTGTGCCTCAAGGAGACCTCGGCGCCGGCTTTTATAGGCGGGCGTCGGTGGGTGGCCGGCCGGCCAGGGCCTGGCCGGTCGGGCGGTGAACGGCGGCGGCTTGGCCACGGCGACGGCCTAGGCGTAGGCCTGTTCCTTGTTGTGGCGCGGTTGGTGACGACGGGACGCGAGCGGCCGAGAGCAGGCCGGCCGGCTGGAGTGGAGCCGATCGGCTCCTTGTCTTCACGCGCCTCATGATTTCTTCTCTGACTCTGATCCCTGCACGTTAGTGCTCCACTGCGCTTGGGTAGCGCCTCTGTGGCCGACAGGTGGGGCCGACCGGCCAGGTTGTGGCCGATCGGCCAAGTGACTTGGCCATTTTTTTATATGCAGTGAATCAAAGGAAACAATGCACAAAATAAATTTGCAAGAATTTAAATATGCCATGAGTGAATGAAAAGGGAAAGTAAATGCACAAAAATAAACTATCCTATATGTGAATGCATGAATGGATAACTACCACGTACCTTATGGCTAGGGCTCGTCTTTCCTCCGTCCGCTCAAGGCGCTCTTCTGAGGACGGTTGCATGCTGAGCTAACTTAACCGCCAAGATGCTCAACGGACCTGCTCAAGCTATAAAAGGAGGCCTCCACTTCACTCCTCAACACACACCAAGAAGGAGCTTCTCTTACTTTTTATATTTTCTAGAGTAGATTAGGGTTGGGAGTTAGAGTTGAGTCGAGCTTGCCTCGAGGTTCCGGAGTCTCTCGGAGATCGGGTAAAGTTCTTATATCTTTCCTTTATACTTCGAATATTTCCTTTATCAATATAGTTATCTTCTTTACTTTATCGGTTAAGCTTTCCTTTCCTTCTTTCCTTAGTTTATCTAGGAAAGTAGTGTGATCCTTTCATTTCATAACCTTTAGATTCAGTTAGAGTCTAGTTAGTTTGTCAGGCTTTTACCTTACGGGTTTCTCGCCCGGACTAGGAGATTTAGCCGTCTCCTAGGTAGAGGGGGGTTTCTTGTGAAGGCGTCACAAGAAATCCTAGCATCAAATCCTAGCATCGAACCCAGACGTGGTGTTTGGTTAGGTGTTAGCTAGAATTGTGTTCCACCCCATGAAAAGAGAGTGGTAGGCGGCAAGTGGTGACAGCCTTGTCCGTCCTTTGTGTGACCACAACGTTCGGGTGTTTTCATAGCAGTAGTTGCAGGTTGCCGTTAGGCCCCCCTTCTATCCCGTCTGGACCTTTCCTCTTCCAGCCGCCGAAGTAAGCTCTTTTCCCTGACAGCTAGGTAGAGTTCTAGTCTAGATCTTTAGAGGCTTTCTGATAAGTTTAGGAGTGTCTTAGGAATCCTTTCTCACTCGTTGCTCTCCCAGCTTCTTTTCTATCTCTAAGTGTAGAAGTCTCCTGTGTCGCTGGTCATTTTGACCTTCTATCTAGCTTACCTTTTAAGATAAGCTAAGTCATTTAGGGCAGCCACCTATCATATCTTTGCGCCCCAGTTATCTCCCCTAAGATAGTTGGTGTATATTTCTAGAATGTGTTCCTGGTATAATTTCTCAATATCACTTTAACCAAAGAGCTTCCCCGTGGAAATTTACGATACCCTGGAATACTCCAAGGTGAAGTGCTACACGGTCATTCTGTGCGCTTGCAGAATATTTTATTCTATAGGGCAAGAGTTTCCCACTGGCTTTCTAACGGCTCAATTCCAGTGACGTTAAGAAGTGCCAACATGTAGGTCAAGTGAAAATCTTTGGCTTGTTACTCTTGGTGATTCAGCATCACCTAGACGGCTTGGTGGTGTTGATCTTGGGAGCTCACGTGGAGATTGTGTGAAGCCCCTAGAAGGTGTACACGGTTTGGGAATCCGCCATCCCAAAGTGGGAAATGGATATCCCCTACGAGAGCACTTGATCCTTGCGCGGATCAAGGGGGAGCTATACCCTTGCGCGGGTGCTCCAATGAGGACTAGGGGGAGTTGCCGACTCCTCGATACCTCAGAAAAAAATTGGCTTCCTACTCTTCTCTTTACTTTGAGCAAGTTTACTTTCTGCATTCCAATTCCCAGACTTGCCATGCTAGAGTAGGATTGAAACTAGGTTGCAAAACTCCTTTCAACACTAGTTAGGCACAAACCACACTTGTAGGCACATGGGGTGAATTGGCTTATTGCATAGGATTGTTTTATTGCTTAAAATTTGTAGAAGCCTAATTCACCCCCCCTCCTCTTAGGCATCTTGATCCTTTCACTGTTGCTGTGTGTTTGCTTTTGCACTATTATTTCTTTAGCATATGCCAAAATAGCCCGTGCAATACTTTCTGTCGAACCCCTCTGATCCTCTTCTCGTATGGTGTTCCTTTCATTCCACAAAATCCACAATCATATAATCATTAGAATTCTCTTATCTTCCTTTTCCTTCCGAATTAGTTCTATCACCTCTCTAGCATCCATGAGGACACTGAACTGTGCACAATTGTCCTCCATGTTTAGATCTCTCCGCACCTGTTTTGCAAGTTTGCATTTCAGAAACGGATGTCCACCATCTCCATCAAGTCGATCACACACCGGGCATCTAGTGTCAATCTTCATTCCCCTTCTTGAAAGTGCATTTGGGCCCCTATGTAGGTTTTGGTGTTGATGACATAAGCAATTAAGGAGCTAATGAGATTATTTGAGATGTTGAAAGATTTAGAGCTACAAGAGATATATTTTGGAGAAAGGAAGTCCCTCTTTGAAAAGGATGGAAGGTGATATGCTTTGTTGAAGATCTTTTATCAATTTCTATTTTGAAATTGAGTATAGGAAAATTTGTACTATTAAGAGGGATGTGGAGAATTACTTGGAGATGCTCAAAAGTGCTTAGTAGAGATGCTAACTAATGGGGACATGGCCCGATCTTCCGAGAGGTAGAAGATAAACTCGATAGGTTGGATCAACGACGTTGGCAATCCGGGCTTCTAATCAGCACGACTCGAACCCCTGCAATCGTTACACCGCTGCTTCGCTGGTTATCAACCAAGCTCAACTTGATTGACCTCGCCGAGAAGGCTTTTCCTGCAAGCGAATCGAGAACACAAGCAAGAAAGTATAAACACGCAATCTGAAATTGCAGATGTATATTGAAGCGAATCTGAATAAATGGGTTCAAGGTCGAGAACACCAAAGGACTAATCGCCACAGGGGTGGAGAACAACAACAGGGGCCCTGGATCACTGGTAAAAGGACTCGGCGTCACAGTTACAATGATCGATCTGTTTCTCGAAGGAAAACTAGACTCTAAACAAAGCCCAAGTTCTAATGGCGGCGGCTGCTGAGTATTAAAGTCTAGGGGCGACCTAGGATTGGGGCGCACGGGGCGTCCACAACATGGGCTTAAGGCCCGACACGATACAAGGCCAAGTTGGCCCAAAACAGGTGATGCAACACCTTTTCGTGGTCGCACAGAATGATCCACGAAGGCTCTGGAGCTAGGACCAGAACCAAAATGACGGCGTCGTCGTTCCCTTTCCAACACATCCTTAAACGCCTCGTTTCGACTTCGTATGAAGAAGTTATGGTCGAAACACTGGATGGATGTCGGCTGAATCCGAGGCAAACGTGGAGGCTGAGTTGGCGACGAACTGAAACTTGAGGAAGGCCGACGCATGAGCGTGTTCAGCGTGGCGATGTCCTCATCATCCTCCCCTTCTTGAATTGGAGTCGTCCTCGACTCCATCCCATCATCAAACTCTGCCTGCAAAAGGTTAGTGACGGGAGGGTGCAAAACACTATGCAATGGATCACCAGAGAAAATAGAATGTGCACAAAGCATGGTACGGCATGGTGAAGTATCATTGAGATAATGTTCTGCATTCAAAGATGTAGTAGCAATTAAAGCACCTTTCTTCAACTTAATTTCATTGGGTGAAGCATTAGATGGGTCTAAATCAGGTGCACTACTAGAAATTTCAGCAAGCTCTTTATCATGTTTCCTAATATCAGCTGGAGATAAAGGAAGCAAAGTAATTGTCCTATTCTTATGAGTGAGCGTGTATGTATTAGTTCTACCATGGTGAGTAGCATCAGTATCATATTCCCATGGACGGCCTAACAAAAGTGAGCATGCTTCCATAGGTACAACATCAAAATCAGCATGATCATTATAGGAACCAATGGAAAAATACACACGTGCAGATTTTGTTACCTTCGCCTTACCACTATTATTAAGCCATTGAAGGTAATATGGATGGGGATGCGCACGTGTGGTCAAGCTGAGCTTCTTGACCAGATCTGAACTCACCAAATTGTTGCAGCTTCCACTGTCAATAATGCTACGAACACGACAATCTTTGACAATAAGGAACATCTGGAACAAATTATGGCGATGCATCCTTGCAGGTTCAGGATCAACTTGTGTACTCAGAACACGCTGCACAAGAATGCTCTTGAAACCCGCAGTGGCGGCGAGAGAATCAATAGCCTCGCCCTCATCTTCAGAATCTGCAACAATGTTAGCAGCAAGGGCTAATTCATCATCTTCAACATCACTAGCACTTACATAACCATCGGCAGTCGCAATGTAGGCACGCTGACTGGGGCAATCTCTCATGACATGGCCCATGCCTTTGCAGCGGTGGCACACAATATTTGTAGTGCGACCGGAGGATGTACCAGCATGGTCGTCCTTCTTTTTTGCTGGCGGCGGAGGTGTAGACGCCTGCAACTTAAGAAAAGGACGTACCTCTGAAGTATCAGGAGATGCAGATGTAGCAGTAGGCACCTGAACAGGTGCCTTGGTCTTCTCAGTCTCCTGGCGTGGGGAAAAATTTTTGCCAGTGTTTGCTCTGAAAGAGGAGTGTAGGCGTCGTCCCTGTACTTCCCTTTCAGCTTTAAGAGCAAGATGATACAATTGGCTAAAACGATTCCAATCTTTATAATCAAGAATATTCTGAATATCACGATGTAAACCACCAAAGAATCTAGCACAAAGATCATCATCATTGTCATGAATATCACAACGTGTTAAACCAATAATAAGCTCCTAATAATATTCTTCTACTCCTTTACTACCCAGTTGTAGAGTTTGCAGTTTTAAACGCAGATCACGTTGGTAATAAGGAGGAACAAAGCGAGATTTCATATGACGTTTTAAAGCATTCCAAGTCTGAGGTAAAGGATTAGCAACATGGTTGTTGTTATGAGCAGTACAAAGATCAGTCCACCAAAACAAAGCAAAACCAGTAAACTCACTAGTAGCAAGTCTAACTCTATGCTCTTCTGGAACTAAATGAGAATTAAATTTCTGCTCAACAGCAAGTTCCCAATCTAAATATTCCTCAGGATCAGCATTACCAGCAAAAGGAATCCTAGTAAATTTGGTCTTAGCAAAAGGATCATTATTACCACGGTTACCTCTCATACCACGACGATTGCGGTCCGCATCAGAATCTGGAAAGTCATCCTCGAAGTCGGCGTCAGCATCTTCTTCTTCTCCTGTAGGGGCGTCGTCGAAAACTGGACGTCGAGGATGGCGGCGCGGCTGCTCAGGCTGGCGTCGTGGCTGCTCAGGCTGTCGTTCAACATTGGCAATCTGGGTAACCAGATTGTTAATGTGGCGCATCATTTCGTCAAGGTTGTTGGTGATGAGGGTGCGCTCTTCGGCAATGATTTTCTGAAGCTCATCCTTCGTCACACAATCCTTGAAATCTGTGGTTGAATCATCAACTCCCTTCCCTGCCATGGTTAGAAGACAGCAAAAGACAACACAAAAGTATTATCCCTATCAACTAACAAGTAGTGGGTGGTGGGAAAAAGTGGAAAGCAATATCACAAGCGGCTTACCACCGTCTTGTAAGTGTTCTTACCAAAGCCAACAGGGTGGTACAATCAGTTGTTGAGCTGGGTGTAACAAATGCAAGGGCTAGAACCTGTGCTGACAGAAGTATATGTGGAGCTGTAGGACAGGCACAATATGTAGCAAGGAATAGCAAATAACGAATGCAGATTAACTCACTATAGGTGATGAACACAAACGAAGCTAAAGGCACACGATAATACCTCACGGGCAACCTGGAATCCTGATACCACTTAATGGGGACGTGGCCCGATCTTCCGAGAGGTAGAAGATAAACTCGATAGGTTGGATCAACGACGTTGGCAATCCGGGCTTCTAATCAGCACGACTCGAACCCCTGCAATCGTTACACCGCTGCTCCGCTGGTTATCAACCAAGCTCAACTTGATTCACCTCACCGAGAAGGCTTTTCCTGCAAGCGAATCGAGAACACAAGCAAGAAAGTATAAACACGCAATCTGAAATTGCAGATGTATATTGAAGCGAATCTGAATAAATGGGTTCGAGGTCGAGAACACCAAAGGACTAATCGCCACAGGGGTGGAGAACAAGAACAGGGGCCCTGGATCACTGGTAAAAGGACTCAGCGTCATAGTTACAATGATCGATCTGTTTCTCGAAGGAAAACTAGACTCTAAACAAAACCCAAGTTCTAATGGCGGTGGCTGCTGAGTATTAAAGTCTAGGGGCGACCTAGGGTTGGGGCGCACCTCGAGGGGGCGTCCACAACATGAGCTTAAGGCCCGACACGATACAAGGCCAAGTTGGCCCAAAACAGGTGACGCAACACCTTTTCGTGGTCACACAGAATGATCCACGAAGGCTCTAGAGCTAGGACCAGAACCAAAATGACGGCATCGTCGTTCCCTTTTCAACGCATCCTTAAACGCCTCGTTTCGACTTCGTATGAAGAAGCTATGGTCGAAACACTAGATGGATGTCGGCTGAATCCGAGGCAAACGTGGAGGCTAAGTTGGCGACGAACTGAAACTTGAGGAAGGCCGACTCATGAGCGTGTCCAGCGTGGCGATGTCCTCATCACTAACAACCTATAAGAGATACAAAGGCTAACACACTTCACTTATCCTAAAAATCAGCCTTCTTTCGGAAGTTCCTAAGACAAACGGAAGTTCCGACAGGCACCTTCGGAAGTTTGGGGATACTTCCGCCAGGGTCGCTCAGCCCTTTCCCAATTTGAATTAATTTATTCTCCGGAACTTCCTAAGCTCATCGGAAGTTCAGGCAGGCACCTTCGGAAGTTTGTGTATACTTCCGCCAGGGTCGCTCAGCCCTTTTCCAACTTGAATTAATTTATTCTTCGGAACTTCCTAAGCTCATCGGAAGTTCCGACAGACACTTAGACAGCACATAACGGCTAGTTTTTGGATGAGCGGGTATACATACCCCCTCTCCCCTCCTTCACTTGGTGCTGCCCCCATTCGAACTGCACACTTGCTCAAGCTCTCTCCCCTCTTTCCAAACCCTCTCTTGAGCCATTCCTTCATCCTCTTTGAGCTAGGGCTTGGGATAAAGCAAGATTGAATTGAGAGCCTTGAGATTTGAGTTGGGGAAAGCAAACCTTTGGTCTCTTGAGCACTTGAAGCATCTCCGGTAATTGATTCGCGTTCATTACTCTTGGAGCTTGCTCCTAGACGGTTTGGCGTTGCCCGTGGAGTGCTCAACGGATTGTGAGCTCCCCGGGAAGTTTGTATTACCCATTCCTTCGTGGAAAATCTAGTAAGTGACTCAAACTTCCTTTGTGGTTGATTTGAGGGAGGAAAAGGTTAGTTGACAACCTTGCTCTTTGTGAGCTCCTCAACGGAGACGTAGCTTCCTTAGTGGGAGTGAATTTCGGGAACAAATACTTGTCTCTTGTCCATTTAGTTATTTGTTCTTGTTGTTCATACATGTTCATCTAGGTCTAGACCTTTACTTTACCCGATCTATCTCTATAAGTTGTTCCGCTTGATAAGATCATATGGTATCATCTCCTGACATCATTGCGCAACTTTTGATTCATACAGAATTTCTGTATTCGCTTTAGATTTTGAATTTCATGAAGAACACACCCGTTATCGGAAGTTCCTAAGAGCTTCGGAAGTTCCGTTCCTTCGGAACTTCCTAAGAGCTTCGGAAGTTCCGAAGAACTTTACCGCTGCTAAGTATTTTTTAGGAAATTTGAAGAAACGCCTATTCACCTCCCCCCCCTTTAGGCATCACAACGGTCCTTTCAATTGGTATCAGAGCCGAGGTCTCTTGATTGAGGCTTAACCACCGAAGAGAAGATGTCAAGAAGTGGGGAAGACCCCGAGGTTGATGCGGGCATTGGACAAGATGGAGACATGGGGGCTGAGACTCTTCCTCATCCCCGTGCTCACTCAAGCCGTCCACCTTCTATCAAGAATGTGGAAAGTGACTCGGACTCTAGTGAAGATGAAAATGAAGATGAAGCAACCAAAGAAATGAGGAGGAAATTGAGCAAGAAGTATGAGAAGAAGTATCAAAAGATAGCTCAAGCCCAAATCAAGCAAGAAAGGGACAAGCATACTTTCTTTGGGTACCACGAGATGCCTCACACTTACACTTCCTCTTCCCAATATCCTCCTCAAACATTTCATTCCGTAAATTTAGGAAAACCACCTCACTTTGATGGGTCGGACTATCTTAAATGAGCTTATGATATGCAATTACACCTTTACGGGCTTCACCCTTCTATTTGGAAAGTTGTGGTTGTATGTATTACTCCGGCAAAGGATGGAATTCCAACCCCCGAGCAAGCTCAAGACTACTACCGCAATGCTCAAGCCGCAAGGGTGATCACTAGCTCTCTTTGCTCCATGGAGTTTAATAGAGTTAGAAATGTCACAAGTGCCAAGGTGATTTGGGATACATTGATGGTTGCTCACCAAGGAACAAATGAAGTTAAAGAAGGGAAGATTGATTTGTTGCAAGGAGAGATTGAAAGGTTTGTCATCAAGAAAGATGAAAATGTGCAACAAATGTATGATAGGCTAATGATCCTCATAGCCGACATTAGAGCACATGGAAGTAGAGATTGGGATGATCTCAAGGTTGCAAAGAAGTTACTTCGAGCCTTCACTACTAGAAATTCTATGCTTGCAACTTTGATAAGAGAGAACCGCAAATTCAAGATTATGACTCCAATTGAAGTGCTAGGCAAGATTATTCAACAAGAATTGGTTGACAAGGATGTGGCAAATCAACTTAGCCGTCAAGAAGGAGGAAGCATAGCTCTCAATGCCACATCAAGCAAAACTCATGAATCAACCAACAAGGCAAGCAAGGGCAAAGAAAAGGAGCCAATCACCAAGGCTCTCAAGTCCAAGGCGGAAGAATCAAGTGATGAAGAATCCACCGATGAAGAAATGGCTCTTGTCATGAGGAATTTCAAGAGGTTCATGAAGAAGAAGTATTACAACAAGGATGGTGATGACAAGAAGAGGTTATCACAAAGAAGATGCTATGAATGTAAGGAAACGGGTCATTATATTGCAGATTGTCCCAAAATGAAGAATCAGTAAAAGGATGAGAAGAAGTACAAAGAGAAGAGCAAAGAATACAAGAAGAAATTTAAAGGTCACGCTCATGTTGGTCAAGAGTGGGAATCAAGTGATGAAGATTCCGACAAAGAATGCATGGCAACTGTGGCGGACCACTCCAAAATTATTCCAAGTTAAGTACCTAGGGACCACTAATCACGTAGTCAGGCACTTAATCCGGAATAAGCTGGAGCGCCGTCGGATTAAACCCGATTAAACCACGTACTTTTCTCGATCGAAACAACAGCACGCCCACACGAAGGTGAGTTCCAGAGATTACAACATTCCACAAATTAACTTACACACATAGATATTACAAGTTATTACAAACCAGGTTCAAATTTAAATCAGAGTACAAGTCTTGCAGCGGAAATAAAAGTTCATTACAGCGGAATTTAAAAAGTCATAACAACTGAATTTAGAGGTTCATTGCAGCGGAAGTAAAACAATCTAACGACGATACAAAATAACTCCGTGCTGAAGCCTGCCACGAAGCTACTCCTCCCGATCCTCGCCAGAGGACGGAACCCATTCGATGTGCCAGCCAGGTGGAACCTGGGCAGGCCAAGACAAAGCATCCACATCCAAAGGTATACCTGTAAAATATTGCCACAAGCAAGGCTGAGTATACTAATACTCAGCAAGGCTTACCCGTCTGGTGAAAACTACATCACCGACATCTAGACAATGAGAGGCTTTTGGCTGGTGGGTTTGTTTGCCAAAAAGCAACTAAGAGTAGGTCCTTGCTTTCAAGTTTTAGCATCATATTCTAGTAGATTTAACCATTCTAGATTAGCATCCTGTCTAATCATACAAGTGGTGCAGTACAATTTATTTCATACAACAAGTTCATCATTCTCATAGTTCCACTTGTTACTCAATGTAGCAGGGCGGTCAAGCAGTCTCATTAACCGCGAGAAGCGGACAGTTCGAACCGAATTTGTGCTACCTGGCCAGGGGAAACCCAACACACACGGATACTCTGCTTGCTATAAAAGGTACAAGCATTTCCCAACCTTTCCCATCGATCCACAATTCGGAACCGGGTCCATTTCCTTAGGATAAAGGTTTACTGCTTCACTCACAGTCTCACGCATATATCCACAAGTGTACGGCAGGGGAAAACAAAGTTTCCAAGGAGAGATGGCTATCGGCCCTAGCTGCTTCAATCTGGTACCGGGCTTACCGATCCCCATACATCGGCATGCATGTGGTACGTTCAAAAACTTGACACACTCAACCACACATTTCGACCTTAATCAATTATCATACACGGACGGGAGATCTACATCTATCATCCCGCCCGTCAATCCTTATGATTCCAACATAAGTAAAGACAAGCAATTCCTATGTCTCGCGAGTGACAGGAAATCACTCGACTTGTAACGGACCTATAGCCATGCACTATCGATCCCTTTCATACTAGTATTGCAAGTCATAGGTACTAGGAAATATGCAGCTAAGGTATTCAATCGACTCCTTGAATGTAAATGCACAAACATAGAGAATTCAAAGTGCATAATTTGGTAAAGTTAGGTTATGCTCCGGGGCTTGCCTTCTTGCTCGGACTGGGGGTTAGCCTCCGGGTTGGTCGATCCTGCACCGGCACCTTCCTCCGGGACTTCTTCCTCGTCTGCGGGAATGAGGTGGTAGTTGCCGTCCGGGATGGCGCCTTCTACATGAGATGCATAACTTAGGGTGGCTGTTCTGGAATTTCAGATTCCATTTATTTTATTCTAACTAACTACAAAAAGGTTTATTCTTTTATATAAATCGATTTCCATCTAGATTACTTCGCATTTTTGTTTCTCCTTTTCTGCTCATCATTTTTATCTATAAACTTTATGACAGCTACTGGAGTATAAGAGTTAAGCTCACTCCAAAATTTAGCTAATTTTGAGCTACACATAATTTATTAAAAATATAACAAGTTGCTGCCAGCAGAATTGAATTTAATTCATATAAAATCGAAAATTCACCCATTTCAGGAGATCTTCCTACCAAAGCTAAGCATCAGCATGAGGAGGGCTCTGGCCAAGTGATGGCTCAAAATAACCCTTGGGTGATCCTCAATGATTTTCTAACCAAAAACCATATTTAATTATTTGCCATCCTAAACAGAGCAAAAAAAAAAATTCAGTTTTTCATTTTTAACATGTGTGCTAACAAGTTTTAAGTCTCCAGGAGCAAAATGGTGATTTTTCACTATACAAATTATTTTTAATGATTTCTGCACTGCAAAAAGACAGAAAACCTATTTTAATTCATAACAGGAGCTATAGTTCATATTTTTACGTCCCCTTTGGACACAAGCTGTCCAAAGCCACTATACACAACATATCCAAAGCTCAACCCTAGCGCAGCTCTGGATTGGAAATGGTGCATAACTTTAGATTTTCCTTGTTTGAATTTTAATTCAAAAACAGTTCGTCAAAAGTACAAACATGTTTAATAGAGATTGTAATTTAGACTCTCACGAATCCAGGGAATATTTTTGTGCATTTTTCCGATTTTTTTACGATTTTTAATCGATTTTACAAGTTTCGGGAAAATCAAATCTAGACTTAAGAATCTTTTTACGCAGAGAACCCTAGATCTTTCAAAACTTCGCGAACCAGTCCTGCACTTTTGCACAGAGGCCCCCGGACAAACGAAGACGATGAAGGAAAGCCCTCGGCTCTCGCCGGAGTTGCGCCGGCCAAACGGCGGCGAACTAGGCACGGGGAAGTGGGGGAAAAGGATCCTGGGCTCACCACGAGTCGTTTGGGGACGGTTTGGAGGCCGGGGATGGTCGGAGTTTCGCCGGCGACGAGGTGGTGGCGGCGCGGCCGCCGCGGCTTCTACGCCGGTGAGCTCGGGGTCGTTCGCCGAGGTTCGAGGGGTCCTAGAGCACCAGTGGAGCTCGAGGAAGCCAATTGCGTGCTCGGTTGACCTCGGGGACGGCTCGGAGTAGGGGCTCGACGTGCGGGTGCTCCGGTGGCCGGAATTCGCGATTTGGGGGAAATCTCAAATTCTCGCCGGAGAAAGGACAATGTCTTGGGGAAAGTTGGGGGTTTTGGAGCTGGTGGAGTGGACTAGCTCCGTGCGTGATGGATTTGGGAATGGTGGAGCGTGGACGAGGAATTTCGCGAAGAGCTTGGGTTCGGCTTGCGCGTCGCGAGGAGGAAGAAGACCGAGCGAGCGCGGGGAAGTGGAAATGGCCAAGTGAGCGAGTGAGAGGAGGGGTGTGAGTGCGCGGTGGAGTGATTGAGCACGCAAGGGAGGCACTGTGCGGCCTCGGGAGCGTGCGAGCGCGTGGGTGGCTGTCGCGGTCGCCATTGATGGCGCGCGAGCTCGAACAGAGCGCACACGCGCGGTTGGGCGTCAAAGATCATCGCGTGATGAAGTGGAGATCCTCAGCAGAGGCTTTGGCGCGACGCGAATGGACTCTACCGCCTGCAGTGCGCTCGGCGCGGCGCGAGCGCGCGTGCGGCCACGGCGGCGCGCGACCGTATGATGGCGCTCCGTGGCGCGAGGCGAGGCGAGGCGACAGCGGCGAAGTGATGGCTCGGGAGTGGCCGGACAAGAGCTAGGCGACAAGCGCCAGCGTCCGCCGCGGCTTGGCCAGTTCAGCGCCGCCTGCGCCGCTCGCCAGCCACGTGGCGGCCGAGCTCCGGCCAGCGCAGCGCGCGCCAGGGGCACTGTAGCATGCCCGTGGAGCTCCGATTTCCAAATTCGAATTTTCTCCAAAAATTCGAACTGAACTTCGAAACGGGTAAAATTAAAAGTTGGGGTCTGAGGTGTGGGACACAACTTTCGAGCTTGGACCAGGCACTTCGACCAGGCGCTACGGCGCTTCGAGCTTGAACCGCGAGCTCGAGCTTGCCGAGCCTCGAATGGTCGGAAACGCCACTCGAGGGTGAGTGCCCCCCCTCGAGCTTGGCTGCGAAGCCTCGAGCGTGACGGAACGTCGCTCGAGGGTAAGTGCCCCCTCGAGCTTGGCTGCGAAGCCTCGAGCGTGCCGAAACGTCGCTCGAGGGTAAGTCCTCGAGCTTGGCTGCGGAGCCTCGAGGGTGACGGAACGTCGCTCGAGGGTAAGTGCCCCCTCGAGCTTGGCTGTGGAGCCTCGAGCGTGACGGAAACTACTGGCTAGGCTCGATCGTCACGGACATAGCTCGATCGGGACGGATATACGGCTAAGCTCGATCGTGACGGACATCCGGGCTAAGCTCGATCGTGACGGACATCCGGGCTAAGCTCGATCGTGACGGACATCCCCGCTCGAGGGCCATCGAGCGGAACGAACGCCGTGGCGAGGTTGTCGCGAAGGGCTGTTGGTGATGACAACTACTCTTTTTGGTCCGAGATTTTTTTTAGATTTCAGTTGGGTGCCAAACAACCCTTGTTTTTGAATTATACTTGAATTTTTGACGAATTTTTGAATTTCAACCCAATTCCCTGTTGCATTGATTTTAATTGCACTTTTTAATTCTTTTGACATCAGAGATGTCACAGCCTACCCCCCTTAAAAGGAATCTCGTCCCGAGATTCGATTAAACCTAGAGATAGAGAGGGGAAAAGAAATACCTCGGCTTATGAAAGTATGTCGGGGAAATTCTTCCTAAGATAGTCCTCGGTTTCCCACGTGGCTTCATCTTCGGAGTGATGACTCCACTGAACTTTGTACATTTTAACTCCCTTCCTTCGTGTTTGTCGCTCTTTCTCGTCGAGGATCTTAACGGGATGCTCATCATAAGAGAGATCCGGTTCAACCGAGAGTTCCTCTTGTTCAACAACTTCGGTCGGAACACGTAGACACCTCTTAAGTTGAGAAACATGAAATACATCGTGTACAGCTGAGAGTTTTTCGGGAAGCCTCACTTGATAGGCTACCGGCCCATATTGCTGAGTAATTTCATACGGGCCGATATAACGAGGTGCAAGCTTTCCTTTTAGTCCGAATCTTTGCACACCTTTGGTCGGGGAGACTTTAAGATACACGTGATCACCAACTTCAAACTGAAGTGGCTTCCGCCGTTGATCAAAGTAACTCTTCTGCCTTGACTGGGCAGTTCTCAAATTTTCACGAATGATTCTAACCTTTTCCTCTGCTTCCTTTACAAGGTCAGGGCCATAAGCATACCTCTCGCCTGCCTGGGACCAACACAACGGGGTCCGACATCTTCTACCATACAAGGCTTCGAAAGGTGCCATTTTAAGGCTCGCTTGGTAGCTGTTGTTATAGGAAAATTCGGCCAGGGATAGACACTTCTCCCAATTCTTCCCATAATGAATAACACAAGCTCGAAGCATATCCTCAAGTATTTGATTTACCCTTTCCGTCTGCCCATCGGTTTGTGGGTGATATGCTGAACTACGGATCAGTTTGGTGCCTAGGGATAATTGCAATTGTTCCCAAAAGCGTGCTACGAACGGAGCACCACGATCTGAAATTATCGTCTTGGGTACCCCGCTGACATGTGTCACATTCCGACACATATGTGGCAATTTCTCGCTTCATCCGAGTCCACCAAAAGTTTTGTTTCAAATCTTGGTACATTTTGGTGCTGCCGGGATGAATAGAAAATTTAGAGAGATGTGCCTCATCCATAATCTTCCTCCGGAGTTCCGTGTTTTTAGGCACCACGAGGCGATGCCCAAACCACATTACTCCCTGCCCATCTAGCCGGAAACACTTGTACTTCTCTTTCACCTTCTCCTTGGACAATTTCCTTTTAAGGATTTTAATGCTCGCGTCATTTAATTGGGCTACAACAATCTGATCGTGCAAGGTTGGTTCCACTGCAATATGGCTGAAGTACCCGTGTGGAACAATCTCCAAATTGAGCTTTGCCATTTCATGACACAGGGTGTCAGCGTAGGACTCCACGGAAAGACAATGACAACGAGCCTTGCGGCTTAGTGCATCCGCAACTACATTAGCCTTCCCGGGGTGATAATGCACACTAAGGTCATAGTCCTTTGCTAACTCCAACCATCTTCGCTGTCTCATATTCAAATGTGCCTGAGTGAAAACATATTTGAGGCTCTTGTGGTCTGTGTATATGTTGCAGGGAACACCCATCAAATAGTGTCTCCACATCTTGAGAGCATGAATGACCGCTGCTAACTCAAGATCGTGCGTGGGGTAGTTTTGCTCATGAGGCCGAAGTGCTCGAGAAGCATAAGCAATGACCCGGTTCTCTTGCATGAGAACACAGCCAAGACCGGTGCCTGATGCATCGCAATAGACATCATAAGGCTTGGTGCAATCGGGCTGAGCCAAAACTGGGGCTGAAGTTAAATGTCTTCGCAAGGTGTGGAAAGCTTCCTCACATTTGTCATTCCACTCAAATTTAACTCCCTTCCTCAAGAGTTCGGTCATGGGCTTTGCTATCCGAGAGAAATCCGGAATAAAACGACGGTAATAACCGGCTAAACCCAGAAAACTCCGAATCTCGTGGACAGATGTAGGTGGTTGCCAATCTAGCACCTCTTGCACTTTGGTTGGATCCACGGATATACCATCCTTGGAAACCGTGTGACCTAAAAACTTCACGCTCTCAAGCCAGAATTCACACTTGGAGAACTTGGCATAGAGCTGGTGATCTCTCAATCTCTGAAGAACAATGCGAAGGTGCTCGGCATGCTCTTCCTCATTCTTAGAATATATAAGAATGTCATCAATGAAAACCACCACAAACTTGTCTAGTTCAGACATGAAGACCGAATTCATGAGGTACATGAAATAGGCTGGGGCATTCGTGAGCCCAAAGGACATAACCAGGAATTCATAAAGTCCATATCGTGTGGAAAAGGCAGTCTTTGGAATGTCACATGGCCTGATTTTGATTTGGTGATAGCCAGAGCGAAGGTCAATCTTGGAGAACACTCTGGCGCCAGCTAGTTGGTCGAACAAGATGTCAATACGGGGGAGTGGGTACTTGTTCTTAATAGTTACCGCATTGAGAGGCCGGTAATCAATACACAACCTCAAGGAATGGTCCTTCTTCTTCACAAAGATAGCGGGACATCCCCAGGGTGATACACTTGGACGAATGAAACCTTTATCTAGCAATTCTTGGAGTTGAATTTTTAATTCAGCCAATTCATTGGGCGGCATTCTATATGGTCTCTTTGATATAGGTGCTGTGCCAGGTTGAAGTTCAATCACGAATTCAATGTCTCTATCCGGCGGCATCCCAGGTAAGTCATCCGGAAATACATCGGCATACTCACATACCACCAGAATGTCCTTTAGTTGGGTTTCTACCATTGCATAAGCACACGCATCAACGCGAGTCCGTTGTGGCAGATATAGCACACTCGGGCCATGCGTAGGCGAGTTTATCTCAACAACTCGTTCCGCAACATCTAGGACAACCTTGTGTTGAGTCATCCAATTGGCTCCTAACACAATGTCAATTCCTTCCATACCAAGCAGAATCAAATCAGTAGGAAAGGTTTTACTTCCCAACCTGATTGGAACTTTTCGGGTGACTTGGTTGGATGAAAGTTTACCTCCCGCAGTTGATATCACATAAGATGATTTGGTATGGTAAGATTTTAATCCGCATTTCACATGAAACCTTGTGCTTATAAAACTATGTGTTGCCCCGGAATCAAACAATATCACAGCAGGTTGAGTGCAGATAGGGAAAGTACCAGTCATGTCTGGGGCTCCCTCGGGTAAGTCGGCCAAGGTGGTGTAGTTGAGCCGTCCTTGCCGAACTTGCACACGCTGCTGCTGCTTGCCCTTGCCTTGCTGATTTCCCGGGCGCTGATTTTGCTGCTTGTTCTACGGACAATCCTTGATAAAATGATCTTTACTTCCACACTTGAAGCACTGATAGCCGGCTCCAGGGCGAGCTGGCTGCTGTGCATTTTGCCTTGGTGCTTGCTGCTGCTGCGGCGGTGGAGGGAAACGAGGCGCGTTAGGCTGTGGCGGCCTAGCAACCCATCCACCTCCCTGAGGTGCCCGGGACTGTCCCTGCGGTACAGCCGGGGGAACCAAGCGGAACCTCTGCGGCTGCGCGCTCGACGGTCCAGCGGGAGTCTTCCTCTTCTTCTCCGCCTTGTGCACCACATTGGCGTCTTCCTGGGTGATGGCAAGGTTCACGAGATCGCCGTACGTGGCAGCACGGGTGGTGGCCAACTGTGCCTTCAACTTGGTGTTAAGGCCACGTCGGAACCTCTCTAGCTTCTTCTCGTCGGAGTCGGCGTGATGACCCGCATAAGGGCACAGACCATTGAAGGCCTGGGAATACTGGAGCACTGTGCGGGTACCCTGGGTCAGCGCCAAAAACTCATTCAGCTTTCGCTCTACTAGACCGGCCGGAATGTGATGAGCTTTGAATGCAGCTTTGAACTCATCCCACTCAACTACATGACCCTCCTGCTGCAGGGCCAGGTAGTTCTCCCACCAAAGGAGAGCTGGGCCGCGGAGCTGCTGCGCCGCGAACACGACCTTGCGGTTGGAGGTGCAAGGCGTTGCCAAAATGGTGAACTTGGACTCGATGGCTCGAATCCAGGTGTCGGCCTCCAAAGGCTCATCAGCACGAGAGAAGATCGGCGGGTGCGTTGCCAGAAAATCCTCGTATCGGGCCACCTGAGGCTGAGGGGCCCGTTGACCTCCCTGCTGAAGCATCTGCTGCTGCATCATCTGCTGTTGATGCTGCAGGTTCCGGAGAATCTCCGTTTGCGTGGCATACAGCTGCTGCCACGTCGGAGGTTGCTGCGGTGGAGGAGGTGGCGGTGGCTGTTGCTGCCCCTCTGGCCCTTGCTGGTTAGCGTTGGAGCCACGAGCGTCGTGACCGCTGCGGGTGATGCCATCTGCAGTAGGGACTTATATTAGCCACATTTCATAAGCTTGCATAATGAATGACAAGATAAAATGTGACCAACATATAAGTGTACTGCGCAGAATGACAAATCAGCACGCAGTTCGAGAGAAAAATCATATCTCCCAACAGGAAACAAGTCAAATGCTCCCATTCGGTCAGTAGCTCGGAAATTTATGCTCTACAACTTTCATGTTGGGCTCGGAATCAAATTCGGACTGGAACTAAGCCGAAAAATTCAATCTTTAGCTCTCTGCATTTGCTGTTTTCAGCAGCCGAGCTATAGTGTTTTGGTTGCCATTTTTATTTCGCTTAACCAATGGGGTTGCAATTTGGTGATCATTTTGTTTGACAAATTCCAAACAACTTTGTAGTTCACATCACAGCCCAGAAAGGATTGGAAAACCCATCAATAATTAAAACAGGGTCAGCTGCAGAATGTTTTCAACACAGCTGTAACAACATCATCAAGTTTTACACCACAACCACACCATTAATTTACATTGCCACCAAATAGGAGGAGCTCAACTCCATCTAGCCTATTATAACATGAAGCCAAAATCTAGGCCTAGCGGAGGAGTAAACTTGCTACTACCACTCTAAAAATCATCCAAGTTGTTAGCGGTAGCCTCGCTGCCCATAGGTGAAGGTGGAGCTGGAAGGGGCGGCATGTCATCCTCGGTGTCCATGTCGGAATCGGGGGCCTCTCCTTCACCATTCCCTCCTTCTTGCTCAAGAAGGTGCTGAGCGTCATGGGCGGCAAGCATAGCATTTGCATGCTCCAAGGTACCATGTACCTCCTCAAGCTCATCTTCTAGTTTGTGCTAACTCATTCTGGGTGTTGTTGTGTGCAATCTGGAGGTCATTCAATTGCCTCTCCAAGTCAGCAATCATGGCATCTCTAGTGGTCACCTCAATGGACAAAAGAGGTCCTCTCAACCCCTATGTCACGGGCGCGAGCGGACATGTCCATAGCAATGTTGAGCATCTCGCTCTGCGACCGTCCAAGAAGTGCCTGCAATCGGTGATACGCCCGTATCCACCTCATCATCAAAGCGGCTGCTGCGACGGGGTTCTCCGCCATCCTCAAAGGAGAGCTAAGGTAGCGCCTCATCCAGTGGGGATCATTCGGCTGAGTCGGAGGAAACAGCCCAAGCAACTGGTGCTCTACCAAGCTTTGGTTCTGAGCACAAAAAGAACTGATGCCATTCAAAGCAGCTAGCTCGCAAGTCGTCTCCATGTGGTGTCCATGAACTTCCACCGTCCAGGTGGGGGAACTAGGACACGGCGGGTGACGGTGTACCACCAAACGCACACGGGAACGAGTCACACCACGATCTCGGATGAGGATTCTCTCATATTGTGGCGGTGTAGGGTAGCCAAGTGCCTGTAGAACCGACCACAAGATGCTAGGGAAGCCTTCCCATCCCAAGCAATCAGAGAAAGACACGTCGTTGGGGTGGCTAGCCAGGTCAGCGAGGGCGTCCATCTGAACCAAAAGGAAAAGGGGCAAGGGTGAGAACCGGTTAGTGCCAAAGAGCAAAAACAGATTCTGTGCAGGGTGGTAAAAAATTACAAAACTCGAAATCTACAAGCTCAAAAATTCCCAAATTTGGCCAGGACATTGTTTAAATAATTCCTAACAAGTTTCATGTTGGAGGTTTGAGCAGAAACTGTCGTTAAGATGGTGTAAAAATTCAATTTTTATCTCACTGTCCCCAGAAATTTCCAGCAGACAGGGGGTTACCATTTTTAGCATAACTCCAATTTTACTGAACCATTTTCGTTGAAATTTCTCCAGCATTTACTTCATAATATTTATGAAACTTTCATGTTGAACACTTTTTCATTTGGCAACGTTTTCAGTTTCGATTTAAGGTTGCAAACAGACTGTTCTCAGCAGCATTTTTTTTTTTTGGTTATAATTTTCAATTTCTTTGACGGCGGTTTGATTTGGCCAAGGGTTAAAATTGATATTAATTCAGTGAGAATGCAATGCATGAGCGGCCTATTCGTTCTCACCAACACACATGCCAATAACTTTTGGCTTACGAAGTTAGTGCCGGTGGCTAGGCAATATCCGTCTCTCCCTATATTAACTAGTCGAATTTCTCTAACCGTTTCAACAGTACGGATTCGCGGTTAGTGTACCTGCAGAAAATTCCATTCCAGAGCATGTATAATCAACCTTTCGTGCCAGCACTCACGAAAGCGTCTCCATACATACCACCCACTATAGAGGTGGCACCCGAACGTTTAACAATTGAACGGGCAATGTTCATATGTCACCAAAGCAACATATTGACAGTTTCATACGCTATTGGAATAGCGTATTGACTTTGTGCCGCCCATCATATTTGCATATGATGCCGTGGTACGCTACAGCAATCGCCGTACCTTGCGCCCACCATCCTATTCTAGTTTCATACGCCATCACAGCGTATTGACTATGTGCCGCCACTATATTTTCATATAGTGCCGTGGTACGTTACAGCAATCGCCGTACCTTGCGCCCACCATTGCGGAAAGTAAATGACAGAATGAAATGTGCTGGAAGTCAGTATAATATACTATTTGCCACCTATCATATCCGTGATCCCTTAACCCACATAGGCTTCACGCTCTAGGTAACATCCTTAGCGGTCCTAACAACAACCTTCCACCGAAAAGCACGGCGGAAGTACGAGTTGGCAAATTTTATTCCAAAAATATTTATTTAAGGTTTGTTGGTCTCTCTGGTGCGCTGTTTCGGCTCTGATGCCAGCTGTGGCGGACCACTCCAAAATTATTCCAAGTTAAGTACCACTAATCACGGACCACTAATCACGTAGTCAGGCACTTAATCCGGAATAAGCTGGAGCGCCGTCGGATTAAACCCGATTAAACCACGTACTTTTCTCGATCGAAACAACAGCACGCCCACACGAAGGTGAGTTCCAGAGATTACAACATTCCACAAATTAACTTACACACATAGATATTACAAGTTATTACAAACCAGGTTCAAATTTAAATCAGAGTACAAGTCTTGCAGCGGAAATAAAAGTTCATTACAGCGGAATTTAAAAAGTCATAACAACTGAATTTAGAGGTTCATTGCAGCGGAAGTAAAACAATCTAACGACGATACAAAATAACTCCGTGCTGAAGCCTGCCACGAAGCTACTCCTCCCGATCCTCGCCAGAGGACGGAACCCATTCGATGTGCCAGCCAGGTGGAACCTGGGCAGGCCAAGACAAAGCATCCACATCCAAAGGTATACCTGTAAAATATTGCCACAAGCAAGGCTGAGTATACTAATACTCAGCAAGGCTTACCCGTCTGGTGAAAACTACATCACCGACATCTAGACAATGAGAGGCTTTTGGCTGGTGGGTTTGTTTGCCAAAAAAGCAACTAAGAGTAGGTCCTTGCTTTCAAGTTTTAGCATCATATTCTAGTAGATTTAACCATTTCTAGATTAGCATCCTGTCTAATCATACAAGTGGTGCAGTACAATTTATTTCATACAACAAGTTCATCATTCTCATAGTTCCACTTGTTACTCAATGTAGCAGGGCGGTCAAGCAGTCTCATTAACCGCGAGAAGCGGACAGTTCGAAACCGAATTTCTGCTACCTGGCCAGGGGAAACCCAACACACACGGATACTCTGCTTGCTATAAAAGGTACAAGCATTTCCCAACCTTTCCCATCGATCCACAATTCGGAACCGGGTCCATTTCCTTAGGATAAAGGTTTACTGCTTCACTCACAGTCTCACGCATATATCCACAAGTGTACGGCAGGGGAAAACAAAGTTTCCAAGGAGAGATGGCTATCGGCCCTAGCTGCTTCAAATCTGGTACCGGGCTTACCGATCCCCATACATCGGCATGCATGTGGTACGTTCAAAAAACTTGACACACTCAACCACACATTTCGACCTTAATCAATTATCATACACGGACGGGAGATCTACATCTATCATCCCGCCCGTCAATCCTTATGATTCCAACATAAGTAAAGACAAGCAATTCCTATGTCTCGCGAGTGACAGGAAATCACTCGACTTGTAACGGACCTATAGCCATGCACTAATCGATCCCTTTCATACTAGTATTGCAAGTCATAGGTACTAGGAAAATGTGCAGCTAAGGTATTTCAATCAACTCCTTGAACGTAAATGCACAAACATAGAGAATTCAAAGTGCATAATTTGGTAAAGTTAGGTTATGCTCCGGGGCTTGCCTTCTTGCTCGGACTGGGGGTTAGCCTCCGGGTTGGTCGATCCTGCACCGGCACCCTCCTCCGGGACTTCTTCCTCGTCTGCGGGAATGAGGTGGTAGTTGCCGTCCGGGATGGCGCCTTCTACATGAGATGCATAAACTTAGGGTGGCTGTTCTGGAATTTCAGATTCCATTTATTTTATTCTAACTAACTACAAAAAAGGTTTATTCTTTTTATAAATCGATTTCCATCTAGATTACTTCGCATTTTTGTTTCTCCTTTTCTGCTCATCATTTTTATCTATAAACTTTATGACAGCTACTGGAGTATAAGAGTTAAGCTCACTCCAAAATTTAGCTAATTCTGAGCTACACATAATTTATTAAAATTAAACAATCTGCTGCCAGCAGAAATGAATTAAATTCATATATAAAATCGAAAATTCACCCATTTCAGGAAGATCTTCCTACCAAAGGCTAAGCATCAGCATGAGGAGGGCTCTGCCAAGTGATGGCTCAAATAACCCTTGGTGATCCTCAATGATTTTCTAACCAAAAACCATATTTAATTATTTTGCTATCCTAAACACAGAGCAAAAAAAAATTCAGTTTTTCATTTTTAACATGTGTGCTAACAAGTTTTTTAGTCTCCAGGAGCAAAATGGTGATTTTTT
>JACEFO010002410.1:0-40819 GCA_015342445.1 Digitaria exilis | reverse complement strand
AGGGTTGGGGCGCACCTCGAGGGGGCGTCCACAACATGAGCTTAAGGCCGACACGATACAAGGCCAAGTGGGCCAAAACAGGTGGACGCGAACCCTTTTCGTGGTCACACAGAATGATCCACGAAGGCTCTTAGAAGCTAGGACCAGAACCAAAATGACGGCATCGTCGTTCCCTTTTTCAACCATCCTTAAACGCCTCGTTTCGACTTCGTATGAAGAAGCTATGGTCGACACACTTAGATGGATGATCGGCTGAATCCGAGGCAAACGTGGAGGCTAATTGGCGACGAACTGAAACTTGAGGAAGGCCGACTCATAGCGTGTCCAGCGTGGCGATGTCCTCATCACTAACAACCTATAAGAGATACAAGCGCTAACACACTTCACTTATCCTAAAAAATCAGCCTTCTTTCGGGAGTTCCTAAGACAAAACGGAAGTTCCGACAGGCACCTTCGGAAGTTTGGGGATACTTTCCGCTCAGGGTCGCTCAGCCCTTTCCCAATTTGAATTAATTTATTCTCCGGAACTTCCTAAGCGCATCGGAAGTTCAGGCAGGCACCTTCGGAAGTTTGTGTATACTTCCGCCAGGGTCGCTCAGCCCTTTTCCAACTTGAATTAATTTATTCTTCGGAACTCCTAAGCTCATCGGAAGTTCCGACAGACACTTAGACAGCACATAACGGCTAGTTTTTGGATGAGCGGAAAATCAGAGCGGGTTATACATTACCCCCCTCTCCCCTCCTTCACTTGGTGCTTGCCCCATTCGAACTGCACACTTGCTCAAGCTCTCTCCCCTCTTTCCCTAACCCTCTCTTGAGCCATTCCTTCATCCTCTTTGAGCTAGGGCTTGGGATAAAGCAAGATTGAATGAGAGCCTTGAGATTTGAGTTGGGGAAAGCAAACCTTTGGTCTCTTGAGCACTTGAAGCATCTCGGTAATTGATTCGCGTTCATTACTCTTGGAGCTTGCTCCTAGACGGTTTGGCGTTGCCCGTGGGAGTGCTCAACGGATTGTGAGCTCCCCGGGAAGTTTGTATTACCCATTCCTTCGTGGGAAAATCTAGTAAGTGACTCAAACTTCCTTTGTGGTTGATTTGAGGGAGGAAAGGGTTAGTTGACAACCTTGCTCTTTGTGAGCTCCTCAACGGAGACGTAGCTTCCTTAGTGGGAGTGAATTTCGGGAACAAATACTTGTCTCTTGTCCATTTAGTTATTTGTTCTTGTTGTTCATACATGTTCATCTAGGTCTAGACCTTTACTTTACCCGATCTATCTCTATAAGTTGTTCCGCTTGATAAGATCATATGGTATCATCTCCTGACATCATTGCGCAACTTTTGATTCATACAGAATTTCTGTATTCGCTTTAAGATTTTGAATTTCATGAAGAACACACCCGTTATCGGAAGTTCCTAAGAGCTTCGGAAGTTCCGTTCCTTCGGAACTTCCTAAGAGCTTCGGAAGTTCCGAAGAACTTTACCGCTGCTAAGTATTTTTTAGGAAATTTGAAGAAACGCCTATTCACCTCCCCCCCCTTTAGGCATCACAACGGTCCTTTCAATTGGTATCAGAGCCGAGTCTCTTGATTGAGGCTTAACCACCGAAGAGAAGATGTCAAGAAGTGGGGGAAGACCCCGAGGTTGATGCGGGCATTGGACAAGATGGAGACCATGGGGGCTGAGACTCTTCCTCATCCCCGTGCTCACTCAAGCCGTCCACCTTCTATCCAAGAATGTGGAAAGTGACTCGGACTCTAGTGAAGATGAAAATGAAGATGAAGCAACCCAAAGAAATGAGGAGGAAATTGAGCAAGAAGTATGAGAAGAAGTATCAAAAGATAGCTCAAAGCCCCAACATCAAGCAAGAAAGGGACGAAGCATACTTTCTTTGGGTACCACGAGATGCCTCACACTTACACTTCCTCTTCCCAATATCCTCCTCAAACATTTTCATTCCGTAAATTTAGGAAAAACCACCTCACTTTGATGGGTCGGACTATTCTTAAATGAGCTTATGATATGCAATTACACCTTTACGGGCTTCACCCTTCTATTTGGAAAGTTGTGGTTGTATGTATTACTCCGGCAAAGGATGGAATTCCAACCCCGAGCAAGCTCAAGACTACTACCGCAATGCTCAAGCCGCAAGGGTGATCACTAGCTCTCTTTGCTCCATGGAGTTTAATAGAGTTAGAAATGTCACAAGTGCCAAGGTGATTTGGGATACATTGATGGTTGCTCACCAAGGAACAAATGAAGTTAAAGAAGGGAAGATTGATTTGTTGCAAGGAGAGATTGAAAGGTTTGTCATCAAGAAAGATGAAAATGTGCAACAAATGTATGATAGGCTAATGATCCTCATAGCCGACATTAGAGCACATGGAAGTAGAGATTGGGATGATCTCAAGGTTGCAAAGAAGTTACTTCGAGCCTTTCACTACTAGAAATTCTATGCTTGCAACTTTGATAAGAGAGAACCGCAAATTCAAGATTATGACTCCAATTGAAGTGCTAGGCAAGATTATTCAACAAGAATTGGTTGACAAGGATGTGGCAAATCAACTTAGCCGTCAAGAAGGAGGAAGCATAGCTCTCAATGCCACATCAAGCAAAACTCATGAATCAACCAACAAGGCAAGCAAGGGCAAAGAAAAGAGCCAATCACCAAGGCTCTCAAGTCCAAGGCGGAAGAATCAAGTGATGAAGAATCCACCGATGAAGAAATGGCTCTTGTCATGAGGAATTTCAAGAGGTTCATGAAGAAGAAGTATTACAAGAAGGATGGTGATGACAAGAAGAGGTTATCACAAAGAAGATGCTATGAGTGTAAGGAAACGGGTTATTATATTGTGGATTATCCCAAAATGAAGAATAAGAAAAAGGATGAGAAGAAGTACAAAGAGAAGAGCAAAGAATACAAGAAGAAATTTAAAGGTCACGCTCATGTTGGTCAAGAGTGGGAATCAAGTGATGAAGATTCCGACAAGAATGCATGGCAACTGTGGCGGACCACTCCAAAATTATTCCAAGTTAAGTACCTTGGGACCACTAATCACGTAGTCAGGCACTTAATCCGGAATAAGCTGGAGCGCCGTCGGATTAAACCCGATTAAACCACGTACTTTTCTCGATCGAAACAACAGCACGCCCACACGAAGGTGAGTTCCAGAGATTACAACATTCCACAAATTAACTACACACATAGATATTACAAGTTATTACAAACCAGGTTCAAATTTAAATCAGAGTACAAGTCTTGCAGCGGAAATAAAAGTTCATTACAGCGGAATTTAAAAAGTCATAACAACTGAATTTAGAGGTTCATTGCAGCGGAAGTAAAACAATCTAACGACGATACAAAATAACTCCGTGCTGAAGCCTGCCACGAAGCTACTCCTCCCGATCCTCGCCAGAGGACGGACCCATTCGATGTGCCAGCCAGGTGGAACCTGGGCAGGCCAAGACAAAGCATCCACATCCAAAGGTATACCTGTAAAATATTGCCACAAGCAAGGCTGAGTATACTAATACTCAGCAAGGCTTACCCGTCTGGTGAAAACTACATCACCGACATCTAGACAATGAGAGGCTTTTGGCTGGTGGGTTTGTTTGCCAAAAAGCAACTAAGAGTAGGTCCTTGCTTTCAAGTTTTAGCATCATATTCTAGTAGATTTAACCATTCTAGATTGCATCCTGTCTAATCATACAAGTGGTGCAGTACAATTTATTTCATACAACAAGTTCATCATTCTCATAGTTCCACTTGTTACTCAATGTAGCAGGGCGGTCAAGCAGTCTCATTAACCGCGAGAAGCGGACAGTTCGAACCGAATTTGTGCTACCTGGCCAGGGAAACCCAACACACACGGATACTCTGCTTGCTATAAAAGGTACAAGCATTTCCCAACCTTTCCCATCGATCCACAATTCGGAACCGGGTCCATTTCCTTAGGATAAAGGTTTACTGCTTCACTCACAGTCTCACGCATATATCCACAAGTGTACGGCAGGGGAAAACAAAAGTTTCCAAGGAGAGATGGCTATCGGCCCTAGCTGCTTCAATCTGGTACCGGGCTTACCGATCCCCATACATCGGCATGCATGTGGTACGTTCAAAAACTTGACACACTCAACCACACATTTCGACCTTAATCAATTATCATACACGGACGGGAGATCTACATCTATCATCCCGCCCGTCAATCCTTATGATTCCAACATAAGTAAAGACAAGCAATTCCTATGTCTCGCGAGTGACAGGAAATCACTCGACTTGTAACGGACCTATAGCCATGCACTATCGATCCCTTTCATACTAGTATTGCAAGTCATAGGTACTAGGAAATATGCAGCTAAGGTATTCAATCGACTCCTTGAACGTAAATGCACAAACATAGAGAATTCAAAGTGCATAATTTGGTAAAGTTAGGTTATGCTCCGGGGCTTGCCTTCTTGCTCGGACTGGGGGTTAGCCTCCGGGTTGGTCGATGCTGCACCGGCACCTTCCTCCGGGACTTCTTCCTCGTCTGCGGGAATGAGGTGGTAGTTGCCGTCCGGGATGGCGCCTTCTACATGAGATGCATAACTTAGGGTGGCTGTTCTGGAATTTCAGATTCCATTTATTTTATTCTAACTAACTACAAAAAGGTTTATTCTTTTATATAAATCGATTTCCATCTAGATTACTTCGCATTTTTGTTTCTCCTTTTCTGCTCATCATTTTTATCTATAAACTTTATGACAGCTACTGGAGTATAAGAGTTAAGCTCACTCCAAAATTTAGCTAATTTTGAGCTACACATAATTTATTAAAAATATAACAAGTTGCTGCCAGCAGAATTGAATTTAATTCATATAAAATCGAAAATTCACCCATTTCAGGAGATCTTCCTACCAAAGCTAAGCATCAGCCATGAGGAGGGCTCTGGCCAAGTGATGGCTCAAAATAACCCTTGGGTGATCCTCAATGATTTTCTAACCAAAAACCATATTTAATTATTTGCCATCCTAAACAGAGCAAAAAAAAAATTCAGTTTTTCATTTTTAACATGTGTGCTAACAAGTTTTAAGTCTCCAGGAGCAAAATGGTGATTTTTCACTATACAAATTATTTTTAATGATTTCTGCACTGCAAAAAGACAGAAAACCTATTTTAATTCATAACAGGAGCTATAGTTCATATTTTTACGTCCCCTTTGGACACAAGCTGTCCAAAGCCACTATACACAACATATCCAAAGCTCACCCTAGCGCAGCTCTGGATTGGAAATGGTGCATAACTTTAGGATTTTCCTTGTTTGAATTTTAATTCAAAAAACAGTTCGTCAAAAGTACAAACATGTTTAATAGAGATTGTAATTTAGACTCTCACGAATCCAGGGAATATTTTTGTGCATTTTTCCGATTTTTTTACGATTTTTAATCGATTTTACAAGTTTCGGGAAAATCAAATCTAGACTTAAGAATCTTTTTACGCAGAGAACCCTAGATCTTTCAAAACTTCGCGAACCAGTCCTGCACTTTTGCACAGAGGCCCCCGGACAAACGAAGACGATGAAGGAAAGCCCTCGGCTCTCGCCGGAGTTGCGCCGGCCAAACGGCGGCGAACTAGGCACGGGGAAGTGGGGAAAAGGATCCTGGGCTCACCACGAGTCGTTTGGGGACGGTTTGGAGGCCGGGGATGGTCGGAGTTTCGCCGGCGACGAGGTGGTGGCGGCGCGGCCGCCGCGGCTTCTACGCCGGTGAGCTCGGGGTCGTTCGCCGAGGTTCGAGGGGTCCTAGAGCACCAGTGGAGCTCGAGGAAGCCAATTGCGTGCTCGGTTGACCTCGGGGACGGCTCGGAGTAGGGGCTCGACGTGCGGGTGCTCCGGTGGCCGGAATTCGCGATTTGGGGGAAATCTCAAATTCTCGCCGGAGAAAGGACAATGTCTTGGGGAAAGTTGGGGGTTTGGAGCTGGTGGAGTGGACTAGCTCCGTGCGTGATGGATTTGGGAATGGTGGAGCGTGGACGAGGAATTTCGCGAAGAGCTTGGGTTCGGCTTGCGCGTCGCGAGGAGGAAGAAGACCGAGCGAGCGCGGGGAAGTGGAAATGGCCAAGTGAGCGAGTGAGAGGAGGGGTGTGAGTGCGCGGTGGAGTGATTGAGCACGCAAGGGAGGCACTGTGCGGCCTCGGGAGCGTGCGAGCGCGTGGGTGGCTGTCGCGGTCGCCATTGATGGCGCGCGAGCTCGAACAGAGCGCACACGCGCGGTTGGGCGTCAAAGATCATCGCGTGATGAAGTGGAGATCCTCAGCAGAGGCTTTGGCGCGACGCGAATGGACT
The DNA here is from genome assembly GCA_015342445.1 of Digitaria exilis. NCBI lineage: Eukaryota > Viridiplantae > Streptophyta > Magnoliopsida > Poales > Poaceae > Digitaria > Digitaria exilis. The sequence continues at coordinate 34,500 of JACEFO010002410.1, read as the reverse complement.
CTACCGCCTGCAGTGCGCTCGGCGCGGCGCGAGCGCGCGTGCGGCCACGGCGGCGCGCGACCGTATGATGGCGCTCCGTGGCGCGAGGCGAGGCGAGGCGACAGCGGCGAAGTGATGGCTCGGGAGTGGCCGGACAAGAGCTAGGCGACAAGCGCCAGCGTCCGCCGCGGCTTGGCCAGTTCAGCGCCGCCTGCGCCGCTCGCCAGCCACGTGGCGGCCGAGCTCCGGCCAGCGCAGCGCGCGCCAGGGGCACTGTAGCATGCCCGTGGAGCTCCGATTTCCAAATTCGAATTTTCTCCAAAAATTCGAACTGAACTTCGAAACGGGTAAAATTAAAAGTTGGGGTCTGAGGTGTGGGACACAACTTTCGAGCTTGGACCAGGCACTTCGACCAGGCGCTACGGCGCTTCGAGCTTGAACCGCGAGCTCGAGCTTGCCGAGCCTCGAATGGTCGGAAACGCCACTCGAGGGTGAGTGCCCCCCCTCGAGCTTGGCTGCGAAGCCTCGAGCGTGACGGAACGTCGCTCGAGGGTAAGTGCCCCCTCGAGCTTGGCTGCGAAGCCTCGAGCGTGCCGAAACGTCGCTCGAGGGTAAGTCCTCGAGCTTGGCTGCGGAGCCTCGAGGGTGACGGAACGTCGCTCGAGGGTAAGTGCCCCCTCGAGCTTGGCTGTGGAGCCTCGAGCGTGACGGAAACTACTGGCTAGGCTCGATCGTCACGGACATAGCTCGATCGGGACGGATATACGGCTAAGCTCGATCGTGACGGACATCCGGGCTAAGCTCGATCGTGACGGACATCCGGGCTAAGCTCGATCGTGACGGACATCCCCGCTCGAGGGCCATCGAGCGGAACGAACGCCGTGGCGAGGTTGTCGCGAAGGGCTGTTGGTGATGACAACTACTCTTTTTGGTCCGAGATTTTTTTTAGATTTCAGTTGGGTGCCAAACAACCCTTGTTTTTGAATTATACTTGAATTTTTGACGAATTTTTGAATTTCAACCCAATTCCCTGTTGCATTGATTTTAATTGCACTTTTTAATTCTTTTGACATCAGAGATGTCACAGCCTACCCCCCTTAAAAGGAATCTCGTCCCGAGATTCGATTAAACCTAGAGATAGAGAGGGGAAAAGAAATACCTCGGCTTATGAAAGTATGTCGGGGAAATTCTTCCTAAGATAGTCCTCGGTTTCCCACGTGGCTTCATCTTCGGAGTGATGACTCCACTGAACTTTGTACATTTTAACTCCCTTCCTTCGTGTTTGTCGCTCTTTCTCGTCGAGGATCTTAACGGGATGCTCATCATAAGAGAGATCCGGTTCAACCGAGAGTTCCTCTTGTTCAACAACTTCGGTCGGAACACGTAGACACCTCTTAAGTTGAGAAACATGAAATACATCGTGTACAGCTGAGAGTTTTTCGGGAAGCCTCACTTGATAGGCTACCGGCCCATATTGCTGAGTAATTTCATACGGGCCGATATAACGAGGTGCAAGCTTTCCTTTTAGTCCGAATCTTTGCACACCTTTGGTCGGGGAGACTTTAAGATACACGTGATCACCAACTTCAAACTGAAGTGGCTTCCGCCGTTGATCAAAGTAACTCTTCTGCCTTGACTGGGCAGTTCTCAAATTTTCACGAATGATTCTAACCTTTTCCTCTGCTTCCTTTACAAGGTCAGGGCCATAAGCATACCTCTCGCCTGCCTGGGACCAACACAACGGGGTCCGACATCTTCTACCATACAAGGCTTCGAAAGGTGCCATTTTAAGGCTCGCTTGGTAGCTGTTGTTATAGGAAAATTCGGCCAGGGATAGACACTTCTCCCAATTCTTCCCATAATGAATAACACAAGCTCGAAGCATATCCTCAAGTATTTGATTTACCCTTTCCGTCTGCCCATCGGTTTGTGGGTGATATGCTGAACTACGGATCAGTTTGGTGCCTAGGGATAATTGCAATTGTTCCCAAAAGCGTGCTACGAACGGAGCACCACGATCTGAAATTATCGTCTTGGGTACCCCGCTGGCATGTGTCACATTCCGACACATATGTGGCAATTTCTCGCTTCATCCGAGTCCACCAAAAGTTTTGTTTCAAATCTTGGTACATTTTGGTGCTGCCGGGATGAATAGAAAATTTAGAGAGATGTGCCTCATCCATAATCTTCCTCCGGAGTTCCGTGTTTTTAGGCACCACGAGGCGATGCCCAAACCACATTACTCCCTGCCCATCTAGCCGGAAACACTTGTACTTCTCTTTCACCTTCTCCTTGGACAATTTCCTTTTAAGGATTTTAATGCTCGCGTCATTTAATTGGGCTACAACAATCTGATCGTGCAAGGTTGGTTCCACTGCAATATGGCTGAAGTACCCGTGTGGAACAATCTCCAAATTGAGCTTTGCCATTTCATGACACAGGGTGTCAGCGTAGGACTCCACGGAAAGACAATGACAACGAGCCTTGCGGCTTAGTGCATCCGCAACTACATTAGCCTTCCCGGGGTGATAATGCACACTAAGGTCATAGTCCTTTGCTAACTCCAACCATCTTCGCTGTCTCATATTCAAATGTGCCTGAGTGAAAACATATTTGAGGCTCTTGTGGTCTGTGTATATGTTGCAGGGAACACCCATCAAATAGTGTCTCCACATCTTGAGAGCATGAATGACCGCTGCTAACTCAAGATCGTGCGTGGGGTAGTTTTGCTCATGAGGCCGAAGTGCTCGAGAAGCATAAGCAATGACCCGGTTCTCTTGCATGAGAACACAGCCAAGACCGGTGCCTGATGCATCGCAATAGACATCATAAGGCTTGGTGCAATCGGGCTGAGCCAAAACTGGGGCTGAAGTTAAATGTCTTCGCAAGGTGTGGAAAGCTTCCTCACATTTGTCATTCCACTCAAATTTAACTCCCTTCCTCAAGAGTTCGGTCATGGGCTTTGCTATCCGAGAGAAATCCGGAATAAAACGACGGTAATAACCGGCTAAACCCAGAAAACTCCGAATCTCGTGGACAGATGTAGGTGGTTGCCAATCTAGCACCTCTTGCACTTTGGTTGGATCCACGGATATACCATCCTTGGAAACCGTGTGACCTAAAAACTTCACGCTCTCAAGCCAGAATTCACACTTGGAGAACTTGGCATAGAGCTGGTGATCTCTCAATCTCTGAAGAACAATGCGAAGGTGCTCGGCATGCTCTTCCTCATTCTTAGAATATATAAGAATGTCATCAATGAAAACCACCACAAACTTGTCTAGTTCAGACATGAAGACCGAATTCATGAGGTACATGAAATAGGCTGGGGCATTCGTGAGCCCAAAGGACATAACCAGGAATTCATAAAGTCCATATCGTGTGGAAAAGGCAGTCTTTGGAATGTCACATGGCCTGATTTTGATTTGGTGATAGCCAGAGCGAAGGTCAATCTTGGAGAACACTCTGGCGCCAGCTAGTTGGTCGAACAAGATGTCAATACGGGGGAGTGGGTACTTGTTCTTAATAGTTACCGCATTGAGAGGCCGGTAATCAATACACAACCTCAAGGAATGGTCCTTCTTCTTCACAAAGATAGCGGGACATCCCCAGGGTGATACACTTGGACGAATGAAACCTTTATCTAGCAATTCTTGGAGTTGAATTTTTAATTCAGCCAATTCATTGGGCGGCATTCTATATGGTCTCTTTGATATAGGTGCTGTGCCAGGTTGAAGTTCAATCACGAATTCAATGTCTCTATCCGGCGGCATCCCAGGTAAGTCATCCGGAAATACATCGGCATACTCACATACCACCAGAATGTCCTTTAGTTGGGTTTCTACCATTGCATAAGCACACGCATCAACGCGAGTCCGTTGTGGCAGATATAGCACACTCGGGCCATGCGTAGGCGAGTTTATCTCAACAACTCGTTCCGCAACATCTAGGACAACCTTGTGTTGAGTCATCCAATTGGCTCCTAACACAATGTCAATTCCTTCCATACCAAGCAGAATCAAATCAGTAGGAAAGGTTTTACTTCCCAACCTGATTGGAACTTTTCGGGTGACTTGGTTGGATGAAAGTTTACCTCCCGCAGTTGATATCACATAAGATGATTTGGTATGGTAAGATTTTAATCCGCATTTCACATGAAACCTTGTGCTTATAAAACTATGTGTTGCCCCGGAATCAAACAATATCACAGCAGGTTGAGTGCAGATAGGGAAAGTACCAGTCATGTCTGGGGCTCCCTCGGGTAAGTCGGCCAAGGTGGTGTAGTTGAGCCGTCCTTGCCGAACTTGCACACGCTGCTGCTGCTTGCCCTTGCCTTGCTGATTTCCCGGGCGCTGATTTTGCTGCTTGTTCTACGGACAATCCTTGATAAAATGATCTTTACTTCCACACTTGAAGCACTGATAGCCGGCTCCAGGGCGAGCTGGCTGCTGTGCATTTTGCCTTGGTGCTTGCTGCTGCTGCGGCGGTGGAGGGAAACGAGGCGCGTTAGGCTGTGGCGGCCTAGCAACCCATCCACCTCCCTGAGGTGCCCGGGACTGTCCCTGCGGTACAGCCGGGGGAACCAAGCGGAACCTCTGCGGCTGCGCGCTCGACGGTCCAGCGGGAGTCTTCCTCTTCTTCTCCGCCTTGTGCACCACATTGGCGTCTTCCTGGGTGATGGCAAGGTTCACGAGATCGCCGTACGTGGCAGCACGGGTGGTGGCCAACTGTGCCTTCAACTTGGTGTTAAGGCCACGTCGGAACCTCTCTAGCTTCTTCTCGTCGGAGTCGGCGTGATGACCCGCATAAGGGCACAGACCATTGAAGGCCTGGGAATACTGGAGCACTGTGCGGGTACCCTGGGTCAGCGCCAAAAACTCATTCAGCTTTCGCTCTACTAGACCGGCCGGAATGTGATGAGCTTTGAATGCAGCTTTGAACTCATCCCACTCAACTACATGACCCTCCTGCTGCAGGGCCAGGTAGTTCTCCCACCAAAGGAGAGCTGGGCCGCGGAGCTGCTGCGCCGCGAACACGACCTTGCGGTTGGAGGTGCAAGGCGTTGCCAAAATGGTGAACTTGGACTCGATGGCTCGAATCCAGGTGTCGGCCTCCAAAGGCTCATCAGCACGAGAGAAGATCGGCGGGTGCGTTGCCAGAAAATCCTCGTATCGGGCCACCTGAGGCTGAGGGGCCCGTTGACCTCCCTGCTGAAGCATCTGCTGCTGCATCATCTGCTGTTGATGCTGCAGGTTCCGGAGAATCTCCGTTTGCGTGGCATACAGCTGCTGCCACGTCGGAGGTTGCTGCGGTGGAGGAGGTGGCGGTGGCTGTTGCTGCCCCTCTGGCCCTTGCTGGTTAGCGTTGGAGCCACGAGCGTCGTGACCGCTGCGGGTGATTGCCATCTGCAGTAGGGACTTATATTAGCCACATTTCATAAGCTTGCATAATGAATGACAAGATAAAATGTGACAACATATTAAGTGTACTGCGCAGAATGACAAATCAGCACGCAGTTCGAGAGAAAAATCATATCTCCCAACAGGAAACAAGTCAAATGCTCCCATTCGGTCAGTAGCTCGGAAATTTTATGCTCTACAACTTTCATGTTGGGCTCGGAATCAAATTCGGACTGGAACTAAGCCGAAAAATTCAATCTTTAGCTCTCTGCATTTGCTGTTTTTCAGCAGGCCGAGCTATAGTGTTTTGGTTGCCATTTTTATTTCGCTTAACCAATGGGGTTGCAATTTGGTGATCATTTTGTTTGACAAATTCCAAACAACTTTGTAGTTCACATCACAGCCCAGAAAGGATTGGAAAACCCATCAATAATTAAAACAGGGTCAGCTGCAGAATGTTTTCAACACAGCTGTAACAACATCATCAAGTTTTACACCACAACCACACCATTAATTTACATTGCCACCAAATAGGAGGAGCTCAACTCCATCTAGCCTATTATAACATGAAGCCAAAATCTAGGCCTAGCGGAGGAGTAAACTTGCTACTACCACTCTAAAAATCATCCAAGTTGTTAGCGGTAGCCTCGCTGCCCATAGGTGAAGGTGGAGCTGGAAGGGGCGGCATGTCATCCTCGGTGTCCATGTCGGAATCGGGGGCCTCTCCTTCACCATTCCCTCCTTCTTGCTCAAGAAGGTGCTGAGCGTCATGGGCGGCAAGCATAGCATTTGCATGCTCCAAGGTACCATGTACCTCCTCAAGCTCATCTCTAGTTTGTGCTAACTCATTCTGGGTGTTGTTGTGTGCAATCTGGAGGTCATTCAATTGCCTCTCCAAGTCAGCAATCATGGCATCTCTAGTGGTCACCTCAATGGACAAAGAGGTCCTCTCAACCCCTATGTCACGGGCGCGAGCGGACATGTCCATAGCAATGTTGAGCATCTCGCTCTGCGACCGTCCAAGAAGTGCCTGCAATCGGTGATACGCCCGTATCCACCTCATCATCAAAGCGGCTGCTGCGACGGGGTTCTCCGCCATCCTCAAAGGAGAGCTAAGGTAGCGCCTCATCCAGTGGGGATCATTCGGCTGAGTCGGAGGAAACAGCCCAAGCAACTGGTGCTCTACCAAGCTTTGGTTCTGAGCACAAAAAGAACTGATGCCATTCAAAGCAGCTAGCTCGCAAGTCGTCTCCATGTGGTGTCCATGAACTTCCACCGTCCAGGTGGGGGAACTAGGACACGGCGGGTGACGGTGTACCACCAAACGCACACGGGAACGAGTCACACCACGATCTCGGATGAGGATTCTCTCATATTGTGGCGGTGTAGGGTAGCCAAGTGCCTGTAGAACCGACCACAAGATGCTAGGGAAGCCTTCCCATCCCAAGCAATCAGAGAAAGACACGTCGTTGGGGTGGCTAGCCAGGTCAGCGAGGGCGTCCATCTGAACCAAAAGGAAAAGGGGCAAGGGTGAGAACCGGTTAGTGCCAAAGAGCAAAAACAGATTCTGTGCAGGGTGGTAAAAATTACAAAACTCGAAATCTACAAGCTCAAAAATTCCCAAATTTGGCCAGGACATTGTTTAAATAATTCCTAACAAGTTTCATGTTGGAGGTTTGAGCAGAAACTGTCGTTAAGATGGTGTAAAAATTCAATTTTTATCTCACTGTCCCCAGAAATTTCCAGCAGACAGGGGGTTACCATTTTTAGCATAACTCCAATTTTACTGAACCATTTTCGTTGAAATTTCTCCAGCATTTACTTCATAATATTTATGACAACTTTCATGTTGAACACTTTTTCATTTGGCAACGTTTTCAGTTTCGATTTAAGGTTGCAAACAGACTGTTCTCAGCAGCATTTTTTTTTTTTTGGTTATAATTTTCAATTTCTTTGACGGCGGTTTGATTTGGCCAAGGGTTAAAATTGATATTAATTCAGTGAGAATGCAATGCATGAGCGGCCTATTCGTTCTCACCAACACACATGCCAATAACTTTTGGCTTACGAAGTTAGTGCCGGTGGCTAGGCAATATCCGTCTCTCCCTATATTAACTAGTCGAATTTCTCTAACCGTTTCAACATACGGATTCGCGGTTAGTGTACCTGCAGAAAATTCCATTCCAGAGCATGTATAATCAACCTTTCGTGCCAGCACTCACGAAAGCGTCTCCATACATTACCACCCACTATAGAGGTGGCACCCGAACGTTTAACATTGAACGGGCAATGTTCATATGTCACCAAAGCAACATATTGACAGTTTCATACGCTATTGGAATAGCGTATTGACTTTGTGCCGCCATCATATTTGCATATGATGCCGTGGTACGCTACAGCAATCGCCGTACCTTGCGCCCACCATCCTATTCTAGTTTCATACGCCATCACAGCGTATTGACTATGTGCCGCCACTATATTTTCATATAGTGCCGTGGTACGTTACAGCAATCGCCGTACCTTGCGCCCACCATTGCGGAAAGTAAATGACAGAATGAAATGTGCTGGAAGTCAGTATAATATACTATTTGCCACCTATCATACCGTGATCCCTTAACCCACATAGGCTTCACGCTCTAGGTAACATCCTTAGCGGTCCTAACAACAACCTTCCACCGAAAAGCACGGCGGAAGTACGAGTTGGCAAATTTTATTCCAAAAATATTTATTTAAGGTTTGTTGGTCTCTCTGGTGCGCTGTTTCGGCTCTGATGCCAGCTGTGGCGGACCACTCCAAAATTATTCCAAGTTAAGTACCTAGGGACCACTAATCACGTAGTCCACTAATCACGTAGTCAGGCACTTAATCCGGAATAAGCTGGAGCGCCGTCGGATTAAACCCGATTAAACCACGTACTTTTCTCGATCGAAACAACAGCACGCCCACACGAAGGTGAGTTCCAGAGATTACAACATTCCACAAATTAACTTACACACATAGATATTACAAGTTATTACAAACCAGGTTCAAATTTAAATCAGAGTACAAGTCTTGCAGCGGAAATAAAAGTTCATTACAGTGGAATTTAAAAAGTCATAACAACTGAATTTAGAGGTTCATTGCAGCGGAAGTAAAACAATCTAACGACGATACAAAATAACTCCGTGCTGAAGCCTGCCACGAAGCTACTCCTCCCGATCCTCGCCAGAGGACGGAACCCATTCGATGTGCCAGCCAGGTGGAACCTGGGCAGGCCAAGACAAAGCATCCACATCCAAAGGTATACCTGTAAAATATTGCCACAAGCAAGGCTGAGTATACTAATACTCAGCAAGGCTTACCCGTCTGGTGAAAACTACATCACCGACATCTAGACAATGAGAGGCTTTTGGCTGGTGGGTTTGTTTGCCAAAAAGCAACTAAGAGTAGGTCCTTGCTTTCAAGTTTTAGCATCATATTCTAGTAGATTTAACCATTCTAGATTAGCATCCTGTCTAATCATACAAGTGGTGCAGTACAATTTATTTCATACAACAAGTTCATCATTCTCATAGTTCCACTTGTTACTCAATGTAGCAGGGCGGTCAAGCAGTCTCATTAACCGCGAGAAGCGGACAGTTCGAACCGAATTTGTGCTACCTGGCCAGGGGAAACCCAACACACACGGATACTCTGCTTGCTATAAAAGGTACAAGCATTTCCCAACCTTTCCCATCGATCCACAATTCGGAACCGGGTCCATTTCCTTAGGATAAAGGTTTACTGCTTCACTCACAGTCTCACGCATATATCCACAAGTGTACGGCAGGGGAAAACAAAGTTTCCAAGGAGAGATGGCTATCGGCCCTAGCTGCTTCAATCTGGTACCGGGCTTACCGATCCCCATACATCGGCATGCATGTGGTACGTTCAAAAACTTGACACACTCAACCACACATTTCGACCTTAATCAATTATCATACACGGACGGGAGATCTACATCTATCATCCCGCCCGTCAATCCTTATGATTCCAATATAAGTAAAGACAAGCAATTCCTATGTCTCGCGAGTGACAGGAAATCACTCGACTTGTAACGGACCTATAGCCATGCACTATCGATCCCTTTCATACTAGTATTGCAAGTCATAGGTACTAGGAAATGTGCAGCTAAGGTATTCAATCAACTCCTTGAACGTAAATGCACAAACATAGAGAATTCAAAGTGCATAATTTGGTAAAGTTAGGTTATGCTCCGGGGCTTGCCTTCTTGCTCGGACTGGGGGTTAGCCTCCGGGTTGGTCGATCCTGCACCGGCACCTTCCTCAGGGACTTCTTCCTCGTCTGCGGGAATGAGGTGGTAGTTGCCGTCCGGGATGGCGCCTTCTACATGAGATGCATAACTTAGGGTGGCTGTTCTGGAATTTCAGATTCCATTTATTTTATTCTAACTAACTACAAAAAGGTTTATTCTTTTATATAAATCGATTTCCATCTAGATTACTTCGCATTTTTGTTTCTCCTTTTCTGCTCATCATTTTTATCTATAAACTTTATGACAGCTACTGGAGTATAAGAGTTAAGCTCACTCCAAAATTTAGCTAATTTTGAGCTACACATAATTTATTAAAAATATAACAAGTTGCTGCCAGCAGAATTGAATTTAATTCATATAAAATCGAAAATTCACCCATTTCAGGAGATCTTCCTACCAAAGCTAAGCATCAGCATGAGGAGGGCTCTGGCCAAGTGATGGCTCAAAATAACCCTTGGGTGATCCTCAATGATTTTCTAACCAAAAACCATATTTAATTATTTGCCATCCTAAACAGAGCAAAAAAAAAATTCAGTTTTTCATTTTTAACATGTGTGCTAACAAGTTTTAAGTCTCCAGGAGCAAAATGGTGATTTTTCACTATACAAATTATTTTTAATGATTTATGCACTGCAAAAAGACAGAAAACCTATTTTAATTCATAACAGGAGCTATAGTTCATATTTTTACGTCCCCTTTGGACACAAGCTGTCCAAAGCCACTATACACAACATATCCAAAGCTCAACCCTAGCGCAGCTCTGGATTGGAAATGGTGCATAACTTTAGATTTTCCTTGTTTGAATTTTAATTCAAAAACAGTTCGTCAAAAGTACAAACATGTCTAATAGAGATTGTAATTTAGACTCTCACGAATCCAGGGAATATTTTTGTGCATTTTTCCGATTTTTTTACGATTTTTAATCGATTTTACAAGTTTCGGGAAAATCAAATCTAGACTTAAGAATCTTTTTACGCAGAGAACCCTAGATCTTTCAAAACTTCGCGAACCAGTCCTGCACTTTTGCACAGAGGCCCCCGGACAAACGAAGACGATGAAGGAAAGCCCTCGGCTCTCGCCGGAGTTGCGCCGGCCAAACGGCGGCGAACTAGGCACGGGGAAGTGGGGGAAAAGGATCCTGGGCTCACCACGAGTCGTTTGGGGACGGTTTGGAGGCCGGGGATGGTCGGAGTTTCGCCGGCGACGAGGTGGTGGCGGCGCGGCCGCCGCGGCTTCTACGCCGGTGAGCTCGGGGTCGTTCGCCGAGGTTCGAGGGGTCCTAGAGCACCAGTGGAGCTCGAGGAAGCCAATGGCGTGCTCGGTTGACCTCGGGGACGGCTCGGAGTAGGGGCTCGACGTGCGGGTGCTCCGGTGGCCGGAATTCGCGATTTGGGGGAAATCTCAAATTCTCGCCGGAGAAAGGACAATGTCTTGGGTAAAGTTGGGGGTTTTGGAGCTGGTGGAGTGGACTAGCTCCGTGCGTGATGGATTTGGGAATGGTGGAGCGTGGACGAGGAATTTCGCGAAGAGCTTGGGTTCGGCTTGCGCGTCGCGAGGAGGAAGAAGACCGAGCGAGCGCGGGGAAGTGGAAATGGCCAAGTGAGCGAGTGAGAGGAGGGGTGTGAGTGCGCGGTGGAGTGATTGAGCACGCAAGGGAGGCACTGTGCGGCCTCGGGAGCGTGCGAGCGCGTGGGTGGCTGTCGCGGTCGCCATTGATGGCGCGCGAGCTCGAACAGAGCGCACACGCGCGGTTGGGCGTCAAAGATCATCGCGTGATGAAGTGGAGATCCTCAGCAGAGGCTTTGGCGCGACGCGAATGGACTCTACCGCCTGCAGTGCGCTCGGCGCGGCGCGAGCGCGCGTGCGGCCACGGCGGCGCGCGACCGTATGATGGCGCTCCGTGGCGCGAGGCGAGGCGAGGCGACAGCGGCGAAGTGATGGCTCGGGAGTGGCCGGACAAGAGCTAGGCGACAAGCGCCAGCGTCCGCCGCGGCTTGGCCAGTTCAGCGCCGCCTGCGCCGCTCGCCGGCCACGTGGCGGCCGAGCTCCGGCCAGCGCAGCGCGCGCCAGGGGCACTGTAGCATGCCCGTGGAGCTCCGATTTCCAAATTCGAATTTTCTCCAAAAATTCGAACTGAACTTCGAAACGGGTAAAATTAAAAGTTGGGGTCTGAGGTGTGGGACACAACTTTCGAGCTTGGACCAGGCACTTCGACCAGGCGCTACGGCGCTTCGAGCTTGAACCGCGAGCTCGAGCTTGCCGAGCCTCGAATGGTCGGAAACGCCACTCGAGGGTGAGTGCCCCCCCTCGAGCTTGGCTGCGAAGCCTCGAGCGTGACGGAACGTCGCTCGAGGGTAAGTGCCCCCTCGAGCTTGGCTGCGAAGCCTCGAGCGTGCCGAAACGTCGCTCGAGGGTAAGTCCTCGAGCTTGGCTGCGGAGCCTCGAGGGTGACGGAACGTCGCTCGAGGGTAAGTGCCCCCTCGAGCTTGGCTGTGGAGCCTCGAGCGTGACGGAAACTACTGGCTAGGCTCGATCGTCACGGACATAGCTCGATCGGGACGGATATACGGCTAAGCTCGATCGTGACGGACATCCGGGCTAAGCTCGATCGTGACGGACATCCGGGCTAAGCTCGATCGTGACGGACATCCCCGCTCGAGGGCCATCGAGCGGAACGAACGCCGTGGCGAGGTTGTCGCGAAGGGCTGTTGGTGATGACAACTACTCTTTTTGGTCCGAGATTTTTTTTAGATTTCAGTTGGGTGCCAAACAACCCTTGTTTTTGAATTATACTTGAATTTTTGACGAATTTTTGAATTTCAACCCAATTCCCTGTTGCATTGATTTTAATTGCACTTTTTAATTCTTTTGACATCAGAGATGTCACAGCAACTCTAGCCATGCCCAAGAACACAAGGAAGCTCTTCAAGGATGAATCCAACGATGAAGACAACAATCCATTTTGCTTTATGGCAAAAGGAACTAAGGTACAAGAATCTTCCATCTCTCCATCTCTATCTTCCTCTACCACAAATAGTGCAAAAACTGATTTAGAAAGGGAAGAAGAAGAATCAGTTGCTTTTATGATCAATGAATTTGGACAAAAAGGTTTTAAAGAAATTAAAAAGCTTATGAAGAGATTGGCAAAAAGGGAAGAAACTCTTGAGAGGCAAGAAGATATGCTCTACCTTGAGAAGGAGAGAAACCTTGCCTCACAAGAGGCTCTTGCTAAAGAAAAGGCAAAGGTTGAGAAATTGACTATTGATTTATCTCTAGCCAAAGACTCACATGAGAGGATGTGAAAGGACCATACTTTGGCAAATTAATCTCTAGCTACCATGAGGGCTAACCATACTGCACTTCAATAGAGCTTCTCATGCTTGACGGTCAAATTCAATGACCTTGAAGTGAACTATAATGCTCTTTGGGAAAGCACCAATGCTAGTTCTAAGGCAACCCAAAACTCTAATCCCTCCACAACTGAAGGTTGCTCAAGATGTTATAATATTGATGTTAAGACTTGTGATGCTAACCTTGTTAAGCTAAGAAAGTCGGTTGAAGAAAAGGATGCTCAACTCAAAAGCTTGAACATGTTAGTGTCACATCTTCGTGAGGGAAATGAGAAGTCAATGTCAAACATACAACCCAAGGCCGGTAAGCACCCAAAACAAACCGGTGGCCTTGGATATCATACGGGATCAAAGATGAGTGCTAGAAAAGTGGTCAAAGGTAAGGAAGTCATCGGGTTCACCAAGGGTGGTAATCTTGGTGACTTGATGGACATTGCACATGGTGTGACCACTATTCCCTCACAAGTCAAGAAAAAGAGTGAAGCACCCATCAAGAACAAGAAGATTGCTCATGAGCCATCACCAAGCTACACTTGTGACTATATGGTTTCTATGGATCATGAGGGTAAAATTGTTGTGAAATATGTTGGTGCCTACACTAAGAGAAACATTCTTAGAAGTGTATGGGTTCCAAAGATTTATCCATCTAATCTCCAAGGACCCAAATCACTTTGGGTACCTAAAATGCAAGCTTAACTTGTTTTGTAGGCCTACTCCTCTGGTGGCACCGCATGGTTGCTTGATAGTGGATGTTCAAATCATATGACCGGGGAGAAGGACTTATTTGCATCGCTAGAGCTTCATGACACACCAAAAGAAACAATTGTGTATGGAGACAATAGCAAAGGTGATGTAATTGGTTTGGGAAAAATTGCTATATCTCATGACAATTCAATTTTAAATATTTATCTTGTTGAATCTTTGGGATACAACTTGTTGTCGGTTTCACAACTTTGTGAGAAAGGCTACAATTGTCTCTTTACTAATGAAGGTGTGACCGTCTTTAGAAAGGAGGATTCCTCTATTGCTTTTACCGGTCGTTTGAAGGGGAAGCTCTATCTTGTGGATTTCACCCAAGAGAAAGTGGAACCTAAGACTTGTTTAGTGGCAAAATCTAACTTGGGTTGGCTTTGGCACCGCCGACTAGCCCATGTTGGGATGAGAAACTTGGCCAAACTTCAAAGAGGCGAGCATATCTTTGGACTAACCAATGTTGTCTTTGAGAAAGATAGGTTATGTAGCGCATGTCAAGCCGGCAAGCAAGTTGGTGCTCCACACCCCGCCAAGAATGTCTTGACATCATCAAGACCATTGAAGCTTCTACACATGGATTTGTTTGGACCCATTGCCTACCTAAGCATCGGTGGCAATAAATATGGTCTAGTTATTGTTGATGATTTTTCCCGCTTCACTTGGGTGTTCTTTGTGCAAGATAAGAGTGAAGTACAAGGGATCGTCAAGAAATTCATTAGAAGAGCTCAAAATGAATATGAGTTAAAGATCAAGAACATTAGAAGTGACAATGGTATGGAGTTCAAGAATACAAGCGTTGGAATTTCTTGATGAAGAAGAGATCAAGCATGAGTTTTCCGCTCCATACACCCCACAACAAAATGGCATTATGGAGAGGAAAAATAGAACATTGATAGAAGCTGCAAGAACCATGCTTGATGAATACAAGACTCCGGATATCTTTTGGGCCGAAGCTATCGACACCGCTTGCCATGCCATCAACCGCCTCTACCTTCATAAGTATCTTGGCAAGACACCCTATGAGATCATTACCGGTAACAAAACCAAGGTGCATTACATTAGAATTTTTGGATGCAAGTGTTTCATACTTAACAAGAAGGCCAAAACCTCAAAGTTTGCACCAAAGGTTGATGAAGGCTTTCTACTTGGTTATGGTACTAATGAGCATGCCTATCGTGTTTTCAACAAAACCACCGGTTGTGTTGAGATCACGGTAGATGTGACTTTTGATGAAACTAATGGCTCTCAAGTGGAGCAAGTTGATAAAAACCTTGTAGATGATGAAGAGCCTCCAAGTCAAGCAATCATGAGGATGGGCCTAGGAGAAGTGAGACCTCAAGAAGCTCAACCCCAAGATCCGGATGATGAAGACCACAATGAACCATTATCATCAACAAGAGTTGAACCACCAAGTTCTCATCAAACCCAAAATCAAGGTCTAGATCATGGTGACGATCAAGATCATGGCAATGATCAAGGGGAAGATCAAGGTGAAGAAGCTCAAGGCAACGCACATCAAGATGAAGATGTTGATGGACCTATTCAACCTCAATCTCAAGTGACACACCCAAGAGTACACCAAAGCATTCAACGGGATCATCCCATTGATAACATTCTTGGGAGTATTCAAAGAGGGGTAACTATTCGTTCACGCTTAGCTACCTTTTGTGGATGTTACTCGTTTGTCTCCTCTTTGGAATCTCTTAAGGTAGATGAAGCACTTGAGAATCCGGATTGGATGATTGCTATGCAAGAGGAGTTAAACAACTTCACAAGAAATAAGGTATGGAAATTGGTGGAAAGACCCAAGCAAAATGTGATTGGAACCAAGTGGGTCTTCCGCAACAAGTAAGATGAAAATGGAGTTGTGACAAGAAACAAGGCGAGGTTAGTTGCAAAAGGTTTCACCCAAATTGAAGCTTTGGATTTCGGTGAAACTTATGCACCCGTAGCTAGGCTTGAGTCAATTCGAATTCTTTTAGCCTATACTACTCACCATGATTTCAAGCTTTATCAAATGGATGTCGAAAGTGCATTCCTAAATGGCCCCCTATCCGAAGAGGTGTAGTTGAACAACCACCGGGCTTTGAAGATCCCAAGTTTCCTAATCATGTGTACAAGCTCCAAAAGGCGCTCTATGGGCTCAAGCAAGCTCCTAGAGCATGGTATGAATGCCTTAAGGATTTTCTTCTTAAGAACGACTTTGTAATGGGCAAAGCCGATTCTACTCTCTTCACACGCAAAGTTGGTAAGGATATCTTTGTTTGTCAAAAGTTTTGTGAAGAACTTGGTAGGATCATGACCAAGAGGTTCGAGATGTCCATGATGGGTGAATTGAAGTTCTTCCTTGGGTTCCAAATAAGGCAAATGAAGGAAGGGACTTTCATTAGTCAAACCAAGTACATAAGTGACATGCTCAAGAAATGTGGAATGACCAATGCCAAGCCCATCAAGACTCCAATGCCAACAAATGGACATCTTGATCTAAATGAAGAAGGCAAACCCGTGGATCAAAAGGTATACCGCTCCATGATTGGGGGCTTTACCTTTGTGCATCTAGGCCCGATATTATGCTTAGTGTGTGCATGTGTGCAAGATTTCAAGCCAATCCTAAGGAATGTCATCTTATGGCTGTTAAGAGAATTCTAAGATAATTGGTACACACTCCTAACCTTGGCTTATGGTATCCCAAGGGCTCCTATTTCAATTTACTTGGCTATTCCGATTCGGATTATGCCGGTTGCAAAGTAGATAGAAAGAGTACGTCGGGGACTTGCCAATTCCTTGGTCGGTCCTTGGTGTCATAGAGCTCTAAGAAACAAAATTTGGTTGCTTTATCCACCGCGGAAGCGGAGTATGTTGCTGCGGGTGCTTGTTGTGCCCAACTTTTATGGATGAAGCAAACCTTGAGGGACTATGGTTGTGAGTTTAATAAGGCTCCACTCTTGTGTGACAATGAGAGTGCCCTCAAGTTAGCAAACAACCCGGTTCAACACTCCCGAACAAAGCACATAGATGTGAGACATCATTTCTTAAGGGATCATGAGGCTAAGGGAGATATTACTTTACGTTCCGTAAGTTCAGAGAGGCAACTTGCCGATATCTTCACTAAGCCTCTAGATGAGCAAAGGTTCTGTGCTTTGAGGAATGAACTAAATATCATGGATTCTCGTAACTTGGCTTGACTTGTTGGACACAAAATTGAATGTTGCCTAGATAGGAAAAACCTTGGAACTTATGCTTGTTGTGTCGTTTTCAAAGTGTTGGCTTTTGATCCTTGATCATAACTTGGGCATGGTAATCATTGTTTTGTAATGATTGTTTGTGGCTGATCACTATGTCTCAAGGTGTCTTATATGTCTACCAGCTATCATCTTATACCATATCTATCTTGGTCAAGAAAGACCTGCTTTTTCGGAAGATTGGACATACTTCCGCCAGGACCGTTCAGGAGATTTAATTCGCAGAAAATATTCCTGGCGGAACTTCCGAGGAGGGTCGGAACTTCCAAAGAGAGGACCAGAAATAAGAGGATTGTTTCGCCCGGCCTGGTCAGGAGATTTTAATTTAGAAAAAATAATACTTTCGGAACTTCCGAAAGACATCGGAACTTCCGAAAAGTCCATAATGCCTATAAATACCCGTCGGGCTGAACTCAAACCCTAGCCATCTCTCATTCTCTCAATGTCTCTCTCTCCTCACACCGCCAGCCACCAAACTGCCCCTCTCAATCCGTGAGGAGTGTGACATCTCTGATGTCAAAAGAATTAAAAAGTGCAATTAAAATCAATGCAACAGGGAATTGGGTTGAAATTCAAAAATTCGTCAAAAATTCAATTATAATTCAAAAACAAGGGTTGTTTGGACACCCAACTGAAATCTCAAGACTTGGGTGCTGAACTTAAAAATCTCGGACCAAAAGAGTAGTTGTCATCACCTACAGCCCTTCGCGACAACCTCGCCACGGCGTTCGTTCCGCTCGATGACCCTCGAGCGGGGATGTCCGTCACGATCGAGCTTAGCCGGTATATCCGTCACGATCGAGCTTAGCCCGGATGTCCGTCACGATCGAGCTTAGCCGTATATCCGTCCCGATCGAGCTATGTCCGTGACGATCGAGCCATGTCCGTGACGATCGAGCTATGTCCGTCACGATCGAGCCTAGCCAGTAGTTTCCGTGACGATCGAGGCCGCACGATAGGACTCACCCTCGAGCGACGTTCCGTCACCCTCGAGGTTCCGCAGCCAAGCTCGAGGGGGGCACTTACCCTCGAGCGACGTTCCGTCACCCTCGAGGCTCCGCAGCCAAGCTCGAGGGGGCACTTACCCTCGAGCGACGTTCCGTCACGCTCGAGGCTCCGCAGCCAAGCTCGAGGGGGCACTTACCCTCGAGCGACGTTTCGGCACGCTCGAGGCTTCGCAGCCAAGCTCGAGGGGGGCACTCACCCTCGAGTGGCGTTTCCGACCATTCGAGGCTCGGCAAGCTCGAGCTTGCGGTTCAAGCTCGAAGCGCCGTAGCGCCTGGTCGAAGTGCCTGGTCCAAGCTCGAAAGTTGTGTCCCACACCTCAGACCCCAACTTTTAATTTTACCCGTTTCGAAGTTCAGTTCGAATTTTTGGAGAAAATTCGAATTTGGAAATCGGAGCTCCACGGGCATGCTACAGTGCCCCTGGCGCGCGCTGCGCTGGCCGGAGCTCGGCCGCCACGTGGCCGGCGAGCGGCGCAGGCGGCGCTGAGCTGGCCAAGCCGCGGCGGACGCTGGCGCTTGTCGCCTAGCTCTTGTCCGGCCACTCCCGAACCATCACTTCGCCGCTGTCGCCTCGCCTCGCCTCGCGCCGCGGAGCGCCATCATACGGTCGCGCGCCGCCGTGGCCGCACGCGCGCTCGCGCCGCGCCGAGCGCACTGCAGGCGGTAGAGTCCATTCGCGTCGCACCAAAGCCTCTGCTGAGGATCTCCACTTCTTCACGCGATGATCTTTGACGCCCAACCGGCGCGTGTGCGCTCTGTTCGTGCTCGCGCGCCATCAATGGCGACCGCGACAGCCACCCACGCGCTCGCACGCTCCCGAGGCCGCACAGTGCCTCCCTTGCGTGCTCAATCACTCCACCGCGCACTCACACCCCTCCTCTCACTCGCTCACTTGGCCATTTCCACTTCCCCGCGCTCGCTCGGTCTTCTTCCTCCTCGCGACGCGCAAGCCGAACCCAAGCTCTTCGCGAAATTCCTCGTCCACGCTCCACCATTCCCAAATCCATCACGCACGGAGCTAGTCCACTCCACCAGCTCCAAAACCCCCAACTTTCCCCAAGACATTGACCCTTCTCCGGCGAGAATTCGTGAATTCCCCCAAATCGCGATTTTCGGCCGCCGGAGCACCCGCACGTCGAGACCCTACTCCGAGCCGTCCCCGAGGTCAACCGAGCACGCCATTGGCTTCCTCGAGCTCCACTGGTGCTCTAGGACCCCTCGAACCTCGGCGAACGACCCCGAGCTCACCGGCTTAGAAGCCGCGGCGGCCGCGCCGCCACCACCTCGTCGCCGGCGAAACTCCGACCATCCCCGGCCTCCCAACCGTCCCCAAACGACTCGTGGTGAGCCCAGGAAGCTTTTCCCCCACTTCCCCGAGCCTAGTTCGCCGCCGTTTGGCCGGCGCAACTCCGGCGAGAGCCGAGGGCATTTCTTCATCGTCTTCGTTTGTGTAGGGGTCTCTGCGCAAAAGTCCAGGGACTCGTTCGCGAAGTTTTGAAAGATCTAGGGTTCTCTGCGTAAAAAGATTCTTAAGTCTAGGTTTGATTTTCCCGAAATTTGTAAAATCCATTAAAAATCGTACAAAAATTAGAAAAATGCACAAAAATACTCTCTGGATTCGTGAGAGTCTAAACTACAATCTCTATTAGACATGTTTGTACTTTTGACGAACTGTATGTGAATTAAAATTCAAACTATGAAAACCTAAAGTTGTGCACCATTTCCAATCCAGAGCTACGCTAGGGTTGAGCTTTGGATATGATGTTTGTAGTGACTTTGGACAGCTTGTGTCCAAAGGGGACTAAAAAAATATGAACTACAGCTCCTGTTATGAATTAAAATAGGTTTTCTGTCTTTTTGCAGTGCAGAAATCATTAAAAATAATCTGGGCAGTGAAAAATCACCATTTTGCTCCAGAGGACTAAAAACTTGTTAGCACACCTGTGAAAAATGAGAAACTTAATTTTTGCTCTGTTTAGGATGGTAAATAATTAAATATGTGTTTTTGGATAGAAAAATATTGAGGACTACCCAAGGGTTATTTTGAGCCACCACTTGGCCAGAGCCCTCCTCATACTTATGCCTAGCTTTGGTAGAAAGATCTCCTGAAATAGATGAAAATTCAATTTATTATGCATTTATTTCACTTTCTGCAGCTAGCTGTTTGCACATTTTTAATAAATTATGTGTAGCGCAAAATTAGCTAAGTTTTGGAGTGAGCTTAGCTCTTATACTCCAGTAGCTGTCATAAATTTTATAGCTAAAAATGATGAACATAAATGGAGAAACAAAAATAGGAAGGAATTTAGGTGGAAATTGATTTATATAAAAAGAATAACCTTTTTGGATTAATTGGTTAAAGTAAAAGGGTTAACTCTGAATTTCCAGAACAGCCACCCTAAATTGTGAAGAAATAAATAGAGTTCTTTTATATATGTACACAATCACCATCGAATTAAATAAAACTCTTCACACCGACACTTGCTTTTACGAAGGATATGATAGTGCCTAAGTATGTCTAGGTGAATATGGCCTTCAAAGCCCTTAGTCTTAGAATCTAAAGGCAGCCGCCTTAAAGTTATGCATATCATGTAGAAGGCGCTATCCCAGACGGCGACTACACCCTCATCCCCGCAGACGAGGAAGGAGCCCCGGAGCCCGGTGCCGGTGCAGACGTGAACAACCCGGAGGCTAACTCTCAGTCCGAGCAAGAAGGCAAGCCCCGGAGCATAACCTAACTTTACCAAATTATGCACTTTGAATTCTCTATGTTTGTGCATTTACGTTCAAGGAGTTGATTGAATACCTTAGCTGCACATTTCCTAGTACCTATGACTTGCAATACTAGTATGAAAGGATCGATAGGGCATTGCTTTAGGTCCGTTACAAGTCGAGTGATTTCCTGTCACTCGCGAGACATAGGAATTGCTTGTCTTTACTTATGTTGGAATCATAAGGATTGACGGGCGGGATGATAGGTGTAGATCTCCCGTCCGTGTATGATAATTGATTTAAGGTCGAAATGTGTGGTTGAGTGTGTCAAGTTTTTGAACGTACCACATGCATGCCGATGTATGGGGATCGGTAAGCCCGGTACCAGATTGAAGCAGCTAGGGCCGATAGCCATCTCTCCTTGGAAACTTTGTTTTCCCCTGCCGTACACTTGTGGATATATGCGTGAGACTGTGAGTGAAGCAGTAAACCTTTATCCTAAGGAAATGGACCCGGTTCCGAATTGTGGATCGATGGGAAAGGTTGGGAAATGCTTGTACCTTTTATAGCAAGCAGAGTATCCGTGTGTGTTGGGTTTCCCCTGGCCAGGTAGCAAAATTCGGTTCGAACTGTCCGCTTCTCGCGGTTAATGAGACTGCTTGACCGCCCTGCTACATTGAGTAACAAGTGGAATTATGAGATTTATGAACTTGTTGTATGAATTAAATTGTATTGCACCACTTGTATGCTTAGAGAGGATGCTAATCTAGAATGGTTAAATTTACTAGAATATGATGCTAAAACTTGAAAGCAAGGACCTACTCTTAGTTGCTTTTTGGCAAACAAACCCACCAGCCAAAAGCCTCTCATGGTCTAGATGTCGGTGATGTAGTTTTCACCCGACGGGTAAGCCTTGCTGAGTATTAGTATACTCAGCCTTGCTTGTGGCATTATTTTACAGGTATCCTTTTGGATGTGGATGCTATGACTTGGCCTGTCCAGGTTCCACCTGGCTGGCACATCGAATGGGTTCCGTCCTCTGGCGAGGATCGGGAGGAGTAGCTTCGTGGCAGGCTTCCGCACGGAGTTACTTGTATCGTCGTTAGATTGTTTTACTTCCGCTGCAATGGACATCTAAATTCAGTTGTTATGAACTTTTATTCCGCTGCAAGACTTGTACTCTGATTTCAATTTGATCTCGGTTTGTAATAACTTGTGATACCTATGTGTGTAAGTTAATTTGTGGAATGTTGTAATCTCTGGAACTCACCTTCGTGTGGGCGTGCTGTTGTTTCGATCGAGAAAAGTACGTGGTTTAATCGGGTTTAATCCGATGGCGCTCCAGCTTATTCCGGATTAAATGCCTGACTACTTGATTAGTGGTCCCGAGGTACTTAACTTGGAATAATTTCGGAGTGGTCCGCCACAGCTGCATCAGAGCCGAAACAGCGCACCGGAGAGACCAATAAACCTTAAATAAATATTTTTGGAATAAAATTTGCCAACTCGTACTTCCGCCGTGCTTTTCGGTGGAAGGTTGTTGTCAGGACCGCTAAGGATGTTACCTAGAGCATGAAGCCTATGTGGGTAAAGGGATCACGATATGATAGGTGGCAAATAGTATATTATACTGACTTCCAGCACATTTCATTCTGTCATTTACTTTACGCAATGGTGGGCGCAAGGTACGGCGATTGCTGTAACGTACCACGGCACTATATGAAAATATAGTGGCGGCACATAGTCAATACGCTGTGATGGCGTATGAAAATAGAATAGGATGGTGGGCGCAAGGTACGGCGATTGCTGTAGCGTACCACGGCATCATATGCAAATATGATGGCGGCACAAAGTCAATACGCTATCTCATGAGCGTATGAAACTGTCAATATGTTGCTTTGGTGACATATGAACATTGCCCGTTCAATGTTAAACGTTCGGGTGCCACCTCTATAGTGGGTGGTAATGTATGGAGACGCTTTCGTGAGTGCTGGCACGAAAGGTTGATTATACATGCTCTGGAATGAAATCTTCTGCAGGTACACTAACCGCGAATCCGTATATTGAGACGGTTAGAAAAGTTCGGCTAGATAATATAGGGAGAGACGGATATTGCCTAGCCACCGGCACTAACTTCGTAAGCCAAAAGTTTATTGGCATGTGTGTTGGCGAGAACGAATAGGCCGCTCATGCTTTGCATCTCACCGAATTAATATCGAATACTAATAAGTGACCAAATCGAACCGCCGTCAAAGGAATTGAAATCACAACCCAAAAATCCTGCTGAGAACAATCTGTTTGCAACCTTAATTCGAAACTGAAAACGTTGTCAAATGAAAAAGTGTTCAACATGAAAGTTGTCATAAATATTATGAAGTAAATGCTGGAAAATTTCAACGAAAATGGTTCAGTAAAATTGGAGTTATGCTAAAAATGGTAACCCCCTGTCTGCTGGAAATTTCTGGGGACAGTGAGATAAAAATTGAATTTTTACACCATCTTAACGACAGTTTCTGCTCAAACCTCCAACATGAAACTTGTTAGGAATTATTTAAACAATGTCCTGGCCAAATTTGGGAATTTTTGAGCTTGTAGATTTCGAGTTTTGTAATTTTTACCACCCTGCACAGAATCTGTTTTTGCTCTTTGGCACTAACCGGTTCTCACCCTTGCCCCTTTTTCCTTTTGGTTCAGATGGACGCCCTCGCTGACCTGGCTAGCTACCCCAACGACGTGTCTTTCTCTGATTGCTTGGGATGGGAAGGCTTCCCTAGCATCTTGTGGTCGGTTCTACAGGCACTTGGCTACCCTACACCGCCACAATATGAGAGAATCCTCATCCGAGACCGTGGTGTGACTCGTTCCCGTGTGCGTTTGGTGGTACACCGTCACCCGCCGTGTCCTAGTTCCCCCACCTGGACGGTGGAAGTTCATGGACACCACATGGAGACGACTTGTGAGCTAGCTGCCTTGAATGGCATCAGTTCTTTTTGTGCTCAGAACCAGAGCTTGGTAGAGCACCAGTTGCTTGGGCTGTTTCCACCAACTCAGCCGGATGATCCCCACTGGATGAGGCGCTACCTTAGCTCTCCTTTGAGGATGGCGGAGAACCCCGTCGCAGCAGCCGCTTTGATGATGAGGTGGATACGGGCGTATCACCGTTTGCAGGCACTTCTTGGACGGTCGCAGAGCGAGATGCTCAACATTGCTATGGACATGTCCGCTCGCGCCCGTGACATAGGGGTTGAGAGGACCTCTTTGTCCATTGAGGTGACCACTAGAGATGCCATGATTGCTGACTTGGAGAGGCAATTGAATGACCTCCAGATTGCACACAACAACACCCAGAATGAGTTAGCACAAACTAGAGATGAGCTTGAGGAGGTACATGGTACCTTGGAGCATGCAAATGCTATGCTTGCCGCCCATGACGCTCAGCACCTTCTTGAGCAAGAAGGAGGGAATGGTGAAGGAGAGGCCCCCGATTCCGACATGGACACCGAGGATGACATGCCGTCCCTTCCAGCTCCACCTTCCCCTATGGGCAGTGAGGCTACCGCTAACAACTTGGATGACTTTTAGAGTGGTAGTAGCAAATTTACTCCTCCGCTAGGCCTAGAATTTTTGGCTTCATGTTGTAATAGGCTAGATGGAGTTGAGCTCCCCAAGTTATCTTTTGTGGCATTGTAAAATTAATGGTGTGGTTGTGGTGTAAAACTTGATGATGTTGTTACAGCTGTGTTGAAAACATTCTGCAGCTGACCTTGTTTCAATTATTGATGGGTTTTCCATTCATTTCTGGGCTGTGATGTGAACTACAAAGTTGTTTGGAATTTGTCAAACAAAATGATCACCAAATTGCAACCCCATTGGTTAAGCGAAATAAAAATGGCAACCAAAACACTATAGCTCGGCCTGCTGAAAAACAACAAATGCAGAGAGCTAAAGATTGAATTTTTCGGCTTAGTTCCAGTCCGAATTTGATTCTGAGACCAACATAAAAGTTGTAGAGCATGAAATTTTCGAGCTACTGACCGAATTGGAGCATTTGACTTGTTTCCTGTCGGGAGATATGATTTTTCTTCCGAACTGCGTGCTGACTTGCCATTCTGCGCAGTACACTTTAATATATTGTCACGTTCTATCTTGTCATTCATTATGCAAGCTTATGGAATGTGGCTAATACAAGTACCTACTGCAGATGGCAATCACCCGCAGCGGTCACGACGCTAGTGGCTCCAACGCTAACCAGCAGGGGCCAGAGGGGCAGCAACAGCCACCGCCACCTCCTCCTCCGCAGCAACCTCCGACGTGGCAGCAGCTTTATGCCACGCAAACGGAGATTCTCCGGAACCTGCAGCATCAGCAGCAGATGATGCAGCAGCAGATGCTTCAGCAGGGAGGTCAACGGGCCCCTCAGCCTCAGGTGGCCAGATACGAAGATTTTCTGGCAACGCACCCGCCGATTTTCTCACGAGCTGATGAGCCTTTGGAGGCCGACACCTGGATTCGAGCCATCGAGTCCAAGTTCACCATCCTGGCGACGCCTTGCACTTCCAGCCGCAAGGTAGTGTTCGCGGCGCAGCAGCTCCGCGGCCCCAGCTCTCCTATGGTGGGAGAACTACCTGGCCCTGCAGCAGGAGGGTCATGTAGTTGAGTGGGATGAGTTCAAGGCTGCATTCAAGGCTCATCACATTCCGGCCGGTCTAGTAGAGCGAAGCTGAATGAGTTTTTGGCGCTGACCCAGGGTACCCGCACAGTGCTCCAGTACTCCCAGGCCTTCAATGGTCTGTGCCCTTATGCGGGTCATCACGCCGACTCCGACGAGAAGAAGCTAGAGAGGTTCCGACGTGGCCTGAATACCAAGTTGAAGGCACAGTTGGCCACCACCCGTGCTGCCACGTACGGCGATCTCGTGAACCTCGCCATCGCACAGGAAGACGCCAATGTGGTGCACAAGGCGGAGAAGAAGAGAAAGACTCCCGCTGGACCGTCAAGTGCGCAGCCCCAGAGGTTCCGCTTGGTTCCCCGGCTGTACCGCAGGGACAGTCCCGGGCACCTCAGGGAGGTGGATGGGTTGCTAGGCCGCCACAGCCTAACGCGCCTCGTATCCCTCCACCGCCGCAGCAGCAAGCACCTAGGCAGAGTGCACAGCAGCCAGCTCGCCCTGGAGCCGGCTATCAGTGCTTCAAGTGTGGAAGCAAAGATCATTTTATCAAGGATTGCCCGCAGAACAAGCAGCAAAACCAGCGCCCGGGAAATCAGCAAGGCAAGGGCAAGCAGCAGCAGCGTGTGCAAGTTCGGCAAGGACGGCTCAACTACACCACCTTGGCCGACTTACCCGAGGGAGCCCCAGACATGACTGGTACCTTCCCTATCTGCACTCAACCTGCTGTGATATTGTTTGATTCCGGGGCAACACATAGTTTTATAAGCACAAGGTTTCATGTGAAATGCGGATTAAAATCTTACCATACCAAATCATCATACGTGATATCAACTGCGGGAGGTAAAATTGCATCCAACCAAGTCACCCACAAGGTTCCAATCAGGCTGGGAAGTAAAACATTTCCTACTGATTTGATTCTGCTTGGAATGGAAGGAATTGACATTGTGTTAGGAGCCAATTGGATGACTCAACATAAGGTTGTCCTAGATGTTGCGGAAAGAGTTGTTGAGATAAACTCGTCTACGCATGGCCCGAGTGTGCTATATCTGCCACAACGGACTTGCGTCGATGCGTGAGCTTACACAATGGTAGAAACCCAACTAAAGGACATTCCGGTGGTATGTGAGTATGCTGATGTATTTCCGGATGACTTACCTGGGATGTCGCCGGATAGAGACATTGAATTCGTGATTGAACTTCAACCTGGCACAGCACCTATATCAAAGAGACCATATAGAATGCCGCCCAATGAATTGGCTGAATTAAAAATTCAACTCCAAGAATTGCTAGATAAGGGTTTCATTCGTCCAAGTGTATCACCTTGGGGATGTCCCGCTATCTTGTGAAAAAGAAGGACCATTCCTTGAGGTTGTGTATTGATTACGGTCTCTCAATGCGGTAACCATCAAGAACAAGTATCCGCTTCCCCGTATTGACATCTTGTTTGACCAATTAGCTGGCGCCAGAGTATTCTCCAAGATTGACCTACGCTCTGGCTATCATCAAATCAAAATCAGGCCTTGTGACATTCCAAAGACTGCCTTTTCCACACGTTACGGGCTTTATGAATTTTTGGTTATGTCTTTTGGACTCACCAATGCCCCAGCCTATTTCATGTACCTCATGAATTCGGTCTTCATGTCTGAACTAGACAAGTTTGTGGTGGTTTTCATTGACGACATTCTTATATATTCTAAGAATGAGGAAGAGCATGCTGAGCACCTTCGCATTGTTCTTCAAAGGCTGAGAGATCATCAGCTCTACGCCAAGTTCTCCAAGTGTGAATTCTGGTTAGAGAGCGTGAAGTTTTTAGGTCACACGGTTTCCAAGGATGGCATATCCGTGGATCCAACCAAGGTACAAGAGGTGCTAGATTGGCAACCACCTACCTCTGTCCATGAGATTCGGAGTTTTCTGGGTTTAGCCGGTTATTACCGCCGTTTTATTCCGGACTTCTCTCGGATAGCAAAGCCCATGACCGAACTCTTGAAGAAGGGAGTCAAATTTGAGTGGAATGACAAATGTGATGAAGCTTTCCACACCTTGCGAAGACATTTAACTTCAGCCCCAGTTTTGGCTCAGCCCGATTGCACCAAGCCTTATGATGTCTATTGCGATGCATCAGGGCACCGGTCTTGGCTGTGTTCTCATGCAAGAGGACCGGGTCATTGCTTATGCTTCTCGAGCACTTCGGCCTCATGAGCAAAACTACCCCACGCACGATCTTGAGTTAGCAGCGGTCATTCATGCCCTCAAGATGTGGAGACACTATTTGATGGGTGTTCCCTGCAACATATACACAGACCACAAGAGCCTCAAATATGTCTTCACTCAGGCACATTTGAATATGAGACAGCGAAGATGGTTGGAGTTAGCAAAGGACTATGACCTTAGTGTGCATTATCACCCCGGGAAGGCTAATGTAGTTGCGGATGCACTAAGCCGCAAGGCTCGTTGTCATTGTCTTTCCGTGGAGTCCTACGCTGACACCCTGTGTCATGAAATGGCAAAGCTCAATTTGGAGATTGTTCCACACGGGGTACTTCAGCCATATTGCAGTGGAACCAACCTTGCACGATCAGATTGTTGTAGCCCAATTAAATGACGCGAGCATTAAAATCCTTAAAAGGAAATTGTCCAAGGAGAAGGTGAAAGAGAAGTACAAGTGTTTCCGGCTAGATGGGCAGGGAGTAATGTGGTTTGGGCATCGCCTCGTGGTGCCTAAAAACACGGAACTCCGGAGGAAGATTATGGATGAGGCACATCTCTCTAAATTTTCTATTCATCCCGGCAGCACCAAAATGTACCAAGATTTGAAACAAAACTTTTGGTGGACTCGGATGAAGCGAGAAATTGCCACGTATGTGTCGGAATGTGACACATGCCAGCGGGTTAAGGCCAGCCACTTGACGGTAGCAGGCACGCTTCAACCTCTACCTATCCCCTCATGGAAATGGGAAGATATAAGCATGGATTTTATTGTCGGACTTCCCAGGACCCCTCAGGGGCACGATTCTATTTGGGTGATTGTGGATCGCCTTACCAAGACCGCACATTTTATTCCGGTCAATACCTTTTATAACGCTAAGAAGTACGCGGAGATTTATTTGGAGCGGATCGTTTGTCTACATGGGGTACCCAAGACGATAATTTCAGATCGTGGTGCTCCGTTCGTAGCACGCTTTTGGGAACAGTTGCAATTATCCCTAGGCACCAAACTGATCCGTAGTTCAGCATATCACCCACAGACCGATGGGCAGACGGAAAGGGTAAATCAAATACTTGAGGATATGCTTCGAGCTTGTGTTATTCATTATGGGAAGAATTGGGAGAAGTTGTCTATCCCTCGCCGAATTCTCCTATAACAACAGCTACCAAGCGAGTCTCAAAATGGCACCTTTCGAAGCCTTATATGGCAGAAGATGTCGGACCCCGTTGTGTTGGTCCCAGGCAGGCGAGAGGTATGCTTATGGCCCTGACCTTGTAAAGGAAGCAGAGGAAAAGGTTAGAATCATTCGTGAAAATTGAGAACTGCCCAGTCAAGGCAGAAGAGTTACTTTGATCAACGGCGGAAGCCACTTCAGTTTGAAGTTGGTGATCACGTGTATCTTAAAGTCTCCCCGACCAAAGGTGTGCAAAGATTCGGATTAAAAGGAAAGCTTGCACCTCGTTATATCGGCCCGTATGAAATTACTCAGCAATATGGGCCGGTAGCCTATCAAGTGAAGCTTCCCGAAAAACTTTCAGCTGTACACAATGTATTCCATGTTTCTCAACTCAAGAGGTGTCTTCGTGTTCCGACCGAAGTTGTTGAACAAGAGGAACTCTCGGTTGAACCGGATCTCTCTTATGATGAGCATCCCGTTAAGATCCTCGACGAGAAAGAGCGACAAACACGAAGGAAGGGAGTTAAAATGTACAAAGTTCAGTGGAGTCATCACTCCGAAGATGAAGCCACGTGGGAAACCGAGGACTATCTTAGGAAGAATTTCCCCGACATACTTTCATAAGCCGAGGTATTTCTTTTCCCCTCTCTATCTCTAGGTTTAATCGAATCTCGGGACGAGATTCCTTTTAAAGGGGGGTAGGCTGTGACATCTCTGATGTCAAAAGAATTAAAAGTGCAATTAAAATCAATGCAAACAGGGAATGGGTTGAAATTCAAAAATTCGTCAAAAATTCAATTATAATTCAAAAACAAGGGTTGTTTGGACACCCAACTGAAATCTCAAGACTTGGGTGCTGAACTTAAAAAATCTCGGACCAAAAGAGTAGTTGTCATCACCTACAGCCCTTCGCGACAACCTCGCCACGGCGTTCGTTCCGCTCGATGACCCTCGAGCGGGGATGTCCGTCACGATCGAGCTTAGCCCGTATATCCGTCACGATCGAGCTTAGCCCGGATGTCCGTCACGATCGAGCTTAGCCGTATATCCGTCCCGATCGAGCTATGTCCGTGACGATCGAGCCATGTCCGTGACGATCGAGCTTGTCCGTCACGATCGAGCCTAGCCAGTAGTTTCCGTGACGATCGAGGCCGCACGATAGACTCACCCTCGAGCGACGTTCCGTCACCCTCGAGGTTCCGCAGCCAAGCTCGAGGGGGGCACTTACCCTCGAGCGACGTTCCGTCACCCTCGAGGCTCCGCAGCCAAGCTCGAGGGGGCACTTACCCTCGAGCGACGTTCCGTCACGCTCGAGGCTCCGCAGCCCAAGCTCGAGGGGGCACTTACCCTCGAGCGACGTTTCGGCACGCTCGAGGCTTCGCAGCCAAGCTCGAGGGGGGCACTCACCCTCGAGTGGCGTTTCTGACCATTCGAGGCTCGGCAAGCTCGAGCTTGCGGTTCAAGCTCGAAGCGCCGTAGCGCCTGGTCGAAGTGCCTGGTCCAAGCTCGAAAGTTGTGTCCCACACCTCAGACCCCAACTTTTTAATTTTACCCGTTTCGAAGTTCAGTTCGAATTTTTGGAGAAAATTCGAATTTGGAAATCGGAGCTCCACGGGCATGCTACAGTGCCCCTGGCGCGCGCTGCGCTGGCCGGAGCTCGGCCGCCACGTGGCCGGCGAGCGGCGCAGGCGGCGCTGAGCTGGCCAAGCCGCGGCGGACGCTGGCGCTTGTCGCCTAGCTCTTGTCCGGCCACTCCCGAACCATCACTTCGCCGCTGTCGCCTCGCCTCGCCTCGCGCCGCGGAGCGCCATCATACGGTCGCGCGCCGCCGTGGCCGCACGCGCGCTCGCGCCGCGCCGAGCGCACTGCAGGCGGTAGAGGTCCATTCGCGTCGCGCCAAAGCCTTGCTGAGGATCTCCACTTCTTCACGCGATGATCTTTGACGCCCAACCGGCGCGTGTGCGCTCTGTTCGTGCTCGCGCGCCATCAATGGCGACCGCGACAGCCACCCACGCGCTCGCACGCTCCGAGGCCGCACAGTGCCTCCCTTGCGTGCTCAATCACTCCACCGCGCACTCACACCCCTCCTCTCACTCGCTCACTTGGCCATTTCCACTTCCCCGCGCTCGCTCGGTCTTCTTCCTCCTCGCGACGCGCAAGCCGAACCCAAGCTCTTCGCGAAATTCCTCGTCCACGCTCCACCATTCCCAAATCCATCCCGCACGGAGCTAGTCCACTCCACCAGCTCCAAAACCCCCAACTTTCCCCAAGACATTGACCCTTCTCCGGCGAGAATTCGTGAATTCCCCCAAATCGCGATTTTCGGCCGCCGAAGCACCCGCACGTCGAGACCCTACTCCGAGCCGTCCCCGAGGTCAACCGAGCACGCCATTGGCTTCCTCGAGCTCCACTGGTGCTCTAGGACCCCTCGAACCTCGGCGAACGACCCCGAGCTCACCGGCGTAGAAGCCGCGGCGGCCCGCGCCGCCACCACCTCGTCGCCGGCGAAACTCCGACCATCCCCGGCCTCCCAACCGTCCCCAAACGACTCGTGGTGAGCCCAGGAAGCTTTTCCCCCACTTCCCCGAGCCTAGTTCGCCGCCGTTTGGCCGGCGCAACTCCGGCGAGAGCCGAGGGCATTTCTTCATCGTCTTCGTTTGTGTAGGGGTCTCTGCGCAAAAGTCCAGGGACTCGTTCGCGAAGTTTTGAAAGATCTAGGGTTCTCTGCGTAAAAAGATTCTTAAGTCTAGGTTTGATTTTCCCGAAATTTGTAAAATCCATTAAAAATCGTACAAAAATCAGAAAAATGCACAAAAATACTCTCTGGATTCGTGAGAGTCTAAACTACAATCTCTATTAGACATGTTTGTACTTTTGACGAACTGTATGTGAATTAAAATTCAAACTATGAAAACCTAAAGTTGTGCACCATTTCCAATCCAGAGCTACGCTAGGGTTGAGCTTTGGATATGATGTTTGTAGTGACTTTGGACAGCTTGTGTCCAAAGGGGACTAAAAAAATATGAACTACAGCTCCTGTTATGAATTAAAATAGGTTTTCTGTCTTTTTGCAGTGCAGAAATCATTAAAAAATAATCTGGGCAGTGAAAAATCACCATTTTGCTCCAGAGGACTAAAAACTTGTTAGCACACCTGTGAAAAATGAGAAACTTTAATTTTTGCTCTGTTTAGGATGGTAAATAATTAAATATGTGTTTTTGGATAGAAAAATATTGAGGACTACCCAAGGGTTATTTTTGAGCCACCACTTGGGCCAGAGCCCTCCTCATACTTATGCCTAGCTTTGGTAGAAAGATCTCCTGAAATAGATGAAAATTCAATTTATTATGCATTTTATTTCACTTTCTGCAGCTAGCTGTTTGCACATTTTTAATAAATTATGTGTAGCGCAAAATTAGCTAAGTTTTGGAGTGAGCTTAGCTCTTATACTCCAGTAGCTGTCATAAATTTTATAGCTAAAAATGATGAACATAAATGGAGAAACAAAAATAGGAAGGAATTTAGGTGGAAATTGATTTATATAAAAAGAATAACCTTTTTGGATTAATTGGTTAAAGTAAAAAGGGTTAACTCTGAATTTCCAGAACAGCCACCCTAAATTGTGAAGAAATAAATAGAGTTCTTTTATATATGTACACAATCACCATCGAATTAAATAAAACTCTTCACACCGACACTTGCTTTTACGAAGGATATGATAGTGCCTAAGTATGTCTAGGTGAATATGGCCTTCAAAGGCCTTAGTCTTAGAATCTAAAGGCAGCCACCTTAAAGTTATGCATATCATGTAGAAGGCGCTATCCCAGACGGCGACTACACCCTCATCCCGCAGACGAGGAAGGAGCCCCGGAGCCCGGTGCCGGTGCAGACGTGAACAACCCGGAGGCTAACTCTCAGTCCGAGCAAGAAGGCAAGCCCCGGAGCATAACCTAACTTTACCAAATTATGCACTTTGAATTCTCTATGTTTGTGCATTTACGTTCAAGGAGTTGATTGAATACCTTAGCTGCACATTTCCTAGTACCTATGACTTGCAATACTAGTATGAAAGGATCGATAGGGCATTGCTTTAGGTCCGTTACAAGTCGAGTGATTTCCTGTCACTCGCGAGACATAGGAATTGCTTGTCTTTACTTATGTTGGAATCATAAGGATTGACGGGCGAGATGATAGATGTAGATCTCCCGTCCGTGTATGATAATTGATTAAGGTCGAAATGTGTGGTTGAGTGTGTCAAGTTTTTGAACGTACCACATGCATGCCGATGTATGGGGATCGGTAAGCCCGGTACCAGATTGAAGCAGCTAGGGCCGATAGCCATCTCTCCTTGGAAACTTTGTTTTCCCCTGCCGTACACTTGTGGATATATGCGTGAGACTGTGAGTGAAGCAGTAAACCTTTATCCTAAGGAAATGGACCCGGTTCCGAATTGTGGATCGATGGGAAAGGTTGGGAAATGCTTGTACCTTTTATAGCAAGCAGAGTATCCGTGTGTGTTGGGTTTCCCCTGGCCAGGTAGCAGAAATTCGGTTCGAACTGTCCGCTTCTCGCGGTTAATGAGACTGCTTGACCGCCCTGCTACATTGAGTAACAAGTGGAATTATGAGATTATGAACTTGTTGTATGAAATTAATTTGTATTGCACCACTTGTATGCTTAGAGAGGATGCTAATCTAGAATGGTTAAATCTACTAGAATATGATGCTAAAACTTGAAAGCAAGGACCTACTCTTAGTTGCTTTTTGGCAAACAAACCCACCAGCCAAAAGCCTCTCATGGTCTAGATGTCGGTGATGTAGTTTTCACCCGACGGGTAAGCCTTGCTGAGTATTAGTATACTCAGCCTTGCTTGTGGCATTATTTTACAGGTATCCTTTTGGATGTGGATGCTATGACTTGGCCTGTCCAGGTTCCACCTGGCTGGCACATCGAATGGGTTCCGTCCTCTGGCGAGGATCGGGAGGAGTAGCTTCGTGGCAGGCTTCCGCACGGAGTTACTTGTATCGTCGTTAGATTGTTTTACTTCCGCTGCAATGGACATCTAAATTCAGTTGTTATGAACTTTTATTCCGCTGCAAGACTTGTACTCTGATTTCAATTTGATCTCGGTTTGTAATAACTTGTGATACCTATGTGTGTAAGTTAATTTGTGGAATGTTGTTAATCTCTGCGAACTCACCTTCGTTCCGCCACAGGAGCACTCCAAAATCGACCGTGGGAACTTCAAATTGAAGGTTGGATTGGATTCTCCACTCCTTGGATACTCCGATTCAACTTTCTTCTCCTTCCTTTTGCGCGGGAAAATCTCACGGTAAACCATTCAAATTTCCCGCAACCCGATCTCTCAATGTAGAAGGAGTTTGAGGATTTCCTTTTGGATATGAGTTGCTACAACATGCTAGAGTATTCCTTGACGATCTTACAAAGTTTGGACAGTGGAAACTAGAATTTCATGATTCATGTTCTTGCTCTTTCAAACTCTAAAAAGTTCATGGCCCGATCTCCCAATGTAGTAGGACTTAATGAATATCCTTCTAGATTTATGTTCCTGCTACATATACCAATCAACGCCTATGATCTTGTGAACTTTTGGTGGGAGAAAACTTGAGATTCAAGAATCGCTTGGATGAACACGAGCTCTGTCGGACGTTCCGACAGGCGTCGGAAAGTTCCTACAGGCGCATGTTT
>JACEFO010002409.1:0-94512 GCA_015342445.1 Digitaria exilis | reverse complement strand
TCTCGTAACTTGGCTTGACTTGTTGGACACAAAATTGAATGTTGCCCTAGATATAGGAAAAACCTTGGAACTTTATGCTTGTTGTGTCGTTTTCAAAGTGTTGGCTTTTATCCTTCGATCATTAACTTGGCATGGGAATCATGTTTTGTAATGATTGTTTGTGGCTCGATCACTATGGTCTCAAGGTTGTCTTAGATGTCTACCAGCTATCATCTTTACCATTCACTTTGTCAAGACCAGACCCTGCTTCGGAGATTGGACATACTTCCGCCGATCGTTCAGAGATTTATTCGCAGAAAAATATTCCTGGCGGAACTATTCGGGAGGTCGACTTCCACAGAGAGCCAGAATAAGAGATTGTTTTCGCCGGCCTGTCAGGAGATTTAATTTAGAAAAAATAATACTTTCGACTCGAAAGAATCGAAACTTCGAAGAAGTCCTAATGCATAATACCCGTCGGGCTAACTCAACCCTAGCATCTCTCATTCTCTCAATGTGTCTCTCTCTCCTCACACCGCCAGCCACCAAACTGCCCCTTCAATCCTGTTGAGGATGTGAAATCTCTGATTCAAAAGAATAATATAATTCAAAAACAAGGGTTGTTTGGACACCCAACTGAAATCTCAAGACTTGGGTTTAAAATCGTCGGACCAAAGAGTAGTTGTCATCACCTACAGCCCTTCGCGACCAACCTCGCCACGGCGTTCGTTCCGCTCGATCGACCCTTCGAGCGGGGATGTCCGTCACGATCGAGCTTAGCCGTATATCCGTCACGATCGAGCTTAGCCCGGATGTCCGTCACGATCGAGCTTAGCCGTATATCCGTCCCGATCGAGCTATGTCCGTGACGATCGAGCCATGTCCGTGACGATCGAGCTATGTCCGTCACGATCGAGCCTAGCCAGTAGTTTCCGTGACGATCGAGGCCGCACGATAGGACTCACCCTCGAGCGACGTTCCGTCACCCTCGAGGTTCCGCAGCCAAGCTCGAGGGGGCACTTACCCTCGAGCGACGTTCCGTCACGCTCGAGGCTCCGCAGCCAAGCTCGAGGACACTTACCCTCGAGCGACGTTCCGTCACGCTCGAGGCTCCGCAGCCAAGCTCGAGGGGCACTTACCCTCGAGCGACGTTTCGTCACGCTCGAGGCTTCGCAGCCAAGCTCGAGGGGCACTCACCCTCGAGTGGCGTTTCCGACCATTCGAGGCTCGGCAAGCTCGAGCTTGCGTTCAAGCTCGAAGCGCCGTAGGCGCCTGGTCGAAGTGCCTGGTCCAGCTCGAAAGTTGTTGTCCCACACCTCTGACCCCAACTTTTAAATTTTACCCGTTTCGAAGTTCAGTTCGAATTTTTTGGAGAGAAAATTCGAATTTGGAAATCGGAGCTCCACGGGCATGCTACAGTGCCCCTGGCGCGCGCTGCGCTGGCCGGAGCTCGCCGCCACGTGGCCGGCGAGCGGCGCAGGCGGCGCTGAGCTGGCCAAGCCGCGGCGGACGCTGGCGCTTGTCGCCTAGCTCTTGTCCGGCCACTCCGAGCATCACTTCGCCGCTGTCGCCTCGCCTCGCCTCGCGCCGCGGAGCGCCATCATATCGGTCGCGCGCCGCCGTG
Organism: Digitaria exilis; assembly: GCA_015342445.1. Taxonomy (NCBI): domain Eukaryota; kingdom Viridiplantae; phylum Streptophyta; class Magnoliopsida; order Poales; family Poaceae; genus Digitaria; species Digitaria exilis. The sequence goes on along the minus strand of JACEFO010002409.1, from coordinate 92,909 downwards.
GCCGCACGCGCGCTCGCGCCGCGACCGAGCGCACTGCAGGGCGGTAGAGTCCATTCGCGTCGCACCAAAGCCTCTGCTGAGGATCTCCACTTCTTCACGCGATGATCTTTTGACGCCCAACCGCGCGTGTGCGCTCTGTTCGAGCTCGCGCGCCATCAATGGCGACCGCGACAGCCACCCACGCGCTCGCACGCTCCCGAGCCGCACAAGTGCCTCCCTTGCGTGCTCAATCACTCCACCGCGCACTCACACCCCTCCTCTCACTCGCTCACTTGGCCATTTCCACTTCCCCGCGCGCTCGCTCGGTCTTCTTCCTCCTCGCGACGCGCAAGCCGAACCCAAGCTCTTCGCGAAATTCCTCGTCCACGCTCCACCATTCCCAAATCCATCCCGCACGGAGCTAGTCCACTCCACCAGCTCCAAAAACCCCCAACTTTCCCCAAGACATTGACCCTTCTCCGGCGAGAATTCGTGAATTCCCCCAAATCGCGATTTTCGGCCGCCGGAGCACCCGCACGTCGAGACCCTACTCCGAGCCGTCCCCGAGGTCAACCGAGCACGCCATTGCATCCTCGAGCTCCACTGGTGCTCTAGGACCCCTCGAACCTCGGCGAACGACCCGAGCTCACCGGCGTAGAAGCCGCGGCGGCCGCGCCGCCACCACCTCGTCGCCGGCGAAACTCCGACCATCCCCGGCCTCCCAACCGTCCCCAAACGACTCGTGGTGAGCCCAGGAAGCTTTTCCCCCACTTCCCCGAGCCTAGTTCGCCGCCGTTTTGGCCGGCGCAACTCCGGCGAGTCCCCAGGGACGCCCAAGTTTCATCGTCTCTACCTTTGTGTAGGGGTCTCTGCGCAAAAGTCCAGGGAACTCGTTCGCGAAGTTTTGAAAGATCTAGGGTTTCTCTGCGTAAAAAGATTCTTAAGTCTAGGTTTGATTTTCCCGAAATTTGTAAAATCCATTAAAAAATCGTACAAAAATCAGAAAAATGCACAAAAATACTCTCTGGATTCGTGAGAGAGTCTAAACTACAATCTATATTAGACATGTTTGTACTTTTGACGAACTGTATGTGAATTAAAATTCAAACTATGAAACCTAAAGTTGTGCACCTTTCCAATCCAGAGCTACGCTAGGTTGAGCTTTTGGATATGATGTTTGTAGTGACTTTGGAACAGCTTGTGTCCAAAGGGGACTAAAAAAATATGAACTACAGCTCCTGTTATGAATTAAATAGGTTTTCTGTCTTTTGCAGTGCAGAAATCATTAAAAATAATCTGGGCAGTGAAAAATCACCATTTTGCTCCAGAGGACCTAAAAAACTTGTTAGCACCCCTGTGAGAAAAATGAGAAACTTAATTTTTGCTCTGTTTTAGGATGGTAAATAATTAAATATGTGTTTTTGGTTAGAAAAATATTGAGGACTACCCAAGGGTTATTTTGAGCCACCACTTGGCCAGAGCCCTCCTCATACTTATGCCTAGCTTTGGTAGAAAGATCCCTGAATAGATGAAAATTCAATTTTATTATGCATTTATTTCACTTTCTGCAGCTAGCTGTTTGCACATTTTATAATAATTATGTGCTAGCGCCAAAATTAGCTAAGTTTTGGAGTGAGCTTAGCTCTTATACTCCAGTAGCTGTCATAATTTATAGCTAAAATGATGAACATAAATGGAGAAACAAAATAGGAGGAATTTAGGTGGAAATTGGATTTATATAAAAAGAATAACCTTTTTGGATTAATTGGTTAAAGTAAAGGGGTAACTCTGAGATTTCCAGAACAGCCACCCTAAATTGTGAAGAAATAAATAGAGTTCTTTTATATATGTACACATCACCATTCGAATTAATAACTCTTAATCCACCGGACACTTGCTTTACGAAGGATATGATAGTGCCTAAGTATGTCAGGTGAATCATGGCCTTCAAAGCCCTTAGTCTTAGAATCTAAAGGCAGCCGCCTTAAAAGTTATGCATATCATGTAGAAGGCGCTATCCAGACGGCGACTACACCCTCCATCCCCGCAGACGAGGAAGGAGCCCCGGAGCCCGGTGCCGGTGCAGACGTGAACAACCCGGAGGCTAACTCTCAGTCCGAGCAAGAAGGCAAGGCCCCGGAGCATAACCTAACTTTACCAAATTATGCACTTTGAATTCTCTATGTTTGTGCATTTAACGTTCAAGGAGTTGATTGAATACCTTAGCTGCACATTTCCTAGTACCTATGACTTGCAATACTAGTATGAAAGGATCGATAGGGCATTGCTTTAGGTCCGTTACAAGTCGAGTGATTTCCTGTCACTCGCGAGACATAGGAATTGCTTGTCTTTACTTATGTTGGAATCATAAGGATTGACGGCGGGATGATAGGTGTAGATCTCCCGTCCGTGTATGATAATTGAATTTAAGGTCGAAATGTGTGGTTGAGTGTGTCAAGTTGTTGAACGTACCACATGCATGCCGATGTATGGGGATCGTAAAGCCCGGTACCAGATTTGAAGCGCTAGGGCCGTAGCCATCTCTCCTTGGAACTTTGTTTTCCCCCTGCCGTACACTTGTGGATATATGCGTGAGACTGTGAGTGAAGCAGTAAACCTTTATCCTAAGGAAATGGACCCGGTTCCGAATTGTGGATCGATGGGAAGGTTGGGAATGCTTTACCTTTTATAGCAAGCAGAGTATCCGTGTGTGTTGGGTTTTCCCCTGGCAGTAGCAAAATTCGGGTTCGAACTGTCCGCTTCTCGCGGTTAATGAGACTGCTTGACCGCCCTGCTACATTGAGTAACAAGTGAATTATGAGATTTACTGAACTTGTGTATGAATTAAATTGTATTGCAACCACTTGTATGCTTAGAGAGGATGCTAATCTAGAATGGTTAATTTACTAGATATGATGCTAAACTTGAAAGCAAGGACCTACTCTTAGTTGCTTTTGGCAAACAAACCACCAGCCAAAAGCCTCTCATGGTCTAAGATGTCGGTGATGTAGTTTTCACCCGACGGGTAAGCCTTGCTGAGTATTAGTATACTCAGCCTTGCTTGTGGCATTATTTACAGTATCCTTTTGGATGTGGATGCTATGACTTGGCCTGTCCAGGTTCCACCTGGCTGGCACATCGAATGGGTTCCGTCCTCTGGCGAGGATCGGGAGGAGTAGCTTCGTGGCAGGCTCCGCACGGAGTCTACCTTGTATCGTCGTTAGATTGTTTTACTTCCGCTGCAATGGACATCTAAATTCAGTTGTTATGAACTTTTATTCCGCTGCAAGACTTGTACTCTGATTTCAATTTGATCTCGGTTTGTAATAACTTGTGATACCTATGTGTGTAAGTTAATTTGTGGAATGTTGTAATCTCTGGAACTCACCTTCGTGTGGGCGTGCTGTTGTTTCGATCGAGAAAAGTACGTGGTTTAATCGGGTTTAATCCGATGGCGCTCCCAGCTTATTCCGGATTAAATGCCTGACTACTTGATTAGTGGTCCCGAGGTACTTAACTTGGAATAATTTCGGAGTGGTCCGCCACAGCTGCATCAGAGCCGAAACCAGCGCACCGGAGAGACCAATAAACCTTAAATAAATATTTTTGGAATAAAATTTGCCAAACTCGTACTTCCGCCGTGCTTTTCGGTGGAAGGTTGTTGTCAGGACCGCTAAGGATGTTACCTTAGAGCATGAAGCCTATGTGGGTAAAGGGATCACGATATGATAGGTGGCAAATAGTATATTATACTGACTTCCAGCACATTTCATTCTGTCATTTACTTTACGCAATGGTGGGCGCAAGGTACGGCGATTGCTGTAACGTACCACGGCACTATATGAAAATATAGTGGCGGCACATAGTCAATACGCTGTGATGGCGTATGAAAATAGAATAGGATGGTGGGCGCAAGGTACGGCGATTGCTGTAGCGTACCACGGCATCATATGCAAATATGATGGCGGCACAAAGTCAATACGCTATCTCATGAGCGTATGAAACTGTCAATATGTTGCTTTGGTGACATATGAACATTGCCCGTTCAATGTTAAACGTTCGGGTGCCACCTCTATAGTGGGTGGTAATGTATGGAGACGCTTTCGTGAGTGCTGGCACGAAAGGTTGATTATACATGCTCTGGAATGAAATCTTCTGCAGGTACACTAACCGCGAATCCGTATATTGAGACGGTTAGAAAAGTTCGGCTAGATAATATAGGGAGAGACGGATATTGCCTAGCCACCGGCACTAACTTCGTAAGCCAAAAGTTTATTGGCATGTGTGTTGGCGAGAACGAATAGGCCGCTCATGCTTTGCATCTCACCGAATTAATATCGAATACTAATAAGTGACCAAATCGAACCGCCGTCAAAGGAATTGAAATCACAACCCAAAAATCCTGCTGAGAACAATCTGTTTGCAACCTTAATTCGAAACTGAAAACGTTGTCAAATGAAAAAGTGTTCAACATGAAAGTTGTCATAAATATTATGAAGTAAATGCTGGAAAATTTCAACGAAAATGGTTCAGTAAAATTGGAGTTATGCTAAAAATGGTAACCCCCTGTCTGCTGGAAATTTCTGGGGACAGTGAGATAAAAATTGAATTTTTACACCATCTTAACGACAGTTTCTGCTCAAACCTCCAACATGAAACTTGTTAGGAATTATTTAAACAATGTCCTGGCCAAATTTGGGAATTTTTGAGCTTGTAGATTTCGAGTTTTGTAATTTTTACCACCCTGCACAGAATCTGTTTTTGCTCTTTGGCACTAACCGGTTCTCACCCTTGCCCCTTTTTCCTTTTGGTTCAGATGGACGCCCTCGCTGACCTGGCTAGCTACCCCAACGACGTGTCTTTCTCTGATTGCTTGGGATGGGAAGGCTTCCCTAGCATCTTGTGGTCGGTTCTACAGGCACTTGGCTACCCTACACCGCCACAATATGAGAGAATCCTCATCCGAGACCGTGGTGTGACTCGTTCCCGTGTGCGTTTGGTGGTACACCGTCACCCGCCGTGTCCTAGTTCCCCCACCTGGACGGTGGAAGTTCATGGACACCACATGGAGACGACTTGTGAGCTAGCTGCCTTGAATGGCATCAGTTCTTTTTGTGCTCAGAACCAGAGCTTGGTAGAGCACCAGTTGCTTGGGCTGTTTCCACCAACTCAGCCGGATGATCCCCACTGGATGAGGCGCTACCTTAGCTCTCCTTTGAGGATGGCGGAGAACCCCGTCGCAGCAGCCGCTTTGATGATGAGGTGGATACGGGCGTATCACCGTTTGCAGGCACTTCTTGGACGGTCGCAGAGCGAGATGCTCAACATTGCTATGGACATGTCCGCTCGCGCCCGTGACATAGGGGTTGAGAGGACCTCTTTGTCCATTGAGGTGACCACTAGAGATGCCATGATTGCTGACTTGGAGAGGCAATTGAATGACCTCCAGATTGCACACAACAACACCCAGAATGAGTTAGCACAAACTAGAGATGAGCTTGAGGAGGTACATGGTACCTTGGAGCATGCAAATGCTATGCTTGCCGCCCATGACGCTCAGCACCTTCTTGAGCAAGAAGGAGGGAATGGTGAAGGAGAGGCCCCCGATTCCGACATGGACACCGAGGATGACATGCCGTCCCTTCCAGCTCCACCTTCCCCTATGGGCAGTGAGGCTACCGCTAACAACTTGGATGACTTTTAGAGTGGTAGTAGCAAATTTACTCCTCCGCTAGGCCTAGAATTTTTGGCTTCATGTTGTAATAGGCTAGATGGAGTTGAGCTCCCCAAGTTATCTTTTGTGGCATTGTAAAATTAATGGTGTGGTTGTGGTGTAAAACTTGATGATGTTGTTACAGCTGTGTTGAAAACATTCTGCAGCTGACCTTGTTTCAATTATTGATGGGTTTTCCATTCATTTCTGGGCTGTGATGTGAACTACAAAGTTGTTTGGAATTTGTCAAACAAAATGATCACCAAATTGCAACCCCATTGGTTAAGCGAAATAAAAATGGCAACCAAAACACTATAGCTCGGCCTGCTGAAAAACAACAAATGCAGAGAGCTAAAGATTGAATTTTTCGGCTTAGTTCCAGTCCGAATTTGATTCTGAGACCAACATAAAAGTTGTAGAGCATGAAATTTTCGAGCTACTGACCGAATTGGAGCATTTGACTTGTTTCCTGTCGGGAGATATGATTTTTCTTCCGAACTGCGTGCTGACTTGCCATTCTGCGCAGTACACTTTAATATATTGTCACGTTCTATCTTGTCATTCATTATGCAAGCTTATGGAATGTGGCTAATACAAGTACCTACTGCAGATGGCAATCACCCGCAGCGGTCACGACGCTAGTGGCTCCAACGCTAACCAGCAGGGGCCAGAGGGGCAGCAACAGCCACCGCCACCTCCTCCTCCGCAGCAACCTCCGACGTGGCAGCAGCTTTATGCCACGCAAACGGAGATTCTCCGGAACCTGCAGCATCAGCAGCAGATGATGCAGCAGCAGATGCTTCAGCAGGGAGGTCAACGGGCCCCTCAGCCTCAGGTGGCCAGATACGAAGATTTTCTGGCAACGCACCCGCCGATTTTCTCACGAGCTGATGAGCCTTTGGAGGCCGACACCTGGATTCGAGCCATCGAGTCCAAGTTCACCATCCTGGCGACGCCTTGCACTTCCAGCCGCAAGGTAGTGTTCGCGGCGCAGCAGCTCCGCGGCCCAGCTCTCCTATGGTGGGAGAACTACCTGGCCCTGCAGCAGGAGGGTCATGTAGTTGAGTGGGATGAGTTCAAGGCTGCATTCAAGGCTCATCACATTCCGGCCGGTCTAGTAGAGCGAAAGCTGAATGAGTTTTTGGCGCTGACCCAGGGTACCCGCACAGTGCTCCAGTACTCCCAGGCCTTCAATGGTCTGTGCCCTTATGCGGGTCATCACGCCGACTCCGACGAGAAGAAGCTAGAGAGGTTCCGACGTGGCCTGAATACCAAGTTGAAGGCACAGTTGGCCACCACCCGTGCTGCCACGTACGGCGATCTCGTGAACCTCGCCATCGCACAGGAAGACGCCAATGTGGTGCACAAGGCGGAGAAGAAGAGAAAGACTCCCGCTGGACCGTCAAGTGCGCAGCCCCAGAGGTTCCGCTTGGTTCCCCCGGCTGTACCGCAGGGACAGTCCCGGGCACCTCAGGGAGGTGGATGGGTTGCTAGGCCGCCACAGCCTAACGCGCCTCGTATCCCTCCACCGCCGCAGCAGCAAGCACCTAGGCAGAGTGCACAGCAGCCAGCTCGCCCTGGAGCCGGCTATCAGTGCTTCAAGTGTGGAAGCAAAGATCATTTTATCAAGGATTGCCCGCAGAACAAGCAGCAAAACCAGCGCCCGGGAAATCAGCAAGGCAAGGGCAAGCAGCAGCAGCGTGTGCAAGTTCGGCAAGGACGGCTCAACTACACCACCTTGGCCGACTTACCCGAGGGAGCCCCAGACATGACTGGTACCTTCCCTATCTGCACTCAACCTGCTGTGATATTGTTTGATTCCGGGGCAACACATAGTTTTATAAGCACAAGGTTTCATGTGAAATGCGGATTAAAATCTTACCATACCAAATCATCATACGTGATATCAACTGCGGGAGGTAAAATTGCATCCAACCAAGTCACCCACAAGGTTCCAATCAGGCTGGGAAGTAAAACATTTCCTACTGATTTGATTCTGCTTGGAATGGAAGGAATTGACATTGTGTTAGGAGCCAATTGGATGACTCAACATAAGGTTGTCCTAGATGTTGCGGAAAGAGTTGTTGAGATAAACTCGTCTACGCATGGCCCGAGTGTGCTATATCTGCCACAACGGACTTGCGTCGATGCGTGAGCTTACACAATGGTAGAAACCCAACTAAAGGACATTCCGGTGGTATGTGAGTATGCTGATGTATTTCCGGATGACTTACCTGGGATGTCGCCGGATAGAGACATTGAATTCGTGATTGAACTTCAACCTGGCACAGCACCTATATCAAAGAGACCATATAGAATGCCGCCCAATGAATTGGCTGAATTAAAAATTCAACTCCAAGAATTGCTAGATAAGGGTTTCATTCGTCCAAGTGTATCACCTTGGGGATGTCCCGCTATCTTTGTGAAAAAGAAGGACCATTCCTTGAGGTTGTGTATTGATTACCGGTCTCTCAATGCGGTAACCATCAAGAACAAGTATCCGCTTCCCCGTATTGACATCTTGTTTGACCAATTAGCTGGCGCCAGAGTATTCTCCAAGATTGACCTACGCTCTGGCTATCATCAAATCAAAATCAGGCCTTGTGACATTCCAAAGACTGCCTTTTCCACACGTTACGGGCTTTATGAATTTTTGGTTATGTCTTTTGGACTCACCAATGCCCCAGCCTATTTCATGTACCTCATGAATTCGGTCTTCATGTCTGAACTAGACAAGTTTGTGGTGGTTTTCATTGACGACATTCTTATATATTCTAAGAATGAGGAAGAGCATGCTGAACACCTTCGCATTGTTCTTCAAAGGCTGAGAGATCATCAGCTCTACGCCAAGTTCTCCAAGTGTGAATTCTGGTTAGAGAGCGTGAAGTTTTTAGGTCACACGGTTTCCAAGGATGGCATATCCGTGGATCCAACCAAGGTACAAGAGGTGCTAGATTGGCAACCACCTACCTCTGTCCATGAGATTCGGAGTTTTCTGGGTTTAGCCGGTTATTACCGCCGTTTTATTCCGGACTTCTCTCGGATAGCAAAGCCCATGACCGAACTCTTGAAGAAGGGAGTCAAATTTGAGTGGAATGACAAATGTGATGAAGCTTTCCACACCTTGCGAAGACATTTAACTTCAGCCCCAGTTTTGGCTCAGCCCGATTGCACCAAGCCTTATGATGTCTATTGCGATGCATCAGGCACCGGTCTTGGCTGTGTTCTCATGCAAGAGGACCGGGTCATTGCTTATGCTTCTCGAGCACTTCGGCCTCATGAGCAAAACTACCCCACGCACGATCTTGAGTTAGCAGCGGTCATTCATGCCCTCAAGATGTGGAGACACTATTTGATGGGTGTTCCCTGCAACATATACACAGACCACAAGAGCCTCAAATATGTCTTCACTCAGGCACATTTGAATATGAGACAGCGAAGATGGTTGGAGTTAGCAAAGGACTATGACCTTAGTGTGCATTATCACCCCGGGAAGGCTAATGTAGTTGCGGATGCACTAAGCCGCAAGGCTCGTTGTCATTGTCTTTCCGTGGAGTCCTACGCTGACACCCTGTGTCATGAAATGGCAAAGCTCAATTTGGAGATTGTTCCACACGGGTACTTCAGCCATATTGCAGTGGAACCAACCTTGCACGATCAGATTGTTGTAGCCCAATTAAATGACGCGAGCATTAAAATCCTTAAAAGGAAATTGTCCAAGGAGAAGGTGAAAGAGAAGTACAAGTGTTTCCGGCTAGATGGGCAGGGAGTAATGTGGTTTGGGCATCGCCTCGTGGTGCCTAAAAACACGGAACTCCGGAGGAAGATTATGGATGAGGCACATCTCTCTAAATTTTCTATTCATCCCGGCAGCACCAAAATGTACCAAGATTTGAAACAAAACTTTTGGTGGACTCGGATGAAGCGAGAAATTGCCACGTATGTGTCGGAATGTGACACATGCCAGCGGGTTAAGGCCAGCCACTTGACGGTAGCAGGCACGCTTCAACCTCTACCTATCCCCTCATGGAAATGGGAAGATATAAGCATGGATTTTATTGTCGGACTTCCCAGGACCCCTCAGGGGCACGATTCTATTTGGGTGATTGTGGATCGCCTTACCAAGACCGCACATTTTATTCCGGTCAATACCTTTTATAACGCTAAGAAGTACGCGGAGATTTATTTGGAGCGGATCGTTTGTCTACATGGGGTACCCAAGACGATAATTTCAGATCGTGGTGCTCCGTTCGTAGCACGCTTTTGGGAACAGTTGCAATTATCCCTAGGCACCAAACTGATCCGTAGTTCAGCATATCACCCACAGACCGATGGGCAGACGGAAAGGGTAAATCAAATACTTGAGGATATGCTTCGAGCTTGTGTTATTCATTATGGGAAGAATTGGGAGAAGTGTCTATCCCTCGCCGAATTCTCCTATAACAACAGCTACCAAGCGAGTCTCAAAATGGCACCTTTCGAAGCCTTATATGGCAGAAGATGTCGGACCCCGTTGTGTTGGTCCCAGGCAGGCGAGAGGTATGCTTATGGCCCTGACCTTGTAAAGGAAGCAGAGGAAAAGGTTAGAATCATTCGTGAAAATTTGAGAACTGCCCAGTCAAGGCAGAAGAGTTACTTTGATCAACGGCGGAAGCCACTTCAGTTTGAAGTTGGTGATCACGTGTATCTTAAAGTCTCCCCGACCAAAGGTGTGCAAAGATTCGGATTAAAAGGAAAGCTTGCACCTCGTTATATCGGCCCGTATGAAATTACTCAGCAATATGGGCCGGTAGCCTATCAAGTGAAGCTTCCCGAAAAACTTTCAGCTGTACACAATGTATTCCATGTTTCTCAACTCAAGAGGTGTCTTCGTGTTCCGACCGAAGTTGTTGAACAAGAGGAACTCTCGGTTGAACCGGATCTCTCTTATGATGAGCATCCCGTTAAGATCCTCGACGAGAAAGAGCGACAAACACGAAGGAAGGGAGTTAAAATGTACAAAGTTCAGTGGAGTCATCACTCCGAAGATGAAGCCACGTGGGAAACCGAGGACTATCTTAGGAAGAATTTCCCCGACATACTTTCATAAGCCGAGGTATTTCTTTTCCCCTCTCTATCTCTAGGTTTAATCGAATCTCGGGACGAGATTCCTTTTAAAGGGGGGTAGGCTGTGACATCTCTGATGTCAAAAGAATTAAAAAGTGCAATTAAAATCAATGCAACAGGGAATTGGGTTGAAATTCAAAAATTCGTCAAAAATTCAATTATAATTCAAAAACAAGGGTTGTTTGGACACCCAACTGAAATCTCAAGACTTGGGTGCTGAACTTAAAAATCTCGGACCAAAAGAGTAGTTGTCATCACCTACAGCCCTTCGCGACAACCTCGCCACGGCGTTCGTTCCGCTCGATGACCCTCGAGCGGGGATGTCCGTCACGATCGAGCTTAGCCCGTATATCCGTCACGATCGAGCTTAGCCCGGATGTCCGTCACGATCGAGCTTAGCCGTATATCCGTCCCGATCGAGCTATGTCCGTGACGATCGAGCCATGTCCGTGACGATCGAGCTATGTCCGTCACGATCGAGCCTAGCCAGTAGTTTCCGTGACGATCGAGGCCGCACGATAGGACTCACCCTCGAGCGACGTTCCGTCACCCTCGAGGTTCCGCAGCCAAGCTCGAGGGGGGCACTTACCCTCGAGCGACGTTCCGTCACCCTCGAGGCTCCGCAGCCAAGCTCGAGGGGGCACTTACCCTCGAGCGACGTTCCGTCACGCTCGAGGCTCCGCAGCCAAGCTCGAGGGGGCACTTACCCTCGAGCGACGTTTCGGCACGCTCGAGGCTTCGCAGCCAAGCTCGAGGGGGGCACTCACCCTCGAGTGGCGTTTCTGACCATTCGAGGCTCGGCAAGCTCGAGCTTGCGGTTCAAGCTCGAAGCGCCGTAGCGCCTGGTCGAAGTGCCTGGTCCAAGCTCGAAAGTTGTGTCCCACACCTCAGACCCCAACTTTTAATTTTACCCGTTTCGAAGTTCAGTTCGAATTTTTGGAGAAAATTCGAATTTGGAAATCGGAGCTCCACGGGCATGCTACAGTGCCCCTGGCGCGCGCTGCGCTGGCCGGAGCTCGGCCGCCACGTGGCCGGCGAGCGGCGCAGGCGGCGCTGAGCTGGCCAAGCCGCGGCGGACGCTGGCGCTTGTCGCCTAGCTCTTGTCCGGCCACTCCCGAACCATCACTTCGCCGCTGTCGCCTCGCCTCGCCTCGCGCCGCGGAGCGCCATCATACGGTCGCGCGCCGCCGTGGCCGCACGCGCGCTCGCGCCGCGCCGAGCGCACTGCAGGCGGTAGAGTCCATTCGCGTCGCGCCAAAGCCTCTGCTGAGGATCTCCACTTCTTCACGCGATGATCTTTGACGCCCAACCGGCGCGTGTGCGCTCTGTTCGTGCTCGCGCGCCATCAATGGCGACCGCGACAGCCACCCACGCGCTCGCACGCTCCCGAGGCCGCACAGTGCCTCCCTTGCGTGCTCAATCACTCCACCGCGCACTCACACCCCTCCTCTCACTCGCTCACTTGGCCATTTCCACTTCCCCGCGCTCGCTCGGTCTTCTTCCTCCTCGCGACGCGCAAGCCGAACCCAAGCTCTTCGCGAAATTCCTCGTCCACGCTCCACCATTCCCAAATCCATCCCGCACGGAGCTAGTCCACTCCACCAGCTCCAAAACCCCCAACTTTCCCCAAGACATTGACCCTTCTCCGGCGAGAATTCGTGAATTCCCCCAAATCGCGATTTTCGGCCGCCGAAGCACCCGCACGTCGAGACCCTACTCCGAGCCGTCCCCGAGGTCAACCGAGCACGCCATTGGCTTCCTCGAGCTCCACTGGTGCTCTAGGACCCCTCGAACCTCGGCGAACGACCCCGAGCTCACCGGCGTAGAAGCCGCGGCGGCCGCGCCGCCACCACCTCGTCGCCGGCGAAACTCCGACCATCCCCGGCCTCCCAACCGTCCCCAAACGACTCGTGGTGAGCCCAGGAAGCTTTTCCCCCACTTCCCCGAGCCTAGTTCGCCGCCGTTTGGCCGGCGCAACTCCGGCGAGAGCCGAGGGCATTTCTTCATCGTCTTCGTTTGTGTAGGGGTCTCTGCGCAAAAGTCCAGGGACTCGTTCGCGAAGTTTTGAAAGATCTAGGGTTCTCTGCGTAAAAAGATTCTTAAGTCTAGGTTTGATTTTCCCGAAATTTGTAAAATCCATTAAAAATCGTACAAAAATCAGAAAAATGCACAAAAATACTCTCTGGATTCGTGAGAGTCTAAACTACAATCTCTATTAGACATGTTTGTACTTTTGACGAACTGTATGTGAATTAAAATTCAAACTATGAAAACCTAAAGTTGTGCACCATTTCCAATCCAGAGCTACGCTAGGGTTGAGCTTTGGATATGATGTTTGTAGTGACTTTGGACAGCTTGTGTCCAAAGGGGACTAAAAAAATATGAACTACAGCTCCTGTTATGAATTAAAATAGGTTTTCTGTCTTTTTGCAGTGCAGAAATCATTAAAAATAATCTGGGCAGTGAAAAATCACCATTTTGCTCCAGAGGACTAAAAACTTGTTAGCACACCTGTGAAAAATGAGAAACTTAATTTTTGCTCTGTTTAGGATGGTAAATAATTAAATATGTGTTTTTGGATAGAAAAATATTGAGGACTACCCAAGGGTTATTTTGAGCCACCACTTGGCCAGAGCCCTCCTCATACTTATGCCTAGCTTTGGTAGAAAGATCTCCTGAAATAGATGAAAATTCAATTTATTATGCATTTATTTCACTTTCTGCAGCTAGCTGTTTGCACATTTTTAATAAATTATGTGTAGCGCAAAATTAGCTAAGTTTTGGAGTGAGCTTAGCTCTTATACTCCAGTAGCTGTCATAAATTTTATAGCTAAAAATGATGAACATAAATGGAGAAACAAAAATAGGAAGGAATTTAGGTGGAAATTGATTTATATAAAAAGAATAACCTTTTTGGATTAATTGGTTAAAGTAAAAGGGTTAACTCTGAATTTCCAGAACAGCCACCCTAAATTGTGAAGAAATAAATAGAGTTCTTTTATATATGTACACAATCACCATCGAATTAAATAAAACTCTTCACACCGACACTTGCTTTTACGAAGGATATGATAGTGCCTAAGTATGTCTAGGTGAATATGGCCTTCAAAGGCCTTAGTCTTAGAATCTAAAGGCAGCCACCTTAAAGTTATGCATATCATGTAGAAGGCGCTATCCCAGACGGCGACTACACCCTCATCCCCGCAGACGAGGAAGGAGCCCCGGAGCCCGGTGCCGGTGCAGACGTGAACAACCCGGAGGCTAACTCTCAGTCCGAGCAAGAAGGCAAGCCCCGGAGCATAACCTAACTTTACCAAATTATGCACTTTGAATTCTCTATGTTTGTGCATTTACGTTCAAGGAGTTGATTGAATACCTTAGCTGCACATTTCCTAGTACCTATGACTTGCAATACTAGTATGAAAGGATCGATAGGGCATTGCTTTAGGTCCGTTACAAGTCGAGTGATTTCCTGTCACTCGCGAGACATAGGAATTGCTTGTCTTTACTTATGTTGGAATCATAAGGATTGACGGGCGGGATGATAGGTGTAGATCTCCCGTCCGTGTATGATAATTGATTTAAGGTCGAAATGTGTGGTTGAGTGTGTCAAGTTTTTGAACGTACCACATGCATGCCGATGTATGGGGATCGGTAAGCCCGGTACCAGATTGAAGCAGCTAGGGCCGATAGCCATCTCTCCTTGGAAACTTTGTTTTCCCCTGCCGTACACTTGTGGATATATGCGTGAGACTGTGAGTGAAGCAGTAAACCTTTATCCTAAGGAAATGGACCCGGTTCCGAATTGTGGATCGATGGGAAAGGTTGGGAAATGCTTGTACCTTTTATAGCAAGCAGAGCATCCGTGTGTGTTGGGTTTCCCCTGGCCAGGTAGCAAAATTCGGTTCGAACTGTCCGCTTCTCGCGGTTAATGAGACTGCTTGACCGCCCTGCTACATTGAGTAACAAGTGGAATTATGAGATTTATGAACTTGTTGTATGAATTAAATTGTATTGCACCACTTGTATGCTTAGAGAGGATGCTAATCTAGAATGGTTAAATTTACTAGAATATGATGCTAAAACTTGAAAGCAAGGACCTACTCTTAGTTGCTTTTTGGCAAACAAACCCACCAGCCAAAAGCCTCTCATGGTCTAGATGTCGGTGATGTAGTTTTCACCCGACGGGTAAGCCTTGCTGAGTATTAGTATACTCAGCCTTGCTTGTGGCATTATTTTACAGGTATCCTTTTGGATGTGGATGCTATGACTTGGCCTGTCCAGGTTCCACCTGGCTGGCACATCGAATGGGTTCCGTCCTCTGGCGAGGATCGGGAGGAGTAGCTTCGTGGCAGGCTTCCGCACGGAGTTACTTGTATCGTCGTTAGATTGTTTTACTTCCGCTGCAATGGACATCTAAATTCAGTTGTTATGAACTTTTATTCCGCTGCAAGACTTGTACTCTGATTTCAATTTGATCTCGGTTTGTAATAACTTGTGATACCTATGTGTGTAAGTTAATTTGTGGAATGTTGTAATCTCTGGAACTCACCTTCGTGTGGGCGTGCTGTTGTTTCGATCGAGAAAAGTACGTGGTTTAATCGGGTTTAATCCGACGGCGCTCCAGCTTATTCCGGATTAAGTGCCTGACTACTTGATTAGTGGTCCCGAGGTACTTAACTTGGAATAATTTCGGAGTGGTCCGCCACAAGGAGCACTCCAAAATCGACCGTGGGAACTTCAAATTGAAGGTTGGATTGGATTCTCCACTCCTTGGATACTCCGATTCAACTTTCTTCTCCTTCCTTTTGCGCGGGAAAATCTCACGGTAAACCATTCAAATTTCCCGCAACCCGATCTCTCAATGTAGAAGGAGTTTGAGGATTTCCTTTTGGATATGAGTTGCTACAACATGCTAGAGTATTCCTTGACGATCTTACAAAGTTTGGACAGTGGAAACTAGAATTTCATGATTCATGTTCTTGCTCTTTCAAACTCTAAAAAGTTCATGGCCCGATCTCCCAATGTAGTAGGACTTAATGAATATCCTTCTAGATTTATGTTCCTGCTACATATACCAATCAACGCCTATGATCTTGTGAACTTTGGTGGGAGGAAACTTGAGATTCAAGAATCGCTTGGATGAACACGAGCTCTGTCGGACGTTCCGACAGGCGTCGGAAGTTCCTACAGGCGCATGTTTCGTCCAGGAATTCTTCAATCTTCTATCTTCTTCGAACCTTTCTAATGTTCATTGCAATACTTGACAGATGGCTCGTGGTAAGAAGAAAGTGGCCACTCCTGAGATTGAATCCCCTCCTTCCGCTCACTCGGAATCAACGGAGGATGATGTCCCCATTGCCCAAAGAAAGCCAAAGAGAAAGTTACCGCATCATGGTGAGGGGACTTACAGGGGTAGAGGAAAGACAAACCCCCGTGGTCGTGGAAGAGGAACAAGCACTCAACCACAGGCCACTTTCCAAGAGAATATTGGAGATCCCACCGACGCTCTAAGATACCTTGAGAATCAAACTATGTGTATGCGTAGAGTTGTGAGGTACACTAATCATGGGGATTTGGCACCTAGAATCATTGAATATAACAAGGGCAAGCATAAGGTTTATAACTTGAGATATGATGATCCCCGTCAATATTTGAAGGAATTGAATGGAGACTATAGGTTTTGGCTTATCTTTCATGCGGATTGGTATGAAAACGTCATCCTACCCAAAACCAATCCCATCACTGAGATGAAGTCCATTGATTTCAGCTATCTACTTGCACATGACATAGAAGTGATAGAAGAGGTCAATCGTGTTTGTCAGTTTGAGCATGATCTGGTGGGCATTATGTCTTTCAGCTGTGATTACAACACTGAAATGGTGGCTCAGATTCTTGGGTTCAGTGGGACTGATTTGCAGAAGGACAAGCTCCATGATGAAAATGTTTTGGCTGACAATGAGATTGAGTTCATGTATGATAGTGCTTATGGAGAGATTGAGCTTGGAACTACCAAAGGGATGAAGCCCTATTACAAGATGTTCAATCAACTCTGCAGGTATACTATTTGTCCCAAAGCAGGAGATGCGGACAACATATCTAGTATGTCCAAGAATGTGCTTGAAAGGTTCGCTCCGGGTGGTAGGCCCTTCAATGTGTTTGACTTTATTTGGGAGGAGATCATTGCTTGCTCAGCCTCTGCCAGGAAGGGATGTCACTATGGCCCCTATATTTTCAGCATGATTTGTGAGGTCACTGGACTTATAATTTGCACAGATGAAGACCATCCTATCTACAAGCCAAAGAAAGGTCAAATTAAAAGGCTTCTCAAAATTGGAACTCAACCATATGTGCCTTCGAGTGGTCCTTCTCAAGCATCTCCCGCTGCAGGACCCTCTCATGCAGCCCCTCCTAGCTACCGTGGTCCATCTCATCCTAAGAAGAAGGGTTTGTTCAACTTCATCACTCAAGGGCTCAAGGCTTGCTTTGCTATTGGGAAGCACAATGCGGATGAGATGCGTGCTCATCGCATTCAAATGGATAAAGCACGCCACTCACTTGAGAAGAGGCAAAAAGACATCATGGGCAAGCTCAACATGGATCACTCTTCGGTTCACTCTCCCTTGACCTTTCCATCTCCTCCTAAGTTCTCCACTCCTTGGGATGGTTTTGATTTCAAGGAAGGAACATCCTCTCATGCACCACATGAAGATGAGGACCTTGGTGGTGGAGAAGCACATGTGGATGAACCCAATATGACATGGCCATGGGAGGAAGAAGAACAAGGCAATAAAGAAGATGAAGGGGATGAGGAAGAGGGAGATGATGATGAGGATGATGACGACGACGACGATGATGATGATGGTGGCTATGGTGGTACCTTTGGTGACTATGGGGGATATGTGGAAGGCCATGATAGGTGGGCTCCTCCGGATTATGATGGTTGGTGGTCCTTTTTGGCGCTTGATGCCAAAGAGGGAGAAGAAATAATATGGAGCAAGGGGGAGTTTGTGGTGGATTTGGAGACTTGTTGGAAATTTCAAAATTCTTGTGATCACAATCCATCTTGTATCTCTTTATCTGTCTAGATTGAACTCTATATTCTTGTGCTTGTGGACATGTAAGACTTTAATTGTGTTATGTGTGGTGTGTGCCTTGTGAGAACTTTAAATTTGTAGAACTATGTTGCTATGTTAGTGTGATGTGAGACCTTATTTGCATATGGTAATCATTGTGATGTAATGTTATTTACACTTTTGTTGATTGTGAATTATCTTGTCATATGCATCACAATTGATATATGCTTCACACTTTGCACCCTACAAATGCAATAATATAGGGGGGGCTCTCTTTCAAAATGTGCAAATGGCATGTGAGGCCATCATGACCTTAATTCAAAGCATGCACATATTGAGGGGGAGTTCAACTATATAATTGGATTCAAAATGATCTATGAGCTTTATTATGAACCTTAATTGTGTTGTCATCAATCACCAAAAAGGGGGAGATTGAAAGTGCATTTGCCACCCTATGTGGGTTTTGGTGTTGATGACATAAGCAATTAAGGAGCTAATGAGATTATTTGAGATGTTGAAAGATTTAGAGCTACAAGAGATATATTATGGAGAGAGGAAGTCCCTCTTTGAAAAGGATGGAAGGTGATATGCTTTGTTGAAGATCTTTTATCATTTTCTATTTTGAAATTGAGTATAGGAAAATCCGTACTATTAAGAGGGATGTGGAGAATTACTTGGAGATGCTCAAAAGTGCTTAGTAGAGATGCAACAACCTATGAGAGATACAAAGGCTAATACACTTCACTTATCCTGAAAATCAGCCTTCTGTCGGAAGTTTCTAAGACAAACGGAAGTTCCGACAGGCACCTTCGGAAGTTTGAGGATACTTCTGCCAGGGTCGCTCAGCCCTTTCCCAACTTGAATTAATTTATTCTTCGGAACTTCCTAAGCTCATCGGAAGTTCAGGCAAGCACCTTCGGAAGTTTGTGTATACTTCCGCCAGGGTCGCTCAGCCCTTTCCCAACTTGAATTAATTTATTCTTCGGAACTTCCTAAGCTCATCGGAAGTTCCGACAGACACTTAGACAGCACATAACGGCTAGTTTTTGGATGAGCGGGTATAGATACCCCCTCACCCCTCCTTCACTTGGTGCTGCCCCCATTCGAACTGCACACTTGCTCAAGCTCTCTCCCCTCTTCCCAAACCCTCTGTTGAGCCATTCCTTCATCCTCTTTGAGCTAGGGCTTGGGATAAAGCAAGATTGAGTTGAGAGCCTTGAGATTTGAGTTGGGGAAAGCAAACCTTTGGTCTCTTGAGCACTTGAAGCATCTCCGGTGATTGATTCGTGTTCATTACTCTTAGAGCTTGCTCCTAGACGGTTTGGCGTCGCCCGTGGAGTGCTCAACGGATTGTGAGCTCCCCGGGAAGTTTGTATTACCCATTCCTTCGTGGAAAATCTAGTAAGTGACTCAAACTTCCTTTGTGGTTGATTTGAGAGAGGAAAAGGTTAGTTGACAACCTTGCTCTTTGTGAGCTCCTCAACGGAGCGTAGCTTCCTTAGTGGGAGTGAACTTCGGGAACAAATACATGTCTCTTGTCCATTTACTTATTTGTTCTTGTTGTTCATACATGTTCATCTAGGTCTAGACCTTTACTTTACCCGATCTATCTCTACAAGTTGTTCCGCTTGATAAGATCATATTGTATCATCTCCTGACATCATTGCGTAACTTTTGATTCATACAGTGATTTCGCTTTAGATTTTGAATTTCGTGAAGAACACACCCGTTATCGGAAGTTCCGTTCCTTCGGAACTTCCTACGAGCTTCGGAAGTTCCGAAAAACTTTACCACTGCTAAGTATTTTTCAGGAAATTTGAAGAAACGCCTATTCACCCCCCCTCTAGGCATCACAATG
Organism: Digitaria exilis; assembly: GCA_015342445.1. Taxonomy (NCBI): domain Eukaryota; kingdom Viridiplantae; phylum Streptophyta; class Magnoliopsida; order Poales; family Poaceae; genus Digitaria; species Digitaria exilis. The sequence goes on along the minus strand of JACEFO010002409.1, from coordinate 73,177 downwards.
GTCCTTTCACTTCTAGATAGGTTCCTACTCAGCTGGTGACTATTGTGAGCAAGGCTCCATATAAAATGTTTTACCTTGTTTGCACAGTTTTACTTCCAAATTTTCTCCCAAATCGGATCCATTCCTTTAGTACTCCCACCATGTGCTCTTCCACTCTCAATGTTACGCACCATGTCTTCTCTACATATTGTATAAGCACTCTTCACACTAAAAACACCATTCTCTCCATAATACCATGCCAACACATTTCCCCTTCCTTCATGCACTGCCAAAATGGCTTTTGCGTCTTCTTCCAAAAAACATCCCGGACAAGGACATTATCCCACGTACCAGTTGTTGGGTCAATAAAATCTTCCACCTAAGTTAGAATATTCCCACCCCTTGGTGTAATTGGCTTGCTCGACGTTTCCTGTGGGATCCATGGATCAACCCATATTTTTAAATTTCTCCCATAACCTATCCTCCAAACTGTACCCAATTTGAAAACTTCAAGGCCCCTCAAGAGACTCCTCCAAGAGTATGTTTGGAAACAAATCCACACTGATCCCTCTCAACTCTCTTAGGGTTTGTTCGGTTCCACCGGATTCAATCCGCACCGAGAATGATATATATAACAAGAAATTCATGATAAGTAAAACTAGAGACCGAGATTTATTCCGGGTCAAAAACTAATTTACTCATGATGGATACAACGAGAGACCCGGAATGATTCCCTACCTCTTGACTAGTTGATTGATTTCGGGTCTGTTGGTGTCACTATCGTGAGTAAATTAGCTCATGACCCGGAATGAATCCTGGCCTCTTATTGTATCCATCAAGAATTTCTTTTATATTTATCATTTCTGACCCGAATTGAATCGGGTTTATTTGGTTTCTCAGACTTTATTCCCGAGCTGGGTTAGTTTCGTATCACTCCATCATACACGAGCTGGCTTAGTTTCATGTCACTCCATCCAAGCATGGAATGACCTGAATGAATCACGCTGTGAGCCCATCTTATAGCCTTCGCGCAGAAACGAACATGCCCTTGATGAAAATAAACCGAACGTGCCCTTTATTTCTTGTAACCCTTATTCCTTCCCATCGGCCCCGAGTCGCCCGCGTGAGATCTGCCTTCCGCCGCAGCCAAATGCCCAACAACGCCGGACGAGCTCCCCCGCGATTGAGGTAGGCTCGCCCGATCCCGGGGAGGATGGAAGCAGCGGGCGGCAGCGCGGCGGACGAGCGGTGGGCGTCGCTGTGCAACTGCGTGGTGAAATTCCTGCTGGAGGAGCGATACCACCTCACGGCGCTCGAACTGCTACAGGAGCTGCAGGAGGACGGACGCCACGCACACGCGCTCCGCCTCCGTGCCTTCTTCTCCGACCCGGCGCTCTTCCCGCCCGACCTCGTCGCGCGCGCATCTTCCACGCCGCCTGGTACGTTCCACGCACCCTATTTCCCCATTTCGCACCGCACATGGAGCTGATCTCGCGGGATCGTGCTCGTCATGGCTACCTACTTTGTAATTGCGCCCTTGTTTCTCTTTGACGTGCGGGCCCACCGAGCTTTGCTTCTCCGCAATCTGAATGGAAATCAAACCCTGTTCCTTTTCCTTTGAGCAGTGTTGCATTGGTGATTGTACAGTTCCGTTCAATTGGTGTACGTATTGTGGCGTTCAACATTTGGTTGGCATACCCACGGCTCTTAAGGCAGTCACAATGGCAGTTTTATTGCATTAAATCATGTGACACATCAGCATTTTTGTTGATATGGTAGGTTCATTACGAGGAGAAAGAAAATTATAGTTTCATCATCATGAAACCCATCTGGCATAGTTACCAACCCCATGAAACACGATAAAACTTGCACTGAGAATGTTATAGTTTCATCAATGACACATTTGGTCATACATCTTGCGAGAATTAAATGCTACAACTTATATATTAAATTGTTCCATGAAACTGTGCACTGAGCTAGGCAAAGACTTCCCCACCCAGCCAGGTGCTCCCTATGTGATCAAGAGGAGGAGGACATCATGCAACACCTGCTGATTGGGTATGTCTTCACTAGACAAATCTGGTTCCAGCTCTTGCATCAAGTGGGGCTGGCCTCCCTTGCCCACAGCCTGATGAGACATCATTTGATACTTGGCGGGCAAAGGCAGAACAATCTATTGGGGGAGAGATGAGAAAAGGCCTCACTCCCTCATCATCCTGGGTTGTTGGACTATTTGGTGACACCGGAATGATTGCGTCTTCAATGGCTCTTCTCCATGTGTCGAGGCAGTCCTGGTCATGATAAGGGAGGAAGCCCAGCTATGCTCCATGGCAGCGGCTAAAGGGCTTTCACTTTGTCATGTCAGTGGGATAGGATAAGCCCCTGGGTAGGTCTGGTCATGTCCTGTCTCCAATTCTGGAGATGGGTTCTGCCTGTGTTGCGTAAGGTTTGTGGGTGAGATTCGTGTGTTTATGAGTGTGTACATGTGCGTGAGTGTGCATGATTTGGGTGTTCGTTTGTGTATTCATGAATCTATTTTGGACTCTTCTTCTCTCTTAAATACACTCCTACGTGTTCGAGGAAAAAAAAACTATGCACTGAGAGAGAGATTTTATTCCATTGTATGTAAATGTGAAGTGTCAGTCTTGATAACTATGATAAAATTGTGCATTGAGACTGGCCTTATCTGCTGTTGTGTAATAATTACTTCTATCATATGAAGACATGCAAAAAATGATCCTTTGAGTGAATACTCTCCCGTTCCAAATTATATGTCATTCCAATTTTTTTGGACTGTCAAAACATCTCAAGTTTGACTAAATTTATATAGCAAAGTACCAACAAATCATGATAATAAATAAGCACCCTTTATTTCTTCGTTAAAATATTTTCATACTTGTACATTCGGTGCCATAAATATTTTGTGACCTCTATAATTTTGGTCAAACATAAAATAATTTGACTCCAAGAAAGTTGGAATGACTTACAATTTGGAACGGAGCGAATATATGTCAACATTTTAACTTTTATGATGGCTTCTTTAATGTTCCTTGTTCCTTTTTCTTTTAAAACTGATTCATATTCATTCAGTTATCAAGAGCGATAGGGTGAAGCAGGAATACATACTATGCCTTATTGCATGAGCTCTGATGAGATAGCCCTGCATAAGTACATGGGCATATTTTTTTAGTGGCATTTTATCAATTGGATAAAATCCAGTGGTCTGCAAAAGTACATTGGCATGTGTTTTTAGTGGAATTTTGTCAATTGGATAAAATCCAATGGTGTTTTGACGATTCAAATATTATATAGGGCCTCATCCTTTTGTAGTCTTTCAATTATATAACTTGTTTGAGAAATCAGATAAGTGCAACTAGTTGCTTGACCTGTCTCTTTGTAAAATTCAACTATCCTATTTCCTTGGCTTAATTTTTTTGAAGGCGTTTAGTATTCCATGGCCCTAAATTTTTGTCTTGGTTACTTGCAAAGTACCTTGTTTATTGCAGAGGCATTGCGATTATTCAATATATGTTTTTGTTGACAGGTGGTGATCCACAGAGTTTGTTAGAAGAGAAAATAGCAGCACAAGAAAAATTAGCACTCGCAGAGTATGATCTGCGACTAGCCAAAGAAGACCTTTCACAGCTAAAGCTTGAGTTGCAAAAGAAAAAAGAGTCATCTCCTGAAGATTCAAATGGTTTGTATCTTTGAAATTATAGATAATGTGATATGACACTACATTATGCTGCACCTTTTGGTGTTGTAGTGCTGAATGAAACCGAGCAGTTTTGGTCTGAGTTTTTTGGATTAAGGTCTCTTACCTGTTTTTGTGCCTTTATGTTGCTTCGAGTACAGTATGTCACGTCGGCACAAGAATAGACTTCACATGTTCCATGGAAATATGGAATTTATAAGGTTTAGAGGGAAAAAAATAGAATGGAAGAGAGATTTCAGGCGTCTGTTTGATTGTTGTCAATAAACAAATATAAACTTCGCAAGCACAACAATTTGGTCACTGTGCCCACTACCATACTCAGTGATATTTGATATCTTATTAGTAGACCCCAATATAAAATGTTTTGATATAACAAAAGTTGACGTTCCACTTTACAAGATGTGCTAATATTCATTTGTGTTACTGATGTTCATAAGCAGATAAGTGTTGAGTTTGTTCAGAGCCACGGTTTGCTTGACATTATTCGCAAATTCGGCATACAGGGCTCCTTTTGGGTGCTTCTACACACGAAGGATCCATTAGCAAGCAAGATAGAAGGGATTTAAAAATTTCTGCATTAGGCACTCTAAAGGATAATGAAAGAAGAGATCTTAACTGTGCTGTAAAAGAATACCTTCTTTTGGCAGGGTATCGACTTGCAGCCATGACATTCATTGAGGAGGTCTGTACTATCTATGTATTACCTTTTTTCCTTCAACTGTGTTACCTTATGTTAATGCTTAGAGCTTGTGTTTTTTTTCTCAAATCTTTCTTGGACATTGTTATTTCACACTGTTATAGTTGTATCTTTGTAACAAATTTAGTGAGTAACAACCCTATTTTGATGTGAACAATCAAATAGTTCTACGTATACTGACGGTTGAAGTTAATGAAATTTGATCACCCTAATAATAGAAAATAAAATATTTTAGAACAGAGGGAGTATTTCCTTATCCATGACTTACATTCTCAATCATATTAATTGCAGGTCCCTGATCAAGACCTTGATGTTTGGCCAAACAGTCCAGCTTGTGTTCCTGATGCCCTTCGTCGTTATTACTATCAGTACCTTTCATCTACTGCAGAAGCTGCTGAGGTAATTGTTGACATCAGTTTCAAACTTGTGTCAAACTGCTGATTGATGCACTAGTGTCATATACATCCATGGAAAAAATATAAATTATGCATTGGAAATTTCTCTTTCCTGACTCATGAAACCTCCTATCAATAGGAAACCTTGATGCCTTATTATATATATTTGAATAAAACAGTTAAGAGTTGACCATCAGTAAACTTTACCATTTGATTGCGTTGGTCCAGACCGAAGTTCATAGCATTGTTCTGTTCCACATTTTCCCTTACTACTTCCAAAGTTCAAGTTTTACTTTATCTTGTGCTGTCACTTGGAAACATATTGCAGGAAAAAATATGCATACTACGGGAAAATGAGACATTACTTAGGGACAATGATCAACTCAATGCTGAAAAGGACACCTTGAAGAAGAGCAGGGAAGCAGCTAATAGTCAGGTTACTGCTTTGAGGAAGTCTTTGGAAGCCGCATACAAGGACATACAAGAGAAGGAAAAAATGGTAATTTCGAAATTATGATCTAGATGATCGATGGTTTTAGTTTTCTAAACTTTCCTAACCTTCATTTATAAAAGGTTCAAGACATGAGGCAGTCATTGGATGTCCAGAGGAAAGAGCTGAATGACTGCAGAGCTGAAATTACAGCCCTTAAGATGTACATTGAAGGGGCCCAATCAAACAAACAATTGTTTGTTGGAAATAGTGATAGTCTGGAGTCATATTCCATCGCTAACTCTATGAAAGAAGCAGGATCTTTGAATAATAAAGATGGAGACTCAAAAGTATCTGAATCCATGACAAATATTCTAACATCGGCAGTGAGTCAAACTGAGGATACACAGAAAGATTGCCAAGTGATAGGGAATAATGCTGAAGGTCCCTCAGTTTCAGAAGCTCCGGTTTCTTGCGCAACTGATGAGAATGGTAGCTATGGTACTTCGGAAGAAGAAAAATCTGTGTCAAATAGCTCAACAGAAAATGTAACTTCCAATAGTAATCTGCATGGAGATTCCATGATCGATAAAAGCCAAGGAAGTTCGGATGGCATATCTGTGTATGTATCTACAGAGAAACTAGAGGTCTCAAACAAACAAAAATCTTCAGATAAGATGGTTAGTGGGGTTTTTTTTTTTTTTTTTTTTTTTGTCTATGAAGCATGATCGTTTACTTCTATTGCTACTCATTACTATCTCCTATTCATTCATGTAGGCTTTGGAGACTATAAAGATAGTTTCGGATGCACTTCCAAAGATTGTTCCTTATGTGCTCATAAACCACCGTGAGGTTTATTTGTAATCTTTTTAGTTTGCATGCATCTTCATGTATGTACAACTAATGTTACATAACTGTACATGGTTGCAGGAACTTCTTCCATTGATCATATGTGCTATAGAAAAGCATACAGATAGCAACGTACGGGATTCCTTGACTCATACATTATTCAACCTGATAAAACGGCCTGATGAACAACAAAGACGCATCATAATGGATGTATGCTTATATGAGTGTAAATTGTAGGATTATATTTTTTCTTTTTATTTTTTATTTATATACCGGTTCTCCATATCATGTGGCTGCAGGCTTGTGTAGAGTTAGCTAAGAGTGTTGGTGAGATGAGGACAGAAACTGAGCTACTTCCACAATGTTGGGAACAGGTATTTTATATTTTGTGATAGGTTTTCTTTCTTTTTTTAGCAAATGATCTTACACTTTTTAATTGATTGGTGTTTAGATAAATCATCAATACGAGGAGCGCAGATTGCTTGTTGCGCAATCGTGTGGAGAACTTGCTGTTTATGTTCGCCCAGAGATACGAGATTCCCTCATTTTATCTATTGTGCAACAACTCATTGAAGATCCTGCAACGGTTGTAAGGGAAGCTGCAACACATAACCTGTCATTGCTTCTTCCTCTGTTTCCAAACCTGGACAAGTATTGCAAGGTCAGCCTCACATATGCAGTTATTCTTAGAGTCAGTAATAACTACACATTTGTTTTCATGGAATTAGTTAAATTTAAGCTGGATAGGAATTGAGAGCTTGGAGAATTGCGCATAACTAAAGGGAATATTATTGTTCATAAGTCCTCTGGTTCCATTTCATTTTTTTTTTTGGTAGGTTGAGGAACTAATGTTCCAATTGGTCTGTGACTCCTCTGGGGTGGTTGTGGAAGTTGCACTCAAGGAACTTGTTCCTGCTGTTGTAAGATGGGGAGGTAAACTGGATCAGATATCAAGAGTGCTCTTGGCTCATATCCTGGCATCTGCTCAGGTATGCTTGCTCGTGAATATTAGGAACATTTTATTTTCTATTACTTCTTTGTGTCTTTATAACCTGTGGCGTTTTTCAGCGGTGTCCACCTATTTCAGGTGTTGAAGGTACAATAGACTCCCATCTTCGTGTTTTAGGAGAACAAGAGCGCTGGAACATTGACGTCCTCCTTCGAATGTTGACTGAGTTGCTACCATTTATTCATCAGAAAGCTATAGAGACTTGCCCCTTTGCCTCAGTTGATCCAACAAGCTCTACACCAGAAAATATCTTCTCAGCATCCTGCCTAAAACTTTATTCAACGTAAGTTCTTGGTTTTGATCTTATCTTTTAACTACTCTAAATAAGAATCATTGGATTGACTGTGTGGACAATGAAAAATATCTTTCACTGAGTTACCACGTCCTGAGGAACTTGACAGAGGTGACTCCGAGTGGTCAGCATTTGAGTGGATGCACACTGATTGCCTGCCCAATTTGATCAAGCTTGCCTGCTTGTTGCCCGGGAAAGAGGATAGTTTAAGAACCGTTATCACTAAGGTAAAATCTAGCAACCACACCATTCATACACATCAGACCATAATCAGGTTTAGTTCTGATAAGTCATTTGTTGGTAATTGTAGTACCTCTTGGAAGTATCATGGTGCTACGGCAAAGATTACTTGGAGCACTTTATGCTACCAGTATTTCTTGTAGCAGCTGGCGATATTGATAGTGCTGATTTTACTTATTTTCCTCTGTCAGTCCAGCCAAAAGTTCGTGGTAAGCACACATCTATGTAAAATATGAGCCAGTTTAATATAGCTATGTTGTCATAACTTTGCATTGATTGTATTACAGGCTTGCGTCCAAAAACTTCAATTGCTGAAAAAATTGCGATTATGTGTGTCTTCCCATTGTTGTTGTCTGGTATTTTGGGTTCTCCTTCCAGTCTTCAACAGTTAGAAGAATATCTTAGAAAAGTACTTATCCAAAATACCAAGGATGGTTCATTTTCTATGCATCATACTGCAGAGATCATTAATGCAGTTCGGTTTCTTTGGTGAGTAATTAGACTAAACGAAAACATGTTCACATGTTACTGCACATGCTTTGTTTTCACGGATCTGACCTCTTAAGATTGTAGCTTATTTGTAGAGCACCATGGAGTTATCTTCAATATATTGTGGGAGATGGTTGTGAGCTCAGATACCAGCCTGAAAATAAATGCGGCAGCTCTACTGAAAGCTCTTGTAAGTTTACTGTACATCAATGATTCAATTATTATCAATGATGTTTATGATATTCTTATTTGCTTTAACTTACAGGTACCCTATATTGATGTGAAAATTGCATCAACTCATATTTTGCCAGCACTTATTACTCTTGGCTCTGATCAAAACTTGACAGTAAAATATGCTAGTATAGATGCATTTGGAGCTGTTGCTCAGCACTTAAAAAATGACATGGTAAAGAAATATTCTTATTTTTGTTCCTGTACACTTTACATACTTCGTATATTTCCTTGGCCCTTAACTCTTCTTTGTCAGGTTGTTGACAAGATACACATTCAAATGGACGCTTTTCTTGAAGATGGATCGCATGAAGCTACTATTTCTGTTATTCGCGCACTTGCAGTGGCTGTGCCTAATTCAACAGATAGGCTACGTGAATATATCCTGCTCTTTGAATTCCATGTTTACATCTTGACTCAAGTTTTGCACTATCTTTAGCTCGCTTCTGTGTTCATACATCCTTTTGTCGATTGCTTTGTGTTCTCTTTGACATGACATACATCTTTTAACGAAGATATTTAAGCTGACAAGCTTAACACCTTCCGGCGATGATATTGAACGGCGTCGTGAAAGAGCAAATGTATACTGTGAAGCTTTGAGGGCCCTGGATGCTACAGGTTTGTCTTGCCTAAATATAGCATTCCTTCCCCTTAATATATATGCACCGCAGCTGCATTCCAAGTCTACCAGAATCGTTATCATTGACATTGTTGATTCCAGGGTTTAGATATTGTTTGAGGGCTAGAAACCTGAAACTGCTCGGTTCCAATTTTCATCCTAGATATTACACATAACTCAGAAAGAACTCTTATGCGAACGGAGCTGGATTGGTTAGATGGCCTCAGTAGCACTCCTCAGGTCCTGGGTTCGACTCCCCGTGGGAGCGAATTTCAGGCTGAAGTTAAAAAAAATCCTCTCGCCTGTCACCACGCCAAAGCAAAGGTCTAAAGTCCGGTCCAGGGAATTTAATCCATGATCCCAAAAAATAGATTCACATATTCTATTGGTTTGGACTATCTTTTTGCTTTATCATGATAAAAAAATGAGACATTGCATCAGAGGTCCGTCGGTTTGTAAAGTGAGTGTCACTAAGGTAATAAATGTTGGCAAAATATGAGTAATAGCAGCAACAGCATCATTCACTAGAGTTTATAATTAATTAGCCAAGACCAAAGCCATATAGTCCTTGAAGTTGTAGGGAAAATCCTGGGTGGTTGGTCCATGTTCCAACTACATCATATGGTTTTTTTTTTTTGAGACTTGGAGCTTTCATTCATATCAAGCAACATGGTTACAATCGGACTAACACGCTAAAGATGCTGGAAGGAGCTTGATGCCACTCCACCGCTGCAGCAGTACCACTAGCCTGTCTGGCGAACTCATGGGCTACGCGATTACAAGCTCTGCTTACATGCACGAGTGTGAAACTAGCAAAAAGCAAACTAAGCTCATGCATCTCCATGATAATAGGAGCAATCACCGATCTCTGTTTTTCTCTATCTCCTCACAGACCCACCAGCTCTAGGCAGTCTGTTTCGAGGCATAATTTCGTAATGCCGCACCGATGAGCAAAACTCATACAATCTCTACAAGCCCAGGAGTCCATCGTCATTGCGTCCATACCTTGTGTGTACGGAGTAGCTAGAGCTCCCACAAAAAGCCCGGCATCATGTAGCACTGCTTTAGTTCCCCATGTTCGGTTTTTGCATTGAAGGCCGCATCCACATTACCCTTCACCCAGCCAGCAATTGTTTTCTGCCATCGCTGTACTCTGCTAGGCGCCTGTCAAGGGCCTCACGATCCAGGACAGCAGGTCCCCGGCTGCGTAGCTCGTAGCCGGAGGAAGTAGGAGCGCAGGGAGCTTTCCCTGAACGCCTAATGGTGAAAGGGGATGGGATTAGGAAGAAGAGGTAGATTAGGAGATTGATAATTCTTGCTTACGCTTTTCGAATATCCGATTATAATATATAGGCCGATGCCTTGCTAACAAAGGAAGGAAAACCACTTCCTATTAAAAAGGAAAATATCTAAACAACCAAATCTTATCCCTTAATTATCTCCCAGCGGCTGAATTGCTGCCTGACGACGACGGCGGCGCTCATATGTGCGGCCCCACATGACATCTCTCCCCCCCTCGAGGAGCAGCTTGTCCTCAAGCTGGAAAGCTGGATAGCGCTGAATGAAGGTGTCGATGTCCTCCCAAGTAGCCGACGCCGGAGACTCCCCCTTCCACTGAACAAGCACCTGGCGAACACCCCTGGCTAGGCGAGCACAAACAGCTTTTTCAGGCTCCAGGACGGCGGCTCCATTGCTGGTAGGGGGCAGAGCGGGCGGCACATCAGGCGGCAGCCCCACATATTTCTTGAGCAACCCCACGTGGAAGACGTCATGCAGGCGAGCACCTGCTGGCAGCTCAAGGCGATACGCGACGTCGTTGATGACGGCGAGAACGCAGTAAGGCCCATAATAGCGAGGCTGGAGCTTCCCACGGGTCAGCGCCGGAAGAGAGGCCGGAGCTTCCCACACCCAGTCATCCACAGCAAAGCTGACGTCACGATGATGCTTGTCGTAATGATGCTTGTAGACGGCTTGCGCTTGCTCCAAGCCATACCGGACATCTGCCAGAAGTTCATCACGTTCGGCCATGCCCTTGGCCAAAGCCGCCACCCTGGTCTCTCCCTCTTCATAGGAGCGGATGGTCGGAGGGTCACGACCATAGACAATCTTGAACGGCATCTCTTTGAGGGCCGACTGGTACGCCGTGTTGTAGATGTACTCAGCCCACGGAAGCCAACAGGGCCGGATGCCGGTGAGGCACCGCAGGTACATGGCGATGACCTTGTTGGCAGCCTCCGTCTATCCATCGGATTGAGGATGAAACGCGGACGTCATGTTCATCTTCGTGCCAGTTAGGCGCATGAGCTCCCTCCAAAATACCGATGTGAACACCGGGTCATGGTCGGAGACCATGGACTGGGGCACCCCATGTAGACGAACCACTTCCGCAAAGAAAACCTGGGCCACTGATGGTTGCAACTTCCGAAAGCAAAGAACCCTGTGGGCTTCAGACAACCCTGACGAGCCTCAAAGAACTCTGTATTTTCAACAATCCTGTTCTTCAGGAGATAAGGTGCTCGGGGGCTTGATGGTGTAGAGTCCTAATGGACTAAACAAACTTGGCAGGCCATCCTATGGGCCGGCCCAAGTATAAGACTTGACGCACAAGACAAGGATTAGTCCTAGTCGGTTAGGATAAGCTGTATTAGGAAATTAGAGATTAACTTGTAAAAGTCTCCTGATCCTATACGGTTTCCATGTAGCTGTCCTCCGGCATATAAGGGGAGACAGGGACCCCCCTCAAAGCATCTAATCTATACAAGATACACCATACAGGACGTAGGGTATTACGCGTATTGCGGCCCGAACCTGTCTAAATCGTCTCTTGTCACCTTCGGTTCTTGATTCTCGACGACTTCTCCTCAAACCCTTCTCTCGGGGCATCCCCTCAAGAATCTAGTCAGCATAATTTGCCGACAGCCACGGACTCCGCCGAATATGGATGAGCATGCGAATGAAGTGACAGTACTTACTGAAGCGGTCGACCACTGTCAAGATGACCGATTTGCCGCCCACTCGTGGTAGAGCCTCAATGAAATCGAGGCCGACATCGGCCCAAACAGTCTTGGGGACTGGTAAGGGCATCAGGGCGTCAGGAGGCCGGCCGGATGGAGGTGTTCTGACTTGTAGCGCTGACAGACGACACACGAACGGATGTGGTCCGGGACCCCCGTGCGTAGGTTTGGGTGAGTGAAAGTCGCGCCGCAGGCGATGGAGAGCCCGCTGCACCCCTTCGTGGCCATCATCGTGCACAGCGGTCAAGACCTCCTGGAGCAGGGACGAGGCCGGCGGAATGTAGAGGCGGCCATTGAAGGCGACGAGGCCGTCAATGAGGGACCACGGGGCCGCGCGCTGGTCGGCTTCGATCTCAGCTTTGAGGGCCACCAGCGCGGGATCCGTGGCGTGGGCTTGGCGAAGCCGGTCGATGAAGTCGAAGGGTGGCCCCAAGATGGCCAGGAGGGCGATGGCGTCGGTGTCGCGACGGGATAGAGCGTCCGCCACGGTGTTGGTGCAGCCCGACTTGTACTCAACAGAGAAGTCAAAGCCTAGGAGCTTGCCAACCTAGTGGTGTTGCGGAATCGTGGCCAGGCGCTGACCCAACAAAAATTTAAGACTGTAGTAGTCGGTCCTTACCAAGAATTTGCGCTCCCATAGGTACGGTCCCCAGTGTGGAATGGCGAGGACGAGGCCGATCAACTCCCTCTCGTAGGCTACCAGCGAGCGATGGCAAGGCACCACCGGGCGGCTGAAGAACGACACGGGGTGCTGGCCCTGCAGCAGGACGGCGCCAAAGCCGTAGGTCGACGCATCGCACTCCACGACGAAGGGCTACGAAAAGTCCGGCAGGGTGAGTACGGGCGCCGTCGTGATTGCCGTCTTGAGGGCGGCGAATGCCGCTGCCGCGTCGTCGATCCAGGAGAACCCCTCCTTGCGAAGCAGGACCGTTAGGGGCGTGGCGATGCTACCGTAGTCCTTGACGAACTTGCGGTAATACCCCGCTAGCCCGAGGAAGCCTCGCGCCGCACGGGCGGAATGCGGTTGCGGCCAGTCGGCTACAGCCTGCACCTTGTCCGGGTCCATGGCCACCCCAGCGTCGGAGATTGTGTGGCCCAGGTAGGCGACCGAGGTGGAGCCGAACTCACACTTGGAGCGCTTGACAAAGAGGCGGTGCTGGCGCAGGACATCGAGGACTGTGCGCACGTGTTAAAGATGGGCTGCCCACGAGTCGCTGTAGATGAAGATGTTGTCGAAGAAGATGAGGACAAAGCGGCGGAGGAACTCATAGAGGCCATCATGGGTGCGGAACGCCGTTTTGGCGATGTCGGCGGCGAGCATCCGCACCTGGTGGTAGCTCGAGCGGAGATCCAACTTGGTGAAGAACCGGGCACCGAAGAGCTCGTCGAGGAGTTCGTCCACCACCGGAATGGGAAAGGCGTCCTTGACGGTGATGGCATTGAGGGCACGGTAGTCCACGCAGAATCGCCAGGACCCGTCGGGTTTCTTGACAAGGAGGACCGGCGATGAGAACGCTGAGGTACTAGGCAAGCATCGTGGCACACTGGCGCTCGAGCTCATCTTTGTGCGCGACGGGGTAGCGATACGGACGGACAGCTACCGGGGCAGATCTGGGCACCAATGTGATGCGGTGATCTCGGGATCGCGCCGGTGGCATGCTCGTTGGCTTGGCGAAGACGTCGGCGAAATCCTTGAGGAGGACCATCAGCAGATCAGTGGTGGTGCAAACCAGTGGCGCTAGTGTGCCATTAGAGGTCACCCCGTGCCAGTGGACGATGTGGTCAAAGCGCCAGAAGGTCATCGTCATCAGCTTGAAGTTCCAGCCAATTTGTCCCAGGGTCGCTAGCCAACGCGTTCCCAGGACGACGTCGTAGCCTGCCAGTGTCAACGAGAAGAAGTCGTCGACGAAGGGCTCCTCGCCGATAGAGAAGCGTGCCGCGCGGTAGGCGCCGGGACACGGCACTCTATTGTTGTTGGCCACCCGGACTTGGATCTTGGCACGGTGGTTGAGGAGGAGACCAGTGCGGCTCGCTACCTCGTTCGCTAGAAAGTTGTGGGTCGACCCGGAGTCGATCAACGCCACCAGAACGGTATCGCTGAGCCGTATGTGCACCTGCATGGTTTCACTGGTGCGGACGCCCGCGATGGCGAGGAGGGAGATGGTCGGTGGCCTCGGTGTCGTCATCTGCCAGGTCGACGAGGAAGATGCGCTTGCACGCGGTTGTGGCCACGCTCAAACTTGTCGTTGCAGTTGAAACAGAGGTCGAGCCGACGACGCTCCTCCATCTTCGTCTGCGATAGGCGCTTGACCGGGCGGCCATCCACCGTGGTCGTTGGCGGCCCCGTGATTGCGGCCGGTGGGGGCGCAGGAAGGGCTAGCCGAGGCGGTGTGGGCAGGATGCCGACCTGGTTCTGGCTGCGCAGAGGGGCAGGCGGCGTCGAGGAAGCAGACGTCCCAGGCGCGAATTGGTTGCGAAGCTCGATCTTGCGCGAGAGGCTCGTGGCGACGGTGAGCGTCTGCGGGTTGTGGATCTCCACGTCGAGGCTGAGGGGTGGCAACAATTTGACGGTGAAGATCTGCACCTTCTGGGCCTCCGAGAGGGTGCCAGCGCGCGGCAGTAGGGAAGCGCTCCTGGTAGGGGACGACGCTGTCGACGCGCGTGTAGGCCATCAGCTCGCCCAACGGATTGGAGCGCAGTGGCGGCCCGAAACACAGGTTCAGGAGCTCGGTGAAGCGGCGCCACTTCGGTGTGCCCTCACCCCTCTGGATTTGCATGAACCACAACTGGGCGCCGGCTTCCAAATTGTAGGAGGCCATCCAAACTTTCTCTTCCTCGACAATGCGTTGTTGATGAAAATACGATTCACATCGATTTATGAACGCGAGTGGATCGGATTTACCATCAAACTTGGGGAAATCCATCTTCTGGAATCGAGGCGGTCGATCGCTGTGGTGCTCTCCCAAGCGCGTCCCGCGGGAACCCATCGTCGATCCATCCGATCGATGTTCCCGTTTGATCTCCTCCACCGACAACTGCAGTGCAGCGGTGGACGTTTGAAGGTTGGTGATGGATTCCGCCAGGGATTTGATGAGGTCGAGCAACTCGGCGTTGGTCGGTTCAGCCGTGGAAGCTGTCGGTGGTGATGGCCCAGGTGGCGGTGGCGGGATGGAAGCGGATGCCAAAGAACGCCTGGTAGCTGATACCTGGTTGTCAAGGGCCTCACGACCCAGGACAGCAGGTCCCCAGCTGCGTAGCTCGTAGCCGGAGGAAGTAGGAGCGCAGGGAGCTTTCCCTGAACGCCCAATGCTGAACGGGATGAGATTAGGAAGAATAGGTAGATTAGGAGATTGATAATTCTTGCTTACTCTTTTGGAATATCCGATTACAATATATAGGCCGACTGCCTTGCTAACAAAGGAAGGAAAATCAGTTCCTATTAAATAGGAAAATATCTAAGCAACCAAATCTTATCCCTTAATTGTTTCCCGGCAGCTGAACTGCTGCCGGACAACGGCGGCGGCGCTCATATGTGCGGCCCCACATGACAGCGCCGCCTTTTGTTGTTGCGGGTGTAAAATCTCCCATATATCAAATGCCGTGTCTCTAGCCCAGAACACCGCCTTCTGAATCGGCCATTCCGCTTCACCATGCCGTCGTTTATTTCGCAGCGACCATAACGACCACATACTGCAAAGGATGACAGCCCGATCCCGTGCTGTTCCCATTGTAAGCAGATCCCTCGCCCAGGTTACAGGATGCAAATTGGGTATCTTAACACCTGTCAAATCTTTAGCTTGTTCCCAGAAAATCCTAGCGACAGTGCAGTCCATGACAACATGCTTAATTGTTTCGGCCGGAGCTCCACACGTTAGACAGTGTGCCTCTTGTTCCACATGGCGCTTGTACACCACATGTTTTGCTGGCAGAAATTCGTGTATAACTCTCCACCAAAACACCCTGACTTTCGGCGGGACATCAATTTTCCAAATTCGTTTCCGTGTATCATCACTTGACTGCCCGGGTGTTTCAGATTCTCTTGCTGTCTACTCAAGGTATCCAGCAGCTTATATGCAGACTTCACGGAACAAATTCCACGCTTCTCTGGTTCCCAAGCCCAGATATCATCCGCCCGTCCTCGTACTGGAATTCTCAAAATTGAGTCTGCATCGATACCACTAGCAGTGAGCAATTGATCCACATGAGACAGCTCCTGTCCATCTCGGGGGTTTATAGGTTTCCCTCCAAAATACTGTGGTATCCATCTATGTTCCCATATATTTGTTGCTTTACCATCTCCAATTCTCCGAATCAGCCCCGGCGTAAGCATCCCATGGAACATGGAATAAAGCAAGTTTAATATTGTTGTTGATAAACCACCACATCCCATTAAAGCAACTAAGCATAACCTACCAAAATTTACACATATAACCCATGGCTGGACAAGCAATGATCAACAAAACTATGCATAGTCCATGAATAGGTCCCATCAAGTTTATTAGCACATGCATGTATAAAATGTTCATTCATTCCTTCTTCAAAGTCTTTCTGCTGCTCGAACGATTCAAAAGCTTGATCTTCAAACTCAACTTGAGCACCATCTAAATGTCATATGAGCGAGCACATACAAGGAAACAAATGCACAAAGAAATAAACAGTACACCAAACAGTACCGAACAAGCATAGAAAACGTGTTGAGCTCTCTGTGCGTGAGTGCAATAATCGCTTAAATTGGAGTCGAAACGTTAAAGTTATGCAATAGAAATGGTTCTAAGGGCTTGTTACAACCAGATCGGACATAGAGCACGGGCGCAAGTGTAGTCCTAGGTGAAGTGTGCTTCGCACATAACGTAGGATTCCTTGAGGGCAGTAAGATGTGGCTCACGAGTGTCATGCATGTGAAGCCAAACCTGCTCAACTGCATATGCAATATCAGGATGAGTGAAGGTCAGGTACTACAAGGCACTAGCAAGACTCCGAAAATCCGAAAGATCAGTAACAGGTGGACCATCAGCTGGTAACTTCGGATTAGTGTCAACCACAGTGGTACATGGCTTGCAATCAGACATACTAGCACGATCAAGAACCTCCATCATGTATTGTTGCCGAGATAGAAGACCAGCACCATTGCGTTGGACATGCATGCCAAGGAAGTGATGCTCACCCAAATCCTTCTTAGAGAAATCCTGCTGAAGAGATCTAATGACACGACGCAGCAGGGGTGTCGACGAGGCAGTTAGGACAATATCATCCACATACAAGAGAAGATAGATAGTGTCTGCGTCATGTCAATAGACGAACAAAGAAGTGTCCAACTTGGCTTCAACAAATCCAAGCTACTGAAGGTATGCAGCAAAGCGACTGTACCAATCCCGAGGTGCCTGCTTAAGACCGTATAATGATCGATTAAACCGACACACATAAT
The DNA here is from genome assembly GCA_015342445.1 of Digitaria exilis. NCBI lineage: Eukaryota > Viridiplantae > Streptophyta > Magnoliopsida > Poales > Poaceae > Digitaria > Digitaria exilis. The sequence continues at coordinate 55,793 of JACEFO010002409.1, read as the reverse complement.
CAAGATGTGAGGAGTCCTCAAAACCTGTCGGCTGGGAACATTAGACTGTCTCAGACAGGTTGCCATAAGGGAAAGCATTCTTCACGTCGAGCTGATGTATGGGCCAACTGCGTAAGAGAGCCAGGGACAGAACAACACGAACTGTAGATGGCTTGACGACATGACTGGAGGTTTCATCAAAATCAATACCAGGGCACTAAGTAAACCCCTGAAGAATGCAACGAGCCATGTAGCGAACCAGAGATCCACCAACCTTGTACTTATGCTTAAATACACATTTTCATGTCACAATGTTGGCCTGTGGTGGACGTGGGACCAAGTCCCATGTTTGATTCACAAGAAGAGCATCAAATTGCTCCTGCATAGCACCTCGTCAATAGGGATTAGCAAGGCCACCACGGTAGGACTGCGACAATGGGGATAGTGCAGAGGTGGTGTAGAGTGACGGAACCTAGAAGCCTGCCTTTGCTTGAGTTGTCATGCGCTGTTAATTAGACACCAGTGGCACAAGCACGACTCCTCGGGGAACCGGAGCAAGAGCTTGAGCTAGCGCTTGGATCGACACATGAAGTGCCCGCCGAGCGTAACGTGAACGTAATCTCGCAGGCGACGCATGCGAGAGCTCGGCGAAGACGCAGGTTCCCTCGCTGCTGCTGCCACCGGAGGGGCAACAGTGGGAGCAGGCGACGTCGAAGAAGCAACACTAGGTGAAGTGGCCGCAGGTGCAGACACAACAGGTGCAATCGTCGGGGTAGCCGCAAGCTTGGCGATTAGTGGGGCTCACGGCAAGGCCGGGACTGTGGGGGCGCCTGGCTGGAGCGCCGGGGTGGCTGAGATGATGACCCGATTTGGCTGGAGATCTAGGCAGCGGTGCCCTTTGTGGTTTGGAGAATAACCAAGAAAGACACAAGTAGTCGGCCGAGCGAGTTTGTGAGCGACAGTTGATTAGGATAGCATAGGCAACCAAAAACACGAAGATGGTCATATGACGGGATGATGCCAAACAACGAATGGTGAGGCGTAATAGAGCCATGTTTTGGTTGGTAGAATATTCAGCGCATGAGGTGCAATAGCGAGAGCTTCGATCCAATAAGAAGCTGGTAAGCTGGCCTGGAACAACAGAGAGCGAGCAACATTATTGATTGTACGAACCATACGCTCGGCTTTATCGTTACGTGGCGAGGTGTAAGGTTAGGACATGTGCAGGTGCACATCGTGAGTCAAATAAATGTCCTCACGCCTGTTGTTACGCTGGACAGCCTTCACCGTAGAACCAAATTGTGTACGCACATAAGAGAAAAAGTTTGCCAATGTTGAAAAAGCATCTGACTTAGCCTGAAGGGGGGAAAAGCCCACAAGTAGTGAGAGGAGTCATCAAGAACGAGCAAGTAGTATTTAAAACCGGAAACACTAGGGATAGGCGATGTCAATAAATCACAGTGTATAAGGTCAAAATTACTAGAAGCACAAGAATGTGACGACTGAAACGGCAAACATGCATGGCGACCAAGCTGGCAAGCATGACACAAAGTGCTAGGTGCTTTATTACATAATAGAATGACCTACGCTACTTTAGCTAAGACCTCATGACTAGGGTGACCAAGACGACGATGCCATAAGGAAGGTGGAATGGGTATAACGGACCGGAGCTATTGCACCTGACGATCACCCTCTTGGTTCCCGGAACCTTAACAGAACAATCAGCTTGGTCAATTTCAACAGAGCAATTGTTATCGGAAGTGAACTGGTGAACGGAAGTAAGATTCTTAATAAGTTTTGGAGAAACAAGAACATCATTAACAATCAAGGGACCCGGAAGGGCAGTTGCGTCAGTAGCGGTGACAAGAAATAAAGAACCATCACCTACATCTATTGATGAAGGAATAGGGTACCACAAATGTAAAAGACGTGAAAGAGTAGCAGGACGAGAGGTCATGTGGGAAGTGGCATCTGAGTCGAAGTACAAGTCGGTCTGAGGTGGCTGTTGCAGTGTCATTGTGTTGAACGTCGGTGCAAGCGACTGCTGATCCCAAGATGAGGGCATGCCTGTCATGTGCTGTTGGAACCCGGGAGGAGGCTAGGGTGTGTGCTGGTAGGTTGCGCAGGGACGAAGTAGGGGTACAGACAGGGTGCTGGGATCCCCTGCTGCACCTGGAACTCCATCTGGTGGACGAGCAAGGCCTGCTGGTCGGGTGACTACGCGGTAGAGGAGTCGGAGGCCATACACCGGGCCACATGTTGTTGGTGACGGTCCAAGGGTTGTAGTATGACAGGACTGACGAACCCGACGATTGTTGGCTAGGTGCAGAAGGGGAGCGATTACCAGACCGACCGCCGCCTATGGGGGGTAAGGAACCGCCAGAGCTCTTAGAAGAGCTCTTGGAAGAGCCCTTGTTGGATCGTCGGTTGGCGCGATCGCCTGTGGAGGACTTGGAGGTGTCGGTGCCACTACCCCCTGGTTGCCCTTGCCGCCCAAGAACCGGTGCGGTTGGAGGGCGTTGGGAACTATGTGTAGAGGTCCTAGTGAGGAGGGCGTTGCAAAAGGCAGGAGTGTCCGCCAGGTGAAGCTCGTCGAGGATCATGTCGTCGCAAACCTCGATGAAGCAGGGGAACGGGCGACCACGACGAAGGAGGCGACCGAGGGGCGAACTTCCTGTTGAGGCCGCGAAGCACGTTCAGCACGAGTGTGCAGTCGGTGATAGGGCCACCAAGATCACCGAGGTCGTCGACCATCCACTTAAATGCCTAATAATTTCAATGAAGTGTAGATACTTAGATAAAGGTTTGAAAAATTTATGAATTCATGAAAAGTTTTGTATTAATTGTTCTTTGTCAATTACATCCTAGAAAATGTTGTATTAATTGTTCTTTTCTGATTACATCCTGAAATCCAAGGTGTGACATAAGAAGAGAGGAGGTAGGGGTGATGCCTAGTCAGCATGCCACGCCATCACTAGTTGTACACGTGGAGGGGTTTACACCTATATGGTGAATAACTTGAAAAGTTAATGGATCCAGAACTGCACTTTCGAAGTTCATGGACCTAAGTGTCCCTCGTAAAAGTTGGACCTGTGATGTAGTTTGCCCTAAAAAAAATGATGACAAGTACAACTGGATAATGTGGTGACATGTTTCATAGAAATGTAGTGCTTTGTTTTTTTATTACCATTCAAAACAGTTTGCAGTAGCTGGCACTCTAGTTGAGGACTTCCCATCTTCCCTACTAGCACTCAAATCATACGCGTAGGCAATCTTGCCATTCACGGTTAGATTAATTTGGAGGCAAGATGGAAGAAAAAGACTGATGTATATTAAACAGTCAGTATCTGCAGGCTTATGTATCCATTTATATTTATTTTATTTTATTTTGCCTTGGTCGTTGCAGATCTTCCTGCTACAAGTGTACGTGATCTGCTTCTGCCATCAATACAGAACTTGTTAAAGGATCCGGATGCTCTAGACCCTGCACACAAGGAGGCATTAGAAATCATAGGCCGTGAACGGTCTGGGGGTACACTGGAAAACCTCAGCAAGGTAATGGGAGCGCATCTTGGGATCGCATCCTCTGTCAGCAGTTTCTTTAGCGAGAGCAGCATCCTTGGGAAGAAAGAAGGTGAGCAATACGACCCTGCTACTACCACGGTCCCTGAGCCCAACCCGCAGGTTCAGCCGGAGAGCACGAGATTTGGTCGCATAATGAGGGGTGGTTTTGGAGATATTTTGCGAGGGCAGAGCAAGGGACAGTGATCCACCCGGTCTGAAATTAGTAGCTACATTTATAGCTGTCAATACCACATTCTTCGTTCGTTGTAGCAAGGTGCCAGGGAACTGGAAAAGTGATGCGACGTTACTGCAGTAATCTATCACCAAATTAGGCGGATACTCTAATTTCTGTATCCTTGTTCCGTTCCATTTATTCATGCCAATAAACAAAAATTCGACGATACCATTTCCCTAAATTTGGATGCAGCGTTGTAGGAAAGGTGGGGGCGTCTGAGATGCAATCATGCAAACACTACGATCTGTTCCTCGAAGTCGCTAGGGGGCGAGTCTCTTTAGGACGATCGATCGTAGTTGCACTGAACATAACTGTATGGGGTATCAGATGCAAACACCGATCAATTGTATGGGGTATAAGATGCGTAGGCCTACAATTGTAGTACACGAATTAATGCGGAAAATAAATGCGTAGGAAACGAGAACTATGAGTATTCGCTTTCCACTAACGTCGTTGGGCCCTCTGAAGAGAATGCGCACGCGAGGTTGACCCGTTAGCAAGTAGGTTTCCCACAGATATGGATATCCTCGGGCTTAGTACGACCAACTCTGACAAGCAGGCCTTGGGCCCATCTCTAACAAGCAGGCCTTCTGACAAAGACCCGGGCGCATGGATCGTTCCATGTCGTGTCGGCCAAGAAAGAGACGGTGAAACTCAGGACTCTTGTCAACCGATGTCAAGATATCCTAAAGATCGGCTACATCGTACCCGACTAGGATTAGATCAAACCGACTTGTAAACCCTAGGACGCCAGACTATATAAGGCGGCTTAGGACATGGAAATGGGAAGATCTAGGATAGGCGGCCAACCTCCTAGAAAGAGCGATGTGCATAGACCGGGTGAGTAGGGATGCAGCTCCGTGGACCGCTCGTCGGGCCTGATAGGTGGTGGTATCACACCCTTCTCAAAGGAACCGTACGTGAGACTCTCGCCTCATACGGCTCCGTCCTGGAATCAGGACCCCCCCCTTTCCTTTGACCAACGGGTCCTCGAACCCATGGGGGTTATGAATCATTCATTCATTGATTGATTCAAGGTAGCTTCAGCCATTGTGGGTAGAAGCTAGTCGCCAGAAGCGAAGCGATCTTCCGGGTCGGAAAGGAGGCCTTTTTCTGACGCGTAAGCTACCGCAAAATGAATGAAGGAAAAAGGCCTCAGGATTAGAAAGACTAAAGAGGCATGGAGGGCCGACTACAAGACTACGACTACAATACAAGCCATGAGCGATAGCGAAGCCTTCAGCCTTTTTTTTTCGAAAGCCCCACAACTAGCTATCTTATAGCAGACAACTAAGGCAAGCCTACTCAACTAATCTCATGTAAATGCCTGTTCGCAAAAATCCAAATAGAAAAAGACAACTACTTATTAAACATGTAGTTGAGTGCTCCGCCGTTGTTCGGATCTTGACCGAGTCCGAGCTTCCCAAGCTCTATGCTGTTTGGGAACTCTGCAAGGGTCTTACCACCTTCTTGATTGACTATATTTGAGTCTTTGGGGTACTTTGGGATTATATTCCGCGTCGAAGATTTGTGCTTGTGGGCTAGGGTGAATATAGTGGACCAGTGGATCTGGTAGTTGACAATCGTTCGGACTTGGTAAAGGTTATCGCAGCACCTGTAGTAGGACAGAGGACTTATCGCGATGCCCGCTGACCAATTTACTATGTCTCTGTCGCTGACGTTGGTCAAAGAGGCCACGTGGATTGGCCTGGGTCTTCTTCGGCTAATGAGACCTCGATCCCGAAGCCTTCGGAGTATCTTTTTGATAGGCGCCTCTATCTGTATGGGGAATTCGCTGCTGAAAGATCCCGCCCAGTGTCCCCTTCCTTCCCCCGCCGCCTTCCGACCAAAGGGAGTATACAATTTATTCTTCAGGACACTCATGCCCGATCGTGAGACTGCCTGTTGAACGCCTGATGGCACCTTGCTCTGACCTGAGCTATGCAACAACGAGATCCCCCTTGATCTTTGCCGGATGTGCTTGACGGTCCCCCATAATACGCTAACTTGGGGACTTTTTAGTCCATCTTTTCCAAGAGTCTCCGCTAGTTGAATCGCGTCCAGTAGACGACCTCTTCCGCTCATCCCCTTCGTCAGCTCTTTGATAGGGATACTATAACCTAGGTCCCTTAACTTGGAATGGATGGCGGAGCGTAGGTGGCAGGCAGTTATATGGATACGGTGCTTTACCCGTAGACGCTTCTCCAGCTCTCGCAAGAATTGTATGGGAGTCGTCCTCGGGGGGACTTCCCGAATGACCATACCGGGAAATTCTACCGTACTCCGTGCAGCTATGGTTGTTGATCCTGCGGAGCCTACCCAAAGGTTCAGGCCGGATTGTAGGAAGTGGGTGATACGTTTTTGTATTTCTATGAGAAGAAATACGGCACCCACGATTCCCAGTAGTAAGTCATCGGCATTATCGCACGTAACAAATCCTTATTAATAAGGAATGGCTTTTAAAGGGGGCCAGCTTACGGGCCAGGCCTCTCTCTGACCTGATAACTAGTATCGCCTCCCCGCCCAACTCTATCAGCAGGCCCCTTCTTTTGCAATACTTAAGAAGGTCTCTCATGGCCAAATTCTTATTAAAGCCTTCTCTACTTTGGAATTCGGCCTTCGGGGTCAACCCAACGGCTTCTATGAGGAAGGCGGCGCAAAGGAGGCTCGAGGGCTTGTTAAGGAAGGCGGCTAGGGCTGCTGAAGGAGGGAAAACGAAAGGCATTTTCTGGTCTCCCCTTCGCCTGGGGGTGCTTGTGGGGGGGGGTGTGCCACGACGAAACAAGGGAATGAAAGGTCGCTTTGCGCTGGATGCTCTTTACCCTCCCCACTATGAGGGCTCTGTCGTCTTGGGGAGCGTTGAAACTTGCTTCTTTTCCATACTTTTCTTGGTCATCAATACGACGACCTATTCTTAATAGAACCGATTTGATTTTCACTACAAGAGGAATTTCGTGCTTCTGCCGGATCCTCCCTATCTCCTGATTGAGCTTGTGTAGGTAGATATTGCCTAGTAGGGCCGATAGTAGTACACTGTTTGGGACGGAGTCTGGGCCCTTCTCACCTCCTACGAGTCGTCCGGCGGAAAACAGTTTCTGAGTGGGGTAAAAGAACTTGGAATCGTCGATCTCTTCCTTCAAGATTGAGATGAATCGATGTCGGTCGATGGTGTGAAAACACTTCCTGATGTCGAATTCCAAAAACCAGCGAGAGGTTCCCCACTCTTCTTTGATCCGTCCGAGGGCCGAGTGGCAGCCTCGACCCGAGCGGAAGTGCGATGTGTCTGGAAACTCGGGATCGTAAATGGATTCGGGTACCATTCTGATCGCCTCTTTCATGATCTTTTCTATGGGTAGAACTACTGTGAGCGGTCTAAACTTCGACCCTTCTTTCTTCATTTAAAAAAAGGGGAGCAAAGCCTGTTTTTTGCTCCCTCAATTGATAGATTAGGGCCCCTCCTGCCGGCCCGAACGAAAGGCTCTTTCAGGAAGTAGTCCCATCACTCTCGGGCTCGGCACCAACCAAGAGGAGGCGGGGCTCTCTCCAATCATTCCGAAGAGCCGAGATCTCGTAAAGGCAAAATTAGCTAGCTCAGCAGGTTTGGACCCGGGTGAATCAGTTCAGTGAAGGAAGGGAGCCTAAACTTAAGGCTTTTCCAAGCCTTACCGATAGGCGCCTCATGGCTCACTCAGTTCGCTCGCGGAGTTCTTAGATCAAGTAGATCTGGATAGAGTCTCGCTCATAAAGGAAGAGTAGCGCGCTAGCGCGGCTCGCTTCGCTTTTCAACGCAGAGCTCGCAGCTGTCGAAGCCTACTTCAAAACTACAGGGCGTGCGTTAGCACTACGGCTTTTCAGCCTCCCTTTGCTGGTTCCGAACTATCACTGATCCCAGAGATCAACCTTCAAACCTTTTTCTTTTAATATCAGGAAGGCTTTCTCGGGGAGAAAGCAGGTTGGGGAACTGCTAAACGACCTAAAAGAAAGAGGAGACTGACTCTGACCTTTCAAAGCCCTATCTCATCTGGTTGATAGTCGAAGGTACGTACGATGGTACCATGGACATAAACGAGGTCGAGCATATCTTTAATGATTTTTTAGCGTACCTAAAGCCTGCCCTGGATATGAAAAAGGGATTTGAGCCAGAAGAAGATGAGGATCTATCACCAGATGAGGAAATGGAAACAACTAAGTATTAGTTAGGTTTAGGTTCCGGAAATGGAAATGGTAACAACGGCCCAAAACAAAAATGGTAAGGTTTTCTTTGAATAGAAAAAGGAATGGGATGGGGTATGAATCCTTAACTACAAAAGTAAGCACCTCTCCTAACTAATTAGTTAGTATCGAGAGACTAGGCTTTTCATTAAAGTTGAAGGAGACAAACAAAGGTACTCTTGCCGATGGAAGAAATTCCATCGTCGTAAGGGAAGGCCTTGGTCAATCAACTCACCGCCATTGACCAGGAGGGGGGGCGGGGGGAACAATCTGATGAGCGAGATCATAACACGTGAACAACAAACCATACCGATAGGTTGATAGTTTTCTGTTGGTACGACGTGTGGTCACAGGAAAAATCGGCGGTCGTAGCATGTGCATAGATGTAGGATATGGGAAGATCTCATCCCATAGCTCCATACCCTACAACACCCGTGCTTGTAATCCCATCCATTGTAATACAAGAACACCACCAACACATGACGTAGGATATTACGCTTTGGCGACCCGAACCTGTATAAACCTTGAGTCTCTCTGTGTCATCATTGTGCTCTTGGTTCCACGCTCCCCGCCTAGAAATCAACCACTTGGCTAAACTCTCATGGATTGCCGGAGAAAAACTACGATAGTTGGCGCGCCAGGTAGAGGAGATCGTACTGGGGGTACCCCTACGATGTCCCTAACGCAAAAACCGCCCGCCCAACTCCGACATCGGCAACTTCAGGTACAAATCCAATTGGTACCGCTAATGCATTCTCTACTCAGGTCATTGGATCACCTCAGCTCGGTGATCGCCCATCCTCTACACCCCTGTCACATCGGTCGACCTAATCGCCGACCTCGACAAGATCACCAATGATCTTGCCCGTACCATCAAGATTGCTGAATTGGCTCTACCTCTGAGCAAGCCGACCTCTTTCCCCTTCGGATTGAGAAACGCAACCGCTGTCTACCAACGGCAACTCCCGAAGCCTCTTCATATCCGAACTGTAGCGAGTGACAAACACCACGAAAAACCCTCCGACCTCGTCGGATGGTTAATTCCATGGGTCCTCTCAACCGCCAGGTGTTCGTCGTGTCCTCTCGTGAACCGATGCTTCAACCGCGTCCTGTGTGCCGAGCGTACCAGGATCGCGCTAGGCGCAGAACTAAGGAAGAGCAAGCAAATGCCGCCGCCGCTGCCGGAAACAACGGCAACCAGAGGGCCGATGGCACTGATTGCCGATGCCGTCCCAACATTGTTGATCCCCGCGCTCTCAATGGCGACTTCCATGGCGTCAGCATCTTCAACTCCCCATGGCCAACGTCGGCGCCGTATTTGCCAACCTCGAAGGCGTCCCGTTGACGGAAAATATTCGTCGTGCCTTGACATGGCTCCGCGCTGTCCAACGAAAGCTCCCGACCGAAAGCTGGACTCGCACCAGAACAGCTACGGGTCGGAAGAGCATGCACACCAATGGCCAAGCACCACGTCGGTGAGACGAAGCTAGCTCTCGCAACTGAAGGCAAAGGAGACACTACAAGAAACCCCCCTTGTAACTATGCTATATTTAGAGTTAGACACGCTTTATTGCGTATCTATAGCCATGTAGGCACGCTTTTATAAAGCGTGTTAGAAGCGTCTTTGGATGGACCGTGTCAGGCTTTGTAGAGATGAATTAGTTTAGCGTATCATGGTAAGGAAAGATGTTTTCTAGACACGTTAGATGCGTATGTAAATATAATGATACATTTGAATAGACACATATGTAAGTCGTGTCTATTGATGTAGTTACACAGTATAGTAACGCTTAACTACGTGTTAAAAATTCAATAAATCTAAAAATAAGTGGTTGGTTTGGGAATCGAACTAGTGACCTCCAATTTCCAAACCAAATGTCTAAACCACTATGCCAATCAAGTTATTTCAGTTGTGAGTCATGTGCAATATCTTTTGTATCACACCAAATAGCATATTTACAGGCCTATGTGAAGGGACCGTGACACCCTAAGAGGGGGCGTGAATTAGGTGTCTCTAAAAACTAAGGCTCCAATTGCACATATGAAAACCTATTTCTAATTCTATCTAAATGTGCTCTAGGTTTTCTCTATGTGTTGATATCTCTATCGCTACAAAGTTTTGCACCCTAGGTCCAATCCTATACTAGCATGGCAAGTCTAGGAAAGGTAAATGCCGAAAGTAGTGCGAGTATGAAATGCAGAAGGTAAAGGGTAGAGAAGAGCAAACTCCCAGCACAACGATTTTTACCGAGGTATTGGAAAGCTCACGAGCTTTCCACTAATCCTCGTTGTTGGAGCCCCTCTCAAAGGGAATGCCCGCGCAAGGGCATAAACTTCTCGGTCGAGTAACTCCGTGGGTGACCACAGTACTTCCCCACGCGCAAGTGGGTCTCTGCTCGTCCCTCCCCGGATGCTCCTCGCCACCTTCACTTGGTAGAGCTTCGGCCAAAACGCTAAGGGCCTCTCCTCCCTTGCACAAGCACCGGCGGCCTCTCCACAAACTCCATTGGAGGGTCTCGCAAGACATAAGCCCCGGATTACAACACTTGGTGCGTGCAAGCACCGGTAAGCAAAGAGGTATGCAAACCTCGCTAAACTCTAGGCTAAACACCTAAGAGATGCGCTAAAGGGTCTAGACTAGCACTAAGCACTTGGCTAATCACCTAGATCTTCTATTAAGCACTTTGGTGGATTGAGCACTTAAGAATGTGTAGAACACTTGCCAATATCTTCCCTGAGCTCAAGCACACTTCAAATGGCCGAGCCACCACTTATTTATAGCGCCAACCAAAGAAATCCTACGAACCGTCGACTAATTCGACGGGTGCAGATGAGGGACCGTCGAATTAGTCGTCGCCCCCTTTTCTCTTTGAATCTTTGAACTCCAACGGCTACTTGCACCATCGACTGATTTGATGGACCATCGACTAATTCGACGTGAATTAGATGGCTTCAATTTGGATAACCATCATTTGGATATTGATTATATAGGCATTTGGATGGCTTCCAAAGTATCCTTGGGACCTAGAAATATCTACAAATATCATCTCGACAAATTGTTAGTCCCAATGATTATGTTGTCAATCAATCGCCAAAATCACAAACTATGGCCTAGGGCCATTTTCCTTACACTATGAAATGCTTTTTTGATGCACTTCATACACTTTCATTGTGTGTACCATATACACACAGTCGAAAGCATGTCAACAATGTGTCAATTTGATAAATTTTAAGTATCATGTCAAGAAGCATCTTTAGATCCATAGGTACAATTAGTTGTTGCGTTTTACAATGTATCTAGATGATAGCAATGATTAAAAGCGTGTGTAACACCATGGCTCATTGAGATGATTTTGAAAGCGTGTCATTAAACGTCTTTACATACCTTATGATGTTGAAAGCGTAATAAATATCGTATCACGTTGCCACATTGCTAAAATCGTATCAATATACATGTGTATAGCCCGGTATAGAAATGCTTTCAAGTGGTGTTACAAATAAAACGTATCTAAAGGGGGCATTTTCTAGTAGTGAGATCTCCGCCCGCCACCTCTTCAACCCGCGATCTCCACGATCTCCTGCGTGACAACAACCTTCGACCGCGCATCAACAATCGCCACCTCGAGCGCGATGAATAGGAGCTTCACCACCGAGCCCTGTACAATAGAGAATATGGTGCTCCCGGGCGTCGAGGCCTCCCCAACCTAGGAAGACCGACGTGCTGCTCATGAAGCCGAACTCCGCCAATGCAACGATTACAACTGCTGCTATGGCGACCCAGATCGTTCATTGGATGATGAATCTCCTGAGCGTCCGACCAGGACAAACACCAGCATGCCACATCGAGGCCACCCGTCCGTCATCGACATCCCCGATGACAACATCTCAGACCCAAACCTTCGTTGCCAGATAGGGTGCCAGATCTGCCCTGGAAGCAGAATTGCTAGAATCAGATCCTCAAGGATAGCGCCACAGACCAGATCGAGGTCCTGTTGGAGAAGATTGGTGAGTTGAGGGAGGCAGGTCTGACCGGAGCCAGAGTGTATTTGAGCATTTGGCAACGACCATTCAGCCATTGAAAATAAGGTAGGACATCGGCTATCAGTATCATGGAAAGAAAGACCCTGACCGGAGCCAACCAGAACCCTTAAGCGATGATGAAGCCATGGAATTTGTGAGGAGGTATCTTCAGGATGTGACAGAGATCCCTCCGGAAGTCCTAGAATATAGCGTTGCCAATCCTCCTTCGGAGGTAGGGGTACTTGTAGCTTTGAAGTTGATATGTTCCATACTACTTTTGGTTGTTGTATAGTATTGTTTATTAACATCGTATACTTGTGTGTCAGGATTGGAGCACTGCCTTCTTCAGTTCGGCCCCTCTGGATGCGAATGATCCAAAGAATGCTCCTATTTTGAAGGACATCTCCAAGGTATGCCGGGAGGAGTTGGCTCCTACCCTTTCATTCCCCCCTGACGCTTAAATGAATTATGACTGGTGGGATTCCGACTAGAGCGTTTCCGATGAAGATGTATGCACAAAGGACCTCAAGGGCAAGAAGAAGGTCGCGCACCCTGATGCAACGTCAGATCTGGTTCCATGGTGGACCGGATGAAGGCAAGACATGCCCGAGAGAGGACCTCGACGCGTGACTCCAACAAGCCTATTGTTATTGCGGATAACTCCCCACTACGTTGTTGTGATATCCCTGATGTAAAAATATTGGAAGTGCTTTTAAAACAGGTTAAAAGGGGAAAAAGTGGTGTTGGAACTCAAAATTCATCAAAATTCAAATTTAAATTCAAAAGCAAAGGACCTTGGACACCCAACTGAAATCTCAAGATTTTGGTGCTGAACTTAAAAATCTCGGACCAAAAGAGTAGTTGTCATCACCAACAGCCCTTCACGACAACCTCGCCACGGCGTTTGTTTCGCTTGATGACCCTCGAACCAGTATGGTCCGTGACGATCGAGCTATGTCCGTCACGATCGAGCTTAGCCAGTATTGTCCGCGACGATCGAGCTATGTCCGTGACGATCGAGCCTAGCCAGTAGTTTCCGTCACGATTCGAGGCCGCACGTTAGGACGCTCGAGGCTCCGCAGCCAAGCTCGAGGGGGCACTTACCCTCGAGCGACGTTCCGGCACGCTCGAGGCTTCGCAGCCAAGCTCGAGGGGGCACTCACCCTCGAGCGGCGTTTCCGACCGTTCGAGGCTCGGCAAGCTCGAGCTTGCGGCTCAAGCTCGAAGCGCCGTAGCGCCTGGTCTAAGTGCCTGGTCCAAGCTCAAAGGTTGTGTCCCACACCTTAAACCCCAACTTTTGATTTTACACGTTTCGAAGTTCAGTTCGAATTTTTGGAGAAAGTTCAGCAGGGGCAAAGGAGCTCCACGGGGCTGCCAGCTCGCCCCTGGCGCGCTCTGCTCTGGCCGGAGTCCGGCCGCCACGTGGCCGGCGTGTGGCGGAGACCGCGCCGGGTCGGCCAAGCCGTGGAGGCAGCTAGCTTTTGTCCTCACGCGTTTGTCCAAGCCTTCCGTACCGTCACTTCGCGGGCGACGGCGCACTGCTGCCTCGCGCCGCGGAGCGCCATCATGACGAGCTCGCTCGGCACTGGTCGCAGCCGCGCAGCGCCGCCCCGCAGTCGCGATGCTCGCTCGCTACGCGCCAAGGAGCACTGTGGAGGATCCCCAGCGATCACGCCACAATCTTCCTCGCCCAATCGTGTCGCGCGCGCTCTGTTCGAGCTCGGGCATGCATCAATGGCGCGTCACGTCGGCCTTTACTCCGCGCGCACGCTCCCGAGCCATCACTTCGCCCCGTCGCCTCGCCTCGCCTCGCGCCGCGCCGAGCGCACTGTAGGCGGTGGAGTCCGTTCGCGTCGCGCCAAAGCCTCTGCTGAGGATCTCCACTTCATCACGCGATGATCTTTGACGCCCAACCGCGCGTGTGCGCTTTGTTCGAGCTCGCCGCGCCATCAATGACGACCGCGACAGCTACCCACGCGCTCGCACGCTCCCGAGGCCGCACTGTGCCACTCTCGCGTGCCCATGCACTCCACCGCGCACTTCCACCCCTCCTCTCACTCGCTCACTTGGCCATTTCCACTTCCTCGCGCTCGCTCCGTCGTCTTCTTCCTCACGCCGCACGGACCGAGCCGAGCTTCGCCGAGAATTTCGCCCTCCACTTTCCACCATTCCCAAATTCGTCGCGCACGAAGCTAGACCTCTACCCTAGCTCCATTTTCCCCCCAAGCTATTGTCGCTCTCCGGCGAGAAATCGGATTTTCCCCAAGTCCGCATTTCCGGCCGCCGGAGCACGCGCACGTCGAGCCCCTACTTCGAGCCCTCCCCGAGGTCAACCAAGCATCCCAATAGCTTCCCCGAGTCCCGCTGGTGCTCACGGACCCCTCCAACTCCGGTGAGAGCCACTCACTTCGCCGGAATCGAGCCCACGGCGACCGCCCCGCCACCGCACGTCGCCGGCGTGTTACGAGCCTCTTCCGGCCTCCCAACCGTCATCGTTCGACTCGTGGTAAGCCACTGGTTCTTTTCCCCACCTCTCCGACCTCCTTTCACCGCCGTTCGCCCGGCGCAGTGATAGCCAGTAGTGGCAGAGTTCTTCCGTGTTGTGAGCCCAGTTTCGAGCCAGGGTTCTTTCTCGATGAGAACCCAGCCAACGAGAGCCAGTAGAGTTCTTTTCCTATTCGAACAGGGTTCTTTCTCGATAAGAACTCAGTTTCGAGCTTCAGGGTTCTTTTTCCGATAAGAACCCAGACCGCGGGAACCAGCAGAGTTCTTTCTGTCGAGAAGAACTCGGTCCTCGAGACCAACCGAGTTCTTTTCCTCGAAAGCAGGAGCTTAGAAGAGAAAAGAGAAACTTTGTTAAAATGTTAAGATAAAAATCACCTAGTGCAGTAACCTCGAATCATGTTTTGGCAGAACGCTTAATTTGTGCATCTCATGTAGAAGGCGCACCGCTGACGGCTTCTACGACCTCATCCCCGTCGACGAAGAGGAGAACCTCGAAGGCGGAGCCAACGTCGACACAAACAACCCGGAGGCTAACCCTCAGCTAGAGCAAGAAGGCAAGCCCCGGAGCATAACCTAACCTTTACCAATTATGCATTATGACTTCTCTATGCTTGTGCATTTACGTTCAAGGAGTTGATTGAATACCTTAGCTGCACATTTCCTAGTACCTGTGAATTGCAACACTAGTATGAAAGGATCGATAGGGCATTGCTTAGGTCCGTTACAAGTCGAGTGATTTCCTGTCACTCGCGAGACATAGGAGTTGCTTGTCTTTTCTTATGTTGGAATCATAAGGATTGACGGGCGGGATGATAGATGTAGATCTCCCGTCCGTGTATGATAATTGATTTAAGGTCGAAATGTGTGGTTGAGTGTGTCAAGTTTTTGAACGTACCACATGCATGCCGATGTATGGGGATCGGTAAGCCCGGTACCAGATTGAAGCAGCTAGGGCCGATAGCCATCTCTCCTTGAAAACTTTGTTTTCCCTGCCGTACACTTGTGGATATATGCGTGAGACTGTGAGTGAAGCAGTAAACCTTTATCCTAAGGAAATGGACCCGGTTCCGAATTGTGGATCGATGGGAAAGGTTGGGAAATGCTTGTACCTTTTATAGCAAGCAGAGTATCCATGTGTGTTGGGTTTCCCCTGGCCAGGTAGCAAAATTCGGTTCGAACTGTCCGCTTCTCGCGGTTAATGAGACTGCTTGACCGCCCTGCTACATTGAGTAACAAGTGGAACTTTGAGATTGATAAACTTGTTGTATGAATTAAATTGTATTGCACCACTTGTATGCTTAGAGAGGATGCTAATCTAGAATGGTTAAATGTACTAGAATATGATGCTAAAACTTGAAAGCAAGGATCTACCTTTAGTTGCTTTTTGGCAAACAAACCCACCAGCCAAAAGCCTCTCATTGTCTAGATGTCGGTGATGTAGTTTTCACCCGACGGGTAAGCCTTGCTGAGTATTAGTATACTCAGCCTTGCTTGTGGCATTAATTTACAGGTACACCGTTGGATGTCGATGCTTTGTCTTGGCCTACCCAGGTTCCACCTGGCTGGCACATCGAATGGGTTCCGTCCTCTGCCGAGGATCGGGAGGAGTAGCATCGTGGCAGGCTTCAGCACGGTGTTATTGTATCGTCGTTAGATTATCTTCCGCTGCAATGAATTTTTATTTCCGCTGCAAGACTTTGTACTCTGATTTAAATTTGAACTTGGTTTGTAAGAACTTGTGATACCTATTTGTGTAAGTTAATTTGTGGAATGTTGTAATCTCTGGAACTCACCTTCGTGTGGGCGTGCTGTTGTTTCGATCGAGAAAAGAACGTCGTTAATCGGTTTAATCCGACGGCGCTCCAGCTTATTCCGGATTAAGTGCCTGACTACTCGTTTAGTGGTCCCGAGGTACTTAACTTGGAATAATTTCGGAGTGGTCCGCCACAGCTGGCATCAGAGCCGAAACAGCGCACCGGAGAGACCAACAAACCTTAAATAAATATTTTTGGAATAAAATTTGCCAACTCGTACTTCCGACGCGTTTCGCGAAGGAAGGTTATTATAGGACCGCTAAGGATGTTACCTAGAGCGTGAAGCCTATGTGGGTTAAGGGATCACGATATGATAGGTGGCAAATAGTATATTATACTGACTTCCAGCACATTTCATTCTGTCATTTACTTTACGCAATGGTGGGCGCAAGGTACGGCGATTGCTGTAACGTACCACGGCACTATATGAAAATATAGTGGCGGCACATAGTCAATACGCCATCACGGCGTATGAAAATAGAATAGGATGGTGGGCGCAAGGTACGGCGATTGCTGTAGCGTACCACGGCATCATATGCAAATATGATGGCGGCACAAAGTCAATACGCTATTTCGGTAGCGTATGAAACTGTCA
Source organism: Digitaria exilis (assembly GCA_015342445.1). Classification (NCBI taxonomy): domain Eukaryota; kingdom Viridiplantae; phylum Streptophyta; class Magnoliopsida; order Poales; family Poaceae; genus Digitaria; species Digitaria exilis. The sequence continues at coordinate 38,869 of JACEFO010002409.1, read as the reverse complement.
ATATGTTGCTTTGGTGACATATGAACATTGCCCGTTCAATGTTAAACGTTCGGGTGCCACCTCTATTGTGGGTGGTAATGAATGGAGACGCTTTCGTGAGTGCTGGCACGAAAGATTGATTATACATGCTCTGGAATGGAATTTTCTGCAGGTACACTAACCGCGAATCCGTATGTTGAAACGGTTAGAGAAGTTCGACTAGTTAATATAGGGAGAGACGAATATTGCCTAGCCACCGGCACTAACTTCGTAAGCCAAAAGTTTATTGGCATGTGTGTTGGCGAGAACGAATAGGCCGCTCATGCATTGCATTTCACTGAATTAATATCGATTTTTAACACATGACCAAATCGAACCGCCGTCGAAGAAATTGAAATCACAACCCGAAAATCCTGCTGAGAACAATCTGTTGCACCCTTAATTCGAAACTGAAAACGTTGTCAAACGAAAAAGTGTTCAACACGAAAGTGGTCATAAATATTATGAAGTAAATGCTGGAGAAATTTCAACGAAAATGGTTCAGTAAAATTGGAGTTATGCTAAAAATGGTAACCCCCTGTCTGCTGGAAATTTCTGGGGACAGTGAGATAAAAATTGAATTTTTACACCATCTTAACGACAATTTCTGCTCAAACCTCCAACATGAAACTTGTTAGGAATTATTTAAACAATGTCCTGGCCAAATTTGGGAATTTTTGAGCTTGTAGATTTCGAGTTTTGTAATTTTTACCACCCTGCACAGAATCTGTTTTTGCTCTTTGGCACTAACCGGTTCTCACCCTTGCCCCCTTTTTCTTTTGGTTCAGAATGGACGCTCACGCTGACCTGGCTAGCCACCCCAACGACGTGTCCTTCTCTGATTGCTTGGGATGGGAAGGTTTCCCTAGCATCTTGTGGTCGGTTCTACAGGCACTTGGCTACCCTACACCGCCGCAGTATGAGAGGACTATTATCCGCGACCGAGGTGTGGTTCGTTCCCGTGTGCGGTTGGTGGTACACCGTCACCCGCCGTGTCCTAGTTCCCCCACCTGGACGGTGGAAGTTCATGGACACCACATGGAGACGACTTGTGAGCTAGCTGCCTTGAATGGCATCAGTTCTTTTTGTGCTCAGAACCAGAGCTTGGTAGAGCACCAGTTGCTTGGGCTGTTTCCACCGACTCAGCCGGATGATCCCCACTGGATGAGGCGCTACCTTAGCTCTCCTTTGAGGATGGCGGAGAACCCCGTCGCTGCAGCCGCTTTGATGATGAGGTGGATACGGGCGTATCACCGTTTGCAGGCACTTCTTGGACGGTCGCAGAGCGAGATGCTCAACATTGCTATGGACATGTCCGCTCGTGCCCGTGACATAGGGGTTGAGAGGACCTCCTTGTCCATTGAGGTGACCACTAGAGATGCCATGATTGCTGACTTGGGGAGGCAATTGAATGACCTCCAGATTGCACACAACAACACCCAGAATGAGTTAGCACAAACTAGAGATGAGCTTGAGGAGGTACATGGTACCTTGGAGCATGCAAATGCTAAGCTTGCCGCCCATGACGCTCAGCACCTTCTTGAGCAAGAAGGAGGGAATGGTGAAGGAGAGGCCCCCGATTCCGACATGGACACCGAGGATGACATGCCGCCCCTTCCAGCTCCACCTTCACCTATGGGCAGCGAGGCTACCGCTAACAACCTGGATGATTTTTAGAGTGGTAGTAGCAAGTTTACTCCTCCGCTAGGCCTAGATTTTGGCTTCATGTTATAATAGGCTCGATGGAGTTGAGCTTCTCCTTTTATCTTTTTGGTGGCAATGTAAATTAATGGTGTGGTTGTGGTGTAAAACTTGATGAAGTGTAATAGCTGTGTTGAAAACATTCTGCAGCTAACCTTGTTTTAATTATTGATGGGTTTTCCATTCATTTCTGGGCTGTGATGTGAACTACAAAGTTGTTTGGAGTTTGTCAAACAAAATGATCACCAAATTGCAACCCCATTGGTGAAGCGAAATAAAAATGGCAACCAAAACACTATAGCTCGGCCTGCTGAAAAACAGCAAATGCAGAGAGCTAAAGATTGAATTTTTCGGCTTAGTTCCAGTCCGAAGTTGATTCTGAGCCCAACATGAAAGTTGTAGAGCATAAAATTTTCGAGCTACTGACCGAATGGGAGCATTTGACTTGTTTCCTGTCGGGAGATATGATTTTTCTTCCGAACTGCGTGCTGATGGGTCATTCTGCGCAGTACACTTTAATATATTGTCACGTTCTATCTTGTCATTCATTATGCAAGCTTATGGAATGTGGCTAATACAAGTACCTGCTGCAGATGGCAATCACCCGCAGCGGTCACGACGCTAGTGGCTCCAACGCTAACCAGCAGGGGCCAGAGGGGCAGCAACAGCCACCGCCACCTCCTCCACCGCAGCAACCTCCGACGTGGCAGCAGCTGTATGCCACGCAAACGGAGATTCTCCGGAACCTGCAGCATCAGCAACAGATGATGCAGCAGCAGATGCTTCAGCAGGGAGGTCAACGGGCCCCTCAGCCTCGGGTGGCCAGATACGAGGATTTTCTGGCAACGCACCCGCCGATTTTCTCACGAGCTGATGAGCCCTTGGAGGCCGACACCTGGATTCGAGCTATCGAGTCCAAGTTCACCATCCTGGCGACGCCTTGCACATCCAACCGCAAGGTCGTGTTCGCGGCGCAGCAGCTCCGTGGCCCAGCTCTCCTTTGGTGGGAGAACTACCTGGCCCTGCAGCAGGAGGGTCATGTAGTTGAGTGGGATGAGTTCAAGGCTGCATTCAAGGCTCATCACATTCCGGCCGGTCTAGTAGAGCGGAAGTTGAATGAGTTTTTGGCGCTGACCCAGGGTACCCGCACAGTGCTCCAGTACTCCCAGGCCTTCAATGGTCTGTGCCCCTACGCGGGTCATCACGTTGACTCCGACGAGAAGAAGCTAGAGAGGTTCCGACGTGGCCTTAACACCAAGTTGAAGGCACAGTTGGCCACCACCCGTGCTGCCACGTACGGCGATCTCGTGAACCTTGCCATCGCCCAGGAAGACGCCAATGTGGTGCACAAGGCGGAGAAGAAGAGGAAGACTCCCGCTGGATCGTCAAGCGCGCAGCCACAGAGGTTCCGCTTGGTTCCCCCGGCTGCACCGCAGGGACAGTCCAGGGCACCTCAGGGAGGTGGATGGGTTGCTAGGCCGCCACAGCCTAACGCGCCTCGTTTCCCTCCACCGCCGCAGCAGCAGCAAGCACCAAGGCAAAATGCGCAGCAGCCAGCTCGCCCTGGAGCCGGCTATCAGTGTTTCAAGTGTGGGAGTAAAGATCACTTTATCAATGATTGCCCGCAGAACAAGCAGCAAAACCAGCGCCCGGGAACTCAGCAAGGCAAGGGCAAGCAGCAGCAGCGTGTGCAAGTTCGGAAAGGACGGCTCAACTACACCACCTTGGCCGACCTACCCGAGGGAGCCCCAGACATGACTGGTACCTTCCCTATCTGCACTCAACCTGCTGTGATATTGTTTGATTCCGGGGCAACACATAGTTTTATAAGCACAAGATTTCATGTGAAATGCGGATTAAAATCGTACCATACCAAATCATCTTATGTGATATCAACTGCGGGAGGTAAAATTGCATCCAACCAAGTCACCCATAAGGTTCCAATCAGGCTGGGAAGTAAAACATTTCCTACTGATTTGATTCTGCTGGGAATGGAAGGAATTGACATTGTGTTAGGAGCCAATTGGATGACTCAACATAAGGTTGTCCTAGATGTTGCGGAACGAGTTGTTGAGATAAACTCGCCTACGCATGGCCCGAGTGTGCTATATCTGCCACAACGGACTTGCGTCAATGCGTGTGCTTATGCAATGGTAGAAACCCAACTAAAGGACATTCCGGTGGTATGTGAGTATGCCGATGTATTTCCGGATGACTTACCTGGGATGCCGCCGGATAGGGACATTGAATTTGTGATTGAACTTCAACCTGGCACAGCACCTATATCAAAGAGACCATATAGAATGCCGCCCAATGAATTGGCTGAATTAAAAATTCAACTCCAAGAATTGCTAGATAAAGGTTTCATTCGTCCAAGTGTATCACCCTGGGGATGTCCCGCTATCTTTGTGAAGAAGAAGGACCATTCCTTGAGGTTGTGTATTGATTACCGGCCTCTCAATGCGGTAACTATTAAGAACAAGTACCCACTCCCCCGTATTGACATCTTGTTTGACCAACTAGCTGGCGCCAGAGTGTTCTCCAAGATTGACCTTCGCTCTGGCTATCACCAAATCAAAATTAGGCCTTGTGACATTCCAAAGACTGCCTTTTCCACACGTTATGGACTTTATGAATTCTTGGTTATGTCTTTTGGACTCACCAATGCCCCGGCCTACTTCATGTATCTCATGAATTCGGTCTTCATGTCAGAACTAGACAAGTTTGTGGTGGTATTCATTGACGACATTCTTATATATTCTAAGAATGAGGAAGAGCATGCCGAGCACCTTCGCATTGTTCTTCAAAGGTTGAGAGATCACCAGCTCTACGCCAAGTTCTCCAAGTGTGAATTCTGGTTAGAGAGCGTGAAGTTCTTAGGTCACACGGTTTCCAAGGATGGTATATCCATGGATCCAACCAAAGTGCAAGAGGTGTTGGATTGGCAACCACCTACTTCTGTCCACGAGATTCGGAGTTTTCTGGGTTTAGCCGGTTATTACCGCCGTTTCATTCCGGACTTCTCTCGGATTGCGAAGCCCATGACCGAACTCTTAAAGAAGGAAGTCAAATTCGAGTGGGATGACAAATGTGAGGAAGCTTTTCACACTTTACGAAGGCATTTAACTTCAGCCCCAGTTTTGGCTCAGCCCGATTGCACCAAGCCCTATGATGTCTATTGCGATGCATCAGGCACCGGCCTTGGCTGTGTTCTCATGCAAGAGAATCGAGTCATTGCTTATGCTTCTCGAGCACTTCGGCCTCATGAGCAAAACTACCCCACGCATGATCTTGAGTTAGCAGCGGTTATTCATGCTCTCAAGATGTGGAGACACTATTTGATGGGTGTTCCCTGCAACATATACACAGACCACAAGAGCCTCAAATATGTCTTCACTCAGGCACATCTGAACATGAGACAGCGAAGATGGTTGGAGTTAGCAAAGGACTATGACCTTAGTGTGCATTATCACCCCGGAAAGGCTAATGTAGTTGCTGATGCACTAAGCCGCAAGGCTCATTGTTATTGTCTTTCCGTGGAGTCCTACGCTGACACCCTGTGTCATGAAATGGCAAAGCTCAATTTGGAGATTGTTCCACACGGGTACTTCAGTCATATTGCAGTGGAACCAACCTTGCACGATCAGATTGTTGTAGCCCAATTAAATGACGCGAGCATTAAAATCCTTAAAAGGAAATTGTCTAAGGAGAAGGTGAAAGAGAAGTACAAGTGTTTCCGGTTTGATGGGCAGGGAGTGATGTGGTTTGGACATCGCCTCGTGGTGCCCAAAAACACGGAACTCCGGAGGAAGATTATGGATGAGGCTCATCTCTCTAAATTTTCTATCCATCCCGGCAGCACCAAAATGTACCAAGATTTGAAACAAAACTTTTGGTGGACTCGAATGAAGCGAGAAATTGCCACATATGTGTCGGAATGTGACACATGCCAACGGGTTAAGGCCAGCCACTTGAAGGTAGCAGGCACGCTTCAACCTCTACCTATTCCCTCATGGAAGTGGGAAGATATAAGCATGGACTTCATTGTTGGACTTCCCAGAACCCCGCAGGGGCACGACTCCATTTGGGTAATTGTGGACCGCCTTACCAAGACCGCACATTTTATTCCGGTCAATACCTTTTATAACGCTAAGAAGTACGCGGAGATTTATTTGGAGCGGATCGTTTGTCTACATGGGGTACCCAAGACGATAATTTCAGATCGTGGTGCTCCGTTCGTAGCACGCTTTTGGGAACAATTGCAATTGTCCCTAGGCACCAAACTGATCCGTAGTTCAGCATATCAGCCACAGACCGATGGGCAGACGGAAAGGGTAAATCAAATACTTGAGGATATGCTTCGAGCTTGTGTTATTCATTATGGGAAGAATTGGGAGAAGTGTCTATCCCTGGCCGAATTCTCCTATAACAACAGCTACCAAGCGAGTCTTAAAATGGCACCTTTCGAAGCCTTATATGGTAGAAGATGTCGGACCCCGTTGTGTTGATCCCAGGCAGGCGAGAGATATACCTACGGCCCTGACCTTGTGAAGGAGGCAGAAGAAAAGGTTAGGATCATTCGTGAAAATTTGAGAACCGCCCAGTCATGATAGAAGAGCTACTTTGATCAGCGGCGGAAACCACTTCAGTTTGAAGTAGGTGATCACGTGTATCTTAAGGTCTCCCCGACCAAGGGTGTGCAGAGATTTGGATTGAAAGGAAAGCTTGCACCTCGTTATATCAATGACGCGAGCGCACTACGGGCGGAAGGGTCCGTTCGCGTCGCGCCAAAGCCTCTGCTGAGGATCTCCACTTCATCACGCGATGATCTTTGACGCCCAACCGCGTGTGTGCGCTCTGTTCGAGCTCGCGCGCCATCAATGACGACCGCGACAGCTACCCACGCGCTCGCACGCTCCCGAGGCAACACTGTGCCACTCTTGCGTGCTCAATCACTCCACCAAGCACTCACACCCCTCCTCTCACTCGCTCACTTGGCCATTTCCACTTCCTCGCGCTCGCTCCGTCGTCTTCTTCCTCACGCCGCACGGACCGAGCCGAGCTTCGCCGAGAATTTCGCCCTCCACTTTCCACCATTCCCAAATTCGTCGCGCACGAAGCTAGACCTCTACCCTAGCTCCATTTCCCCCCCACTTCCCCCGAGCTATTGTCGCTCTCCGGCGAGAAATCGGATTTTCCCCAAGTCCGCATTTCCGGCCGCCGGAGCACGCGCACGTCGAGCCCCTACTTCGAGCCCTCCCCGAGGTCAACCAAGCATCCCAATAGCTTCCCCGAGTCCCGCTGGTGCTCACGGACCCCTCCAACTCCGGTGAGAGCCACTCACTTCGCCGGAATCGAGCCCACGGCGACCGCCCCGCCACCGCACGTCGCCGGCGTGTTACGAGCCTCTTCCGGCCTCCCAACCGTCATCGTTCGACTCGTGGTAAGCCACTGGTTCTTTTCCCCACCTCTCCGACCTCCTTTCACCGCCGTTCGCCCGGCGCAGTGATAGCCAGTAGTGGCAGAGTTCTTCCGTGTTGTGAGCCCAGTTTCGAGCCAGGGTTCTTTCTCGATGAGAACCCAGCCAACGAGAGCCAGTAGAGTTCTTTTCCTATTCGAACAGGGTTCTTTCTCGATAAGAACTCAGTTTCGAGCTTCAGGGTTCTTTTTCCGATAAGAACCCAGACCGCGGGAACCAGCAGAGTTCTTTCTGTCGAGAAGAACTCGGTCCTCGAGACCAACCGAGTTCTTTTCCTCGAAAGCAGGAGCTTAGAAGAGAAAAGAGAAACTTTGTTAAAATGTTAAGATAAAAATCACCTAGTGCAGTAACCTCGAATCATGTTTTGGCAGAACGCTTAATTTGTGCATCTCATGTAGAAGGCGCACCGCTGACGGCTTCTACGACCTCATCCCCGTCGACGAAGAGGAGAACCTCGAAGGCGGAGCCAACGTCGACACAAACAACCCGGAGGCTAACCCTCAGCTAGAGCAAGAAGGCAAGCCCCGGAGCATAACCTAACCTTTACCAATTATGCATTATGACTTCTCTATGCTTGTGCATTTACGTTCAAGGAGTTGATTGAATACCTTAGCTGCACATTTCCTAGTACCTGTGAATTGCAACACTAGTATGAAAGGATCGATAGGGCATTGCTTAGGTCCGTTACAAGTCGAGTGATTTCCTGTCACTCGCGAGACATAGGAGTTGCTTGTCTTTTCTTATGTTGGAATCATAAGGATTGACGGGCGGGATGATAGATGTAGATCTCCCGTCCGTGTATGATAATTGATTTAAGGTCGAAATGTGTGGTTGAGTGTGTCAAGTTTTTGAACGTACCACATGCATGCCGATGTATGGGGATCGGTAAGCCCGGTACCAGATTGAAGCAGCTAGGGCCGATAGCCATCTCTCCTTGAAAACTTTGTTTTCCCTGCCGTACACTTGTGGATATATGCGTGAGACTGTGAGTGAAGCAGTAAACCTTTATCCTAAGGAAATGGACCCGGTTCCGAATTGTGGATCGATGGGAAAGGTTGGGAAATGCTTGTACCTTTTATAGCAAGCAAAGTATCCGTGTGTGTTGGGTTTCCCCTGGCCAGGTAGCAAAATTCGGTTCGAACTGTCCGCTTCTCGCGGTTAATGAGACTGCTTGACCGCCCTGCTACATTGAGTAACAAGTGGAACTTTGAGATTGATAAACTTGTTGTATGAATTAAATTGTATTGCACCACTTGTATGCTTAGAGAGGATGCTAATCTAGAATGGTTAAATGTACTAGAATATGATGCTAAAACTTGAAAGCAAGGATCTACCTTTAGTTGCTTTTTGGCAAACAAACCCACCAGCCAAAAGCCTCTCATTGTCTAGATGTCGGTGATGTAGTTTTCACCCGACGGGTAAGCCTTGCTGAGTATTAGTATACTCAGCCTTGCTTGTGGCATTAATTTACAGGTACACCGTTGGATGTCGATGCTTTGTCTTGGCCTACCCAGGTTCCACCTGGCTGGCACATCGAATGGGTTCCGTCCTCTGCCGAGGATCGGGAGGAGTAGCATCGTGGCAGGCTTCAGCACGGTGTTATTGTATCGTCGTTAGATTATCTTCCGCTGCAATGAATTTTTATTTCCGCTGCAAGACTTTGTACTCTGATTTAAATTTGAACTTGGTTTGTAAGAACTTGTGATACCTATTTGTGTAAGTTAATTTGTGGAATGTTGTAATCTCTGGAACTCACCTTCGTGTGGGCGTGCTGTTGTTTCGATCGAGAAAAGAACGTGGTTAATCGGGTTTAATCCGACGGCGCTCCAGCTTATTCCGGATTAAGTGCCTGACTACTCGTTTAGTGGTCCCGGGGTACTTAACTTGGAATAATTTCGGAGTGGTCCGCCACAGTTGTGGTACCGGGCTTACCGATTCCCATATATCGGCATGCATGTGGTACGTTCAAAAACTTGACACACTCAACCACACGTTTCGACCTTAAATTCATTATCATACACGGACGGGAGATCTACATCTATCACCCCGCCCGTTAATCCTTATGATTCCAACATAAGTAAAGACAAGCAACTCCTATGTCTCGCGAGTGACAGGAAATCACTCGACTTGTAACGGACCTATAGCAATGCCCTATCGATCCTTTCATACTAGTGTTGCAAGTCATAGGTACTAGGAAATGTGCAGCTAAGGTATTCAATCAACTCCATGAAACGTAAATGCACAAGCATAGGGAATTCATAAATGCTTAATTTGGAAAGGGTAGGTTATGCTCCGGGGCTTGCCTTCTTGCTCTAGCTGGGGGTTAGCCTCCGGGTTGACTTCCGCTTCGCTGGTACCTCCCTCCGGGATTCCTTCTCCGTCGGCAGGGATGAGATGGTAGGTGCCGTCCGGAATAGCGCCTTCTACATGAGATGCATAACTTATTGTGGCTGCCTATTGATTCCAAGATTAAGGCCTTGAAGGCCATATTCACCTAGACATGCTTAAGTACTACTATTTCCTTCACAAAATAGAGTAGTGGTGTGGGAAATTTTTATTCATCTTAGATGGTGATTGTGTACATATATAAAAGAATTTTTATTTATTATTTAGAAATTAGGGTGCTGTTCTGAAATTTTAGATTCTCCTTATTTTATTCTATCTAATTATCAAAAAGGTTTATTCTTTTATATAATTCAATTTCCACATAGATTACTTCTCATTTTTGTTTCCCATTTTCTGTTCACCCTTTTTATCTAAAAACTTTATGACAGCTACTGGAGTATAAGAGTTAGGCTCACAACAAAATTTAGCTAAATCTGAGCTACACAAAATTTATTAAAAATAATTCAAACTGCTACCTGCAGAAATGAAATAAATCCATATAAAATTGAAAATTCATCCAAACCAGGAAATTTTCCTACCAGAGCTAGTCATGTGTGCAAGGAGGGCTCTGGCCAAGTGCTGGCTCAAAATAACCCTTGGACACTCCTCAATAAATTTCTATCCTAAAACACATAACTATTTATTTGCTAGTCTAAACAGAGCAAAAATTAAGTTTTGCATTTTTAACAGATGTGCTAACAAGTTTTGAGGCCTCTGGAGAAAAATGGTGATTTTTCACTGCATGGATTATTTTTAACAATTTCTGGACTACAAAAAGACAGGAAACACATTTTAATTCATAACTGAAGCTACAGTCCCTATTTTTAGGTCCCCTTTGGACACAAGTTGTCCAAAGTCACTACAAACAACATATCCAAAGATCAACCCTAGCGGAGCTCTGGATTTGAAATGGTGCACAAGTTTAAAATTTTACAGTTTGAATTTTAATTCAAAAATGGTTCACCAACAGTACATACATGCTTAAATGAGATTGGAGTTTACAATCTCACGAATCCAGGGAGTAGTTTTGTGCATTTTTCTGATTTTTGTACGATTTTTAACGGATTTTACAAGATTCGGGAAAAAATAGATCTAGGTTTAAGAATCTTTTTACGCTGGAGACCCTAGAACTTTCAAAACCTTTCAAACCAGTCCCTAACTTTTGCGCAGAGGACCCTAGAAAAACGAAGACGATGAACTTTGGTCCTTGGGTCGTCGCCGGAGTTGCGCCGGCCAAACGACGGCGAGATAGGGTCGGGGAAGTGGGGGAAAAGCACCAGGGGCTCACCACGAGTCGATTGGTGACGGTTGGGAGGCCGGGGAATGCTCGGAAGAAGGCCGGCGGCGATGCAGTGGCGGCGCGGTCGCCGCGGCTTCTACGCCGGTGAGGTCGGGGGCGTTCTCCGAGGTTGAAGGGGTCCTAGAGCACCAGTGGAGCTCGGGGAAGTTGCTGGCGTGCTCGGTTGACCTCGGGGACGACTCAGAGTAGGGTCTCGACGTGAGGGTGCTCCGGCGGCCGAAAAATGGAGATTGGGGGAAATTTCGATTTCTCGCCGGAGAAGCGATAATAGCTCGTGAGGAGTGGGGGAAAGGGAGGCTAGGGGAGGGGTCTAGCTTCGTGCGCGATGAATTTGGGAATGGTGGAGAGTGTAGGGCGAATTTCGTCTCGAAGCTCGGCTCGGTCCGCGCGTCGCAAGGTTGAAGACGACGGAGCGCGGCGCGAGGAGACGAACTGGAGAAGTGCGCAAGCTAGTGGAGGGTGAGAGTGGCTCGGTGGGAGGCTTGGGCACGCTAGAGAGGGTCGTGCAGCCTCGGGAGCGCGGGTGAGGAGTAATGGCCGACGTGACGCGCCATTGATGCGCGTCGAGCTCGAACAGAGCGCGAGCGTGGGGTTGGGCGTCGAACATAGAGGCGTGGAGCAGTGGAAGATCTCCTGCAGAGCGTCTTGGCGCGGAGCGGGGAGGAATCTCGCGCGAGGCGGCTCTGGGCGACGCGCGCGCGAGTGCGCGGCCACGGCGGCGCCCGACCGCCATGATGGCGCTCCGCGGCGCGAGGCAACACGGCGCGTCGACGGCGATGTGACGGTGCGGGAAGGGCTGGACAAGCGCAAGACGACACGCGCCACCCGACGCCGCGGCTCAGCCAGCTCGGCGCGGCCTCCGCCGCTCGCCGGCCATGTGGCGGCCGGCTCCCGGCCGGAGCAGGGGCGCGCCAGGGCCACTGTTGGCGCCCCGGGGAGCTCCTTTTTCCCCCTTTGAATTTTCTCCAAAAATTTGAACTGAACATGAAAAAGTGTGAAAATAAAAGTTGGAGTTTGAGAGGTGGGACACAACTTTCTTTTTGGGGTGAACCTGAAATTTAAAATTTTTCGGGCTCAAACAACCCAAATACAAAAAGGTGTCCAGAACTGTATTTCGAGTTTTTGAGGGACTAAACTGCAAAATTTTCAAAAGTTCCAAACAGTGACTAGGCCTTATTTGTGATGACTAACAACTTTTATTTTTGGAGATTTTCATGTTTAGTAGAAAAGTTTTGAGATTTCAGTTGGGTGTCAAACAACCCTTGTTTTTGAATTTCCATTTGAATTTTTGATGGATTTTTGAGTTTCAACCCATAATTCCCTTTTGCATTGGTTTTGAAGTGTACTTTTAATTCCTTTGACATCGGAGATGTCACAGCCTACTCCCCTTAAAAGGAATCTCGTCCCGAGATTCGATTAAACTTAGGAACAAAGTGGGGAAAGTACCTTGGCTTACGAAAGAATGTCGGGGTAATTCTTCTTAAGATAGTCCTCGGTTTCCCACGTGGCTTCATCTTCGGAGTGATGACTCCACTGAATTTTGTACATTTTAACTCCCTTCCTTTGTGTTTGTCTCTCTTTCTCGTCGTGGATTTTAACGGGATGCTCATCATAAGAGAGATCCGGTTCAACCGAGAGTTCCTCTTGTTCGACAACTTTGGTCGGAACACGAAGACACCTCTTGAGTTGGGAAACATGGAAAACGTCGTGCACGGCTGAGAGCTTTTCGGGAAGCTTCACACGGTATGCTACCGGTCCACATTGTTGAGTAATTTCATATGGGCCGATGTAACGAGGTGCAAGTTTTCCTTTTAACCCAAATCTTTGCACACCCTTGGTCGGGGAGACCTTGAGATACACGTGGTCACCGACTTCAAATTGAAGTGGCTTCCGCCGTTGATCAAAGTAACTCTTTTGCCGTGACGGGGCGGTTCTCAAATTTTCACGAACGATCCTAACCTTTTCTTCTGCTTCCTTTACAAGGTCAGGGCCATAGGTATACCTCTCGCCTGCCTGGGACCAACACAACGGGGTCCGACATCTTCTACCATATAAGGCTTCGAAAGGCGCCATTTTAAGACTCGCCTGGTAGCTGTTGTTATAGGAGAATTCGGCCAGAGATAAACACTTCTCCCAATTCTTTCCATAATGGATAACACAAGCTCGAAGCATATCCTCAAGTATTTGATTTACCCTTTCCGTCTGCCCATCGGTCTGAGGGTGATATGCTGAACTACGGATCAGTTTAGTGCCTAGGGACAGTTGCAATTGTTTCCAAAAGCGTGCTACGAACTGAGCACCACGATCTGAAATTATCGTCTTGGGTACCCCATGTAGACAAACGATCCGTTCCAAATAAATCTCAGCGTACTTCTTAGCGGTATAAATGGTATTGACCGAAATAAAATGTGCGGTCTTGGTGAGGCGGTCCACAATTACCCAAATGGAGTCATGCCCCTGAGGGGTTCTGGGAAGTCCAACAACGAAGTCCATGCTTATATCTTCCCACTTCCATGAGGGAATAGGTAGAGGTTGAAGCGTGCCTGCTACCTTCAAGTGGCTAGCCTTAACCCGCTGACACGTGTCACATTCCGACACATACGTGGCAATTTCTCGCTTCATCCTAGTCCACCAAAAATTCTGTTTCAAGTCTTGGTACATTTTGGTGCTACCGGGATGGATGGAAAATTTGGAGAGATGGGCTTCATCCATAATCTTCCTCCGGAGTTCCGTGTTTTTGGGCACCACGAGGCGATGTCCAAACCACATCACTTCCTGCCCATCTAACCGGAAACACTTGAACTTTTCTTTCACCTTCTCCTTTGACAATTTCCTTTTAAGGATTTTAATCTTCGTGTCATTTAATTGGGCTACAACAATTTGATCGTGCAAGGTTGGCTCAACTGAAATGTGGTTGAAGTACCCGTGTGGAACAATCTCTAAGTTGAGCTTTGCCATTTCATGGCACAAGGTGTCAGCGTAGGACTCCACGGAAAGACAATGACAATGAGCCTTGCGGCTTAGTGCATCCGCAACTACATTAGCCTTGCCGGGGTGATAATGGACACTAAGGTCATAGTCCTTTGCTAACTCCAACCATCTCCGCTGCCTCATATTCAAATGTGCCTGAATGAAGACATATTTGAGGCTCTTGTGGTCTGTGTATATGTTGCATGGAACACCCATCAAATAGTGTCTCCACATCTTGAGAGCATGAATAACCGCTGCTAACTCAAGATCATGCGTGGGGTAGTTTTGCTCATGAGGCCTAAGTGCTCGAGAAGCATAAGCAATGACTCGGTTCTCTTGCATGAGGACACAGCCAAGTCCGGTGCCTGAAGCATCGCAATAGACATCATAGGGCTTGGTGCAATCGGGTTGAGCTAAAACTGGGGCTGAAGTTAAATGTTTTCTCAAAGTGTGGAAAGCTTCATCACATTTGTCATTCCACTCAAACTTGACTCCCTTCTTTAAGAGTTCGGTCATGGGTTTCGCAATCCGAGAGAAGTCCGGAATAAAGCGGCGATAATAACTGGCTAAACCCAGAAAACTCCGAATCTCATCAACAGAGGTAGGTGGTTGCCAATCTAGCACTTCTTGCACTTTGGTTGGATCCACGGATATACCATCCTTGGAAACCGTGTGACCTAAAAATTTCACACTCTCCAGCCAGAATTCGCACTTGGAGAGCTTGGCGTAGAGCTGGTGGTCTCTCAATCTTTGAAGAACAATGCGAAGGTGCTCGGCATGCTCTTCCTCATTCTTGGAATATATGAGAATGTCGTCAATGAAAACCACCACAAACTTTGTCTAGTTCTGACATGAAAACCGAATTCATGAGGTACATGAAATAGGCTGGGGCATTGGTGAGTCCAAATGACATGACCAAGAACTCATAAAGCCCATAACGAGTAGAAAAGGCAGTCTTTGGAATGTCACAAGGTCGGATTTTTATTTGGTGATAGCCAGAGCGAAGGTCAATCTTGGAGAACACTCTGGCGCCAGCTAGTTGGTCAAACAGGATGTCAATACGGGGGAGTGGGTATTTGTTCTTAATAGTCACCGCATTGAGAGGCCGGTAATCAATACACAACCTCAAGGAATGGTCCTTCTTCTTCACAAAGATAGCGGGACATCCCCAAGGTGATACACTTGGACGAATGAAACCCTTGTCTAGCAGTTCTTGGAGTTGAATTTTTAATTCAGCCAATTCATTGGGTGGCATTCTATATGGTCTCTTTGATATAGGTGCCGTGCCAGGTTAAAGTTCAATCACAAATTCAATGTCCCTATCCGGCGGCATACCAGGTAAGTCATCCAGAAAAACATCGGCATACTCACATACCACCGGAATGTCCTTTAGTTGGGTTTCTACCATTGTATAAGCACACGCATTGACGCAAGTCCGTTGTGGCAGATATAGCACACTAGGGCCATGCGTAGGCGAGTTTATTTCAACAACTCGTTCCGCAACATCTAGCACAACCTTATGTTGAGTCATCCAATTGGCTCCCAAAACAATGTCAATCCCTTCCATACCAAGCAGAATTAAATCAGTAGGAAATGTTTTACTTCCCAGCCTGATTGGAACTTTTCGGGTGACTTGGTTGGATGCAATTTTACTTCCCACAGTTGATATCACATATGATGATTTGGTATGGTAAGATTTTAATCCACATTTCACATGAAATCTTGTGCTTATAAAACTATGTGTTGCCCCGGAATCAAACAATATCACAGCAGGTTGAGTGCAGATAGGGAAGGTACCAGTCATGTCTGGGGCTCCCTCGGGTAGGTCGGCCAAAGTGGTGTAGTTGAGCCGTCCTTGTCGAACCTGCACACGCTGCTGCTATTTGCCCTTGTTTTGTTGATTTCCCGGGCGCTGGTTCTGCTACTTGTTCTGCGGGCAATCCTTGATGAAGTGATTGTTACTGCCACACTTGAAGCACTGATAACCGGCTCCAGGGCGAGCTGGCTGTGGTGCGTTCTGCCTTGGCGCTGGTTGCTGCTGCGGCGGTGGAGGGAAACGGGGCGCATTAGGCTGTGGTGGCCTAGCAACCCATCCACCTCCCTGAGGTGCCCTGGACTGTCCTTGCGGTGCAGCCGGGGGAACCAAGCGGAATCTCTGCGGCTGCGCGCTCGAAGGTCCAGCGGGAGCTTTCCTCTTCTTTTCCGCCTTGTGCACCACATTAGCGTCTTCTTGAGCGATGGCGAGGTTCACAAGATCGCCATACGTGGCAGCACGGGTGGTGGCCAACTGAGCCTTCAATTTGGTATTGAGGCCACGTCGGAACCTTTCCAACTTCTTCTCGTCAGAATCGGCGTGATGACCCGCATATGGGCACAGACCGCTGAAGGCCTGGGCATATTGGAGCACCGTGCGGGTACCCTGGGTCAGAGCCAGAAATTCGTTCAACTTCCACTCTACCAAGCCGGCAGGGATGTGATGAGCCTTGAACGCAGCCTTGAACTCATCCCACTCAACCACATGACCCTCTTGCTGTAGGGCCAGGCAGTTCTCCCACCATAGGAGAGCTGGGCCGCGGAGCTGCTGCGCCGCGAACACTACCTTGCGGTTGGAAGTGCAAGGCGTCGCCAGGATGGTGAACTTGGACTCGATGGCTCGAATCCACGTATCGGCCTCCAGGGGTTCATCGGCTCTTGAGAATATCGGCGGGTGTGTAGCCAGAAAATCCTCATATCGGGCCACTTGAGGCTGAGGGGCCCGTTGACCTCCCTGCTGCAGCATCTGCTGCTGCATCATTGGTTGCTGATGCTGCAGGTTCCGTAGAATCTCCGTTTGCGTGGCATACAACTGCTGCCACGTCAGAGGTTGCTGCGGTGGCGGAGGTGGCGGCGGCTGTTGCTGCCCCTCAGGCCCTTGCTGGTTAGCATTGGAGCCACTAGCGTCATGACCGCTGCGGGTGATTGCCATCTGCAGTAGGTACTTGTATTAGCCACATTTCATAAGCTTGCATAACGATGACAAGATAGAACGTGACAATATATTGAAGTTTACTGCGTAGGAATGACATGTCAACACACAGTTCGGAAGAAAAATCATATCTCCCAATAGGAAGCAAGTCAAATGCCCCAATTCGGTCAGTAGCTCGAAAATTTCATGCTCTACAACTTTCATGTTTGGCTCAAAATCAAATTCGGACTGGAACTAAGCCGAAAAATTCAATCTTTAGCTCTCTGCGGTTGCTGTTTTACAGCAGGCCGAGCTGTAGTGTTTTGGTTGCCATTTTTATTTCGCTTAACCAATGGGGTTGCAATTTGGTTGATAAATTCCAAACAACTTTGTAGTTCACATCACAGCCCAGAAATGAATGGAAAACCCATCAATAATTAAAACATGGTTAGCTGCAGAATGTTTTCAACACAGCTATTACAACTTTCATCAAGTTTTGGATCACAACCACACCATTAAATTACATTGCCTCAAAATATTAAAGGGGAGCTCAACTCCAGCTAGCCTATTACAACATGAAGCCAAAAATTTAGGCCTAGCGGAGGAGTAATCTTGCTACTACCACTCTAGAAGTCATCTAAGTTGTTAGCGGTAGCCTCGCTGCCCATAGGTGATGGTGGAGCTGGAAGGGGCGGCATATCATCCTCGGTGTCCATGTCGGAATCGGGGGCCTCTCCTTCTCCTTGCTCTCCTTCTTGCTCAAGAAGGTGCTGAGCATCATGGGCGGCTAACATAGCATTGGCATGCTCCAAAGTACCGTGTACCTCCTCAAGTTCATCTCTTGTTTGGGCTAGCTCATTTTGGACGTTGTTGTGCGCAATGTGGAGGTCATTCAATTGCCTCTCCAAGTCAGCAATCATGGCATCCCTGGTGGTCACCTCAATAGACAATGAGGTCCTCTCAACCCCAATGTCACGGGCACGGGCGGACATGTCCATAGCAAGGTTGAGCATCTCGCTCTGCGATCGCCCCAAAAGTGCCTGCAAGCGGTGGTAGGCTCGGATCCACCTCATCATAAGTGCAGCTGCAGCGACGGGGTTCTCCGCCATCCTCAAAGGGGAGCTAAGGTAGCGTCTCATCCAATGGGGATCATCCGGCTGAGTCGGTGGAAACAGTCCAAGCAACTGGTGCTCTACCAATTCCTGGTTCTGAGCGACAAAAGAACTAATGTCATTCAAGGCGGCTAGTTCACACGTCGTCTCCATGTGGTGTCCATGAACTTCCACACTCCAAGTGGGGGAGCTAGGACACGGTGGGTGGCAATATACCACCAAACGCACACGAGAACGGGTCACACCACGGTCTCGGATGAGGGTCCTATCATACTGTGGCGGGGTAGGGTAGTCGAGCGCCTGCAAAACCGACCACAGAATGCTAGGGAAGCCTTCCCATCCCAGGCAATCTGAAAAGGACACGTCGTTCGGGTAGCTGGCCAAGTCAGCGTGAGCGTCCATTCTGAACCAAAAGGAAAAGGGCAAGGGTGAGAACCGGTTAGCGCCAAAGAAAACAAAAACAGATTCTGGACAGTGTAGTAAAAATTATAAAACTCAAAACCTACAAGCTCAAAACTTCTCAGATTTGGCCAGGACATTGTTTAAGTAATTCCAAACAAGTTTCATGTTGGAGGTTTGAGCAGAAACTGTCGTTAAGATGATGTAAAAATTCAATTTTTATCTCACTGTTCTCAGAAATTTCCAGCAGACCGGGGGTTACTATTTTAAGCATATCTCCAGTTCTACTAAACCATCTTCGTTGAAATTTCTACAGCATAAACTTTATAACATTTATGACAACTTTCATGTTGAGCACATTTTCATTTGACAACGTTTTCAGTTTCGAATTAAAGGTACAAACAGACTGGTTTCAGCAGAATTTTGGTTTGCGATTTGAATTTCGACGGCGGTTTCGATTGGCCACGTGTTAAGGTTCAATATTATTTCAGTGAAATGCAATGCATGAGCGGCCTATTCGTTCTCACCAACACACATGCCAATAACTTTTGGCCTACGAAGTTAGTGCCGGTGGCTAGGCAATATCCGTCTCTCCCTATATTATCTAGCCGAACTTTTCTAACCGTTCAAACATACGGAATCGCCGTTAGTGTACCTGCAGAAAATTCCATTCCAGAGCATATATAATCAACCTTTCGTGCCAGCACTCACGAAAGCGTCTCCATTCATTACCACCCACTATAGAGGTGGCACCCGAACGTTTAACATTGAACGGGCAATGTTCATATGTCACCAAGGCAACATATTGACAGTTTCATACGCTCATGAGATAGCGTATTGACTTTGTGCCGCCATCATATTTGCATATGATGCCGTGGTACGCTACAGCAATCGCCGTACCTTGCGCCCACCATGCTATTCTAGTTTCATACGCCATCACAGCGTATTGACTATGTGCCGCCACTATATTTTCATATAGTGCCGTGGTACGTTACAGCAATCGCCGTACCTTGCGCCCACCATTGCGTAAAGTAAATGACAGAATGAAATGTGCTGAAAGTCAGTATAATATATTACTTGCCACCTATCATATCGTGATCCCTTAACCCACATAGGCTTCACGCTCTAGGTAACATCCTTAACGGTCCTAACAATAACCTTCCTTCGCAAAGCGCGGCGGAAGTACAAGTTGGCAAATTTTATTCAAAAATGTTTATTAAAGGTTTGTTGCTCTCTCCGGTGCGCTGTTTCGGCTCTGATGCCAGCTGTGGCAGACCACTCCGAAATTATTCCAAGTTAAGTACCCCGGGACCACTAATCGAGTAGTCAGGCACTTAATCCGGAATAAGCTGGAGCGCCGTCGGATTAAACCCGATTTAACCACGTACTTTTCTCGATCGAAACAACAGCACGCCCACACGAAGGTGTGTTCCAGAGATTACAACATTCCACAAATTTAACATACACAAATAGTATCTCAAAGTTATTACAAACCAAGTTTGAAGTTCAGATCAGAGTATCAAAGTCTTGCAGCGGAAGTAAAGGTTCATTGCAGCGGAATAAAAACTAACGACGATACAAGTAACACCATGCTGAAGCCTGCCACGGTGCTACTCCTCCCGTTCCTCGGCAGAGGACGGAACCCACTCGATGTGCCATCCAGGGGGAACCTGGGTAGGCCAAGTCAAAGCATCGACTGCCACATCCAACATTGTACCTGTAAATCAATGCCATTAGCAAGGCTGAGTATACTGATACTCAGCAAGGCTTACCCGTCGGGTGAAAACTACATCACCGACATCTAGACATGAGAGACTTTTGGCTGGTGGGTTTGTTTGCCAAAAAACAACTAAGAGTAGGTCCTTGCTTTCATGTTTTAGAATCATATTCTAGTAGATTTAACCATTCTAGATTAGCATCCTCTCTAAGCATACAAGTGGTGCAATACAATTTATTTCATAGAACAAGTTCATCAATCTCATAGTTCCACTTGTTACTCAATGCAGCAAGGCGGTCAAGCAGTCTCATTAACCGCGAGAAGCGGACAGTTCGAACCGAATTTTGCTACCTGGCCAGGGGAAACCCAACACACATGGATAATGCTTGCTATAAAAGGTACAAGCACTTCCCAACCTTTCCCATCGATCCACAATTCGGAACCGGGTCCACTTCCTTAGGATAAAGGTTTACTGCTTCACTCACAGTCTCACGCATATATCCACAAGTGTACGGCAGGGGAAACAAAAGTTTCCAAGGAGAGATGGCTATCGGCCCTAGCTGCTTCAATCTGGTACCAGGCTTACCGAGTCCCATATATCGGCATGCATGTGGTACGTTCAAAAACTTGACACACTCAACCAGATGTTTCGACCTTAAATTCATTATCATACACGGACGGGAGATCTACATCTATCACCCCGCCCGTCAATCCTTATGATTCCAACATAAGTAAAGACAAGCAACTCCTATGTCTCGCGAGTGACAGGAAATCACTCGACTTGTAACGGACCTATAGCAATGCCCTATCGATCCTTTCATACTAGTGTTGCAAGTCATAGGTACTAGGAAATGTGCAGCTAAGGTATTCAATCAACTCCTTGAAACGTAAATGCACAAGCATAGGGAATTCATAAATGCTTAATTTTAAAAGTTAGGTTATGCTCCGGGGCTTGCCTTCTTGCTCTAGCTGGGGGTTAGCCTCCGGGTTGGTCGATCCTTCGCCGGCACCTCCCTCCGGGATTCCTTCCTCGTCGGCGGGGATGAGGTGGTAGTTGCCGTCCGGAATCGCGCCTTCTACATGAGATGCATAACTTAAGGTGGCTGCCTAATGATTCTAAGATTAAGGCCTTGAAGGCCATATTCACCTAGACATGCTTAAGCACCACTATTTTCTTCACAAAAATAGAGTAGTGGGGTGGAAATTTTTATTCATCTTTGATGGTGATTGTGTACATATATAAAAGAATTTTTCTATTTATCATTTTGAAGACAGGGTGATGTTCTAAAAATTTAATCCTTTCCCTGTTTTATTTTAATTACTTATCAAAACTCTATTCTTTTAAATAACTCAATTTCCACCTTAATTCCTTCTCATTTTTGTTTCTCCTTTTCTGTTCATCATTTTTATCTATAAACTTTATGACAGCTAGTGGAGTATAAGAGCTAAGCTCACTCCAAAATTTAGCTAATTCTGAGCTACACAAAATTTATTAAAAATATAACAAACTGCTGCCTGTAGAAATAAAATAAATTCATATAAAATTGAAAATTCATCCAAATCAGGAGATTTTCCTACCAAAGCTAGTCATGTGTGCAAGGAGGGCTCTGGCCAAGTGGTGGCTCAAAATAACCCTTGGACAGTCCTCAATAAATTTCTATCCCAAAACGCATATCTATTTATTTGCTAGTCTAAACAGAGCAAAAATTAAGTTTTGCATTTTTAACAGGTGTGCTAACAAGTTTTTAGTCCTCTGGAGAAAAATGGTGATTTTTCACTGCATGGATTATTTTTAATAATTTTTGGACTACAAAAAGACAGGAAACACATTTTAATTCATAACTGAAGCTACACTTCATATTTTTAGGTCCCGTTTGGACACGAGGTGCCCAAAGCCACTACAAACAACATATCCAAAGATCAACCCTAGCGGAGCTCTGGATTTAAAATGGTGCACAAGTTTCAAATTTTACAGTTTGAATTTTAATTCAAAAATGGTTCACCAAAAGTATATACATGCTTAAAGGAGATTGGATTTTACAATCTCACGAGTCCAGGGAGTATTTTTGTGCATTTTTTTGATTTTTGTACGATTTTTAACGGATTTTACAAGATTCGGGAAAAATAGATCTAGGTTTAAGAATCTTTTTACGCCGGGGACCCTAGAACTTTCAAAACCTTTCAAACCAGTCCTTAACTTTTGCGCAGAGAACCCTAGAAAAACGAAGACGATGAAGAAAGGTCCTCGGGTCGTCGGCGTTGCTACGCCGGCCAAACGACGGCGAGTTAGGGTCGGGGAAGTGGGGGAAAAGCACTAGGGGCTCCCCACGACTCGATTGGTGACGGTTGGGAGGCCGGGGAAGCTCGGAGTTTCGCCGGCGAGGATGCAGTGGCGGTGCGGCCGCCGCGACTTCTACGCCGGTGAGGTCGGTGGGTCTCGTCGAGGTTTGAAGGGTCCTAGAGCACCAGTGGAGCTCGAGGAAGCTATTGGCATGCTCGCTTGACCTCGGGGACGGCTCGGAGTGGGGTCTCGACGTGAGGGTGCTCCGGCGGCCGAAAATCGAGATTTGGGGGAAATCTTGATTTCTCGGCGGAGAAGCGACAATAGCTCGAGAGAAGTGGGGGAATGGGAGGCCAGAGGAGGGTTCTAGCTTCGTGCGCGAGGAATTTGGGAATGGTGGAGAGTGGAGGGCGAATTTTGCCTCGAAGCTCGGCTCGGTCCGGGCGGCGCGAGATGGAAGACGACGGAGCGAGGCGCGAGGAGGGGAAATGGCTAAGTGCGGACTGAAGGGAAGGGGTGTGAGTGCTCGGTGGGGTGCTTGGGCACGCGAGAGAGGCACTGTGCTGCCTCGGGAGCGTGCGCACGAACGGCTCGGCGCGAGCAGACCGCCATGAATGCGGCGCGAGCTCGGGCAGCGCGCGAGCGACTCGACCGGGCGAAGGAGATCCTTGAGTGATGTCGGGGGATCCTCTACAGGGCTCTTGGCGCGGAGCGGGCAGAGAATCTGCCGCGGAGCGGCTTCGCGCGACGCGCGCGCGCGAGTGGCCACGGCGGCGCTCGACCGCCATGATGGCGTGTGCGCGGCGCGAGGCGAGGCGAGCGAACGACGGCGAGGTGACAGCTCGGGAGGGGTTGGACAAGCACAAGGCGACAAGCGCCACCCGACACCGTGGCTCGGCCAGCTCGGCGCGGCCTCCGCCGCTCGCCGGCCACGTGGCGGCCGAGCTCCGGCCAGGCGCAGAGCGCGCCAGGGCCGAGCTGGCAGCCCCGGGGAGCTGCACTGCTACATTTGAATTTTCTCCAAACATTTGAACTGAACATGAAAAAGTGTGAAAATAAAAGTTGGAGTTTAAGAGGTGGGACACAAATTCCTTTTTGGGGTGAACCTGAAATTTCAAATTTTTCGAGCTCAAACAACCCAAATACAAAATGGTGCCCAGAACTGTATTTCGAGTTTTTGAGGGACTAAACTGCAAAATTTTCAAACATTCTAAACAGTGACTAGGGCTTATTTTTGATGACAAACAACTTTTATTTTTGGAGATTTTCAAGTTTAGTACAAAATTCTAGAGTTTTCAGTTGGGTGTCAAACCACCTTTGTTTTTGAATTTAAGTTTGAATTTTTGATGGATTTTTAAATTTTCAACCCATAATTCCCTTTTTAACCTGTTTCATATGTGTTTTATTCATTATTACATCAGAGATGTCACAGCAACTGTCAACCATCGAGACCCGGCACATTTGGGAGCTGATGCGGTTAGGGTTCCTGCCCACCAAGGTTATCAGCGAATGGAAAATCCCCAAGGAGGATTCAGCTTTCTCATCTGAAGAGACTGGCGAGATAACCGTATGTTGCCATTATTTCGAGGTTGGATTCGACTTGCCTGCCCATGATTTCTTCTGAGGGGTATTGAATCACTATGGGATCCAAGCAGCCCACCTGAGCTTAAACTCATATTTGCACTTGTCGATCTTTATCCAGTTTTGTGAGGCATTGCTTGGGATTGATCCCCATTTTGTGTTGTTCGTGAATCTGTTCCGCTTGAAGAGCGTCCTCAAGGATGAGGATCCCAAGTACATTAGTGGGGTCGCACTGCAGTTTAAGCAAGGTATGCCAGACAAATACATCTCGTACAAGACCAAGGACACCCACAGGAACTGGGAGCAAGAATGGTTCTATGTGGCCAACCATGCTCCATCAATGACTGATAGGGTACCGGATCTGTCGTGGTAGCAGAATTTTCAGAATCAGATCCTCAAGGAGAGCGCCACTGACCAGATTGAAGTCTTGTTGGAGAATATTGGTGAACTGAGGGAGGCTGGCCTAACCGGAGTCGGGGTATATTTGAACATTTTGCAACGATGCATTCAGCCCTTGAATATAAGGCAACACACCGGATATCAGTATCTTGGATAGAAAGATCCTGACCGGAGCCAGCCATAACCCCTCAGTGATGATGAAGCCATGGTTTTTGTGAGGAGATATCTCCAAGATGTGACAGATACCCTTCAAAAGTCCCCGAGTTCAGTGCTACAAATCCACCGTCAGAGGTAGGTGTACTTGTACTTCAAAAGTTTCACTACGACGAAGATCTTAATTGCCACATTGAGATTTATTGCTAACACCATATATCATGTTTGGTCAGGATTGGAGCACCGCTTTCTTTAGCCTGGCCCCCTTGGATATCAAAGACCCAAAAAATGCTCCTCTTTTGAAGGATACTGTCAAGGTAGGCCGAGAGCGATTTGTTCCATCTCGTTCTACTTCTCCTAACACTTATTTCCATGATGATTGGTGGGATTGTGACTTGAGTGTTTCCGATGATGATGTATGTCCCAAGGACCTCAAGGGAAAGAAGAAGACCACCCACCCAGATCAAGACACCGGAAGTGGGTCTGTTGCCGGTTGGACGAAGGCCAGGCATGCCCGAGAGCGAACGTCAACACGGAAACCTGACAAACCTGTTGTCATTATTGATAATTCTCCACCCCAGGAATCTCCGATTGCTGAAGCTGTACCACCCGCCCAGCCCCCCGAGCCCTGTCCAAAAGAAGGCCGAGGAGCCAACGGATGTGGCAGAGAGGGTCCCACCTCTGCACCTACTGTAGGTGTGAAGCGAGAGAGGGAGGTGCCGACTGGCGAGGGGCGTCGCCTGAAGAGGCCACAAATCCCGCGAGCACCACCCCCCAGATATGTCTTGGAGATTTTTATCTTGTTGTAAGTTGATTGAGATTTTGACTGTGGCGGACCACTCCAAAATTATTCCAAGTTAAGTACCCCGGGACCACTAACCGAGTAGTCAGGCACTTAATCCGGAATAAGCTGGAGCGCCGTCGGATTAAACCCGATTAACCACGTTCTTTTCTCGATCGAAACAACAGCACGCCCACACGAAGGTGAGTTCCAGAGATTACAACATTCCACAAATTAACTTACACAAATAGGTATCACAAGTTATTACAAACCAAGTTCAAATTTAAATCAGAGTACAAAGTCTTGCAGCGGAAATAAAAGTTTCATTGCAGCGGAAGATAATCTAACGACGATACAATAGCACCGTGCTGAAGCCTGCCACGATGCTACTCCTCCCGATCCTCGGCAGAGGACGGAACCCATTTGATGTGCCATCCAGGGGGAACCTGGGTAGGCCAAGTAAGGGCATCGACTGCCACATCCAACATTGCACCTGTAAATAAATGCCACAAGCAAAGCTGAGTATACTAATACTCAGCAAGGCTTACCCGTCGGGTGAAAACTACATCACCGACATCTAGACATGAGAGGCTTTTGGCTGGTGGGTTTGTTTGCCAAAAAGCAACTAAAATAGGTCCTTGCTTTCAAGTTTTAGCATCATATTCTAGTAAATTTAACCATTCTAGATTAGCATCCTTCCTAAGCATACAAGTGGTGCAATACAATTTAATTCATACAACAAGCTTATCAATCTCAAAGTTCCACTTGTTACTCAATGTAGCAAGGCGGTCAAGCAGTCTCATTAACCGCGAGAAGCGGACAGTTCGAACCGAATTTCTGCTACCTGGCCAGGGGAAACCCAACACACACGGATACTCTGCTTGCTATAAAAGGTACAAGCATTTCCCAACCTTTCCCATCGATCCACAATTCGGAACCGGGTCCATTTCCTTAGGATAAAGGTTTACTGCTTCACTCACAGTCTCACGCATATATCCACAAGTGTACGGCAGGGGAAAACAAAGTTTCCAAGGAGAGATGGCTATCGGCCCTAGCTGCTTCAATCTGGTACCGGGCTTACCGATCCCCATACATCGGCATGCATGTGGTACGTTCAAAAACTTGACAGCTCTTTCTACACATTTTGACCTTAAATCAATTATCATACACGGACGGGAGATCTACATCTATCATCCCGCCCGTCAATCCTTATGATTCCAACATAAGTAAGGACAAGCAATTCCTATGTCTCGCGAGTGACAGGAAATCACTCGACTTGTAACGGACCTATAGCAATGCTCTATCGATCCCTTCATACTAGTGTTGCAAGTCATAGGTACTAGGAAATTTGCAGCTACGGTATTCAATCAACTCCTTGAAACGTAAATGCACAAACATAGAGAAGTCATAATGCATAATTGGTAAAGGTTAGGTTATGCTCCGGGGCTTGCCTTCTTGCTCGAACTGGGGGTTAGCCTCCGGGTTGGTCGATCCTGCACCGGCACCTTCCTCCGGGACTTCTTCCTCGTCTGCGGGAATGAGGTGGTAGTTGCCGTCCGGGATGGCGCCTTCTACATGAGATGCATAGTTTAAGGCGGCTGCCTACAGATTCTAAGATTAAGGCCTTGAAGGCCATATTCACCTAGACATACTTAAGCATTACTATTTTCTTCACAAAAACAGGGTGTAGGGGTGTGGGAAAAGTTTTATTTGATTTCGATGGTGATTGTGTACAGATATAAAAGAATTCTATTGATTACTTCACAAATTAGAGTGCTGTTCTGAATTTTGAGAATTTCTTATTTTACTCTAACTAGTTAACCAAAAAGGTTATTCTTTTATATAATTCAATTTCCACCTAGATTCCTTCTCATTTTTGTTTCTCCATTTCTGTTCATCATTTTTAGCTATAAACTTTATGGCAGCTACTGGAGTATAAGAGCTAAGCTCACTCCAAAATTTAGCTAATTTTGAGCTACACACAATTTATTAAAAATATAACAAACAGCTAACTGCAGAAGTGAAATAAATTCATATAAAATTAAAAATTCATCCATTTTAGGAGATTTTCCTACCAAGGCTAGTCATGAGCATGAGGAGGGCTCTGGCCAAGTGGTGGCTCAAAATAACCCTTGGGTAATCCTCAACAAATTTCTAACCAAAAACATATATTTATTTATTTGCTATCCTAAATAGAGCAAAAATTAAGTTTTTCATTTTTATCATATGTGCTAACAAGTTTTTAGTCCTCTGGAGCAAAATGGTGATTTTTCACTGCATAGATTATTTTTAATGTTTTCTGCACTGCAAAAAGACAGGAAATACATTTTAATTCATAACTGGAGCTACACTGCATATTTTTAGGTCCCCTTTGGACACAAGCTGTCCAAAGTCACTGCAAGCAACATATCCAAAGCTCAACCCTGGCGGAGCTCTGGATTTGAAATGGTGCACAACTTTCAATTTTCATAGTTTGAATTTTAATTCAAAAACAGTTCATCAAAAGTATAAACATGTCTAATAGAGATTGTAGTTTAGACTCTCACGAATCCAGGGAGTATTTTTGTGCATTTTCTTATTTTTGTACGATTTTTAATGGATTTTACAAGATTCGGGAAAATCAAATCTAGATTTAAGAATCTTTTTACGCAGAGAACCCTAGAACTTTCAAAACTTCGCGAACGAGTCCCTGGACTTTTGCACAGAGACCCCTAGACAAACGAAGACGATGAAGAAAGGCCCTCGGCTCTCGCCGGAGTTGCGCCGGCCAAACGACGGCGAACTAGGCACGGGGAAGTGGGGGAAAAGGATCCTGGGCTCACCACGAGTCGTTTGGGGACGGTTTGGAGGCCGGGGGTGGTCGGAGTTGCGCCGGCGACGAGGTGGCGGCGGCGCGGCCGCCGCGGCTTCTACGCCGGTGAGCTCGGGGTCGTTCGCCGAGGTTCGAGGGGTCCTAGAGCACCAGTGGAGCTCGAGGAAGCTAATGGTGTGCTCGGATAACCTCGGGGACGGCTCGGAGTAGGGGCTCGACGTGCGGGTGCTCCGGTGGCCGGAATTCGCGATTTGGGGGAAATCTCAAATTCTCGCCGGAGAAAGGACAATAGCTAGGGGAAAGTGGGGGGATTTGGAGCTGGAGTAGAGGGCTAGCTTCGTGCGGGACGAACTTGGGAATGGTGGAGTGTGGAGGGTGAATTTCTCGAAGAAGCTTGGCTCGGTTCGCGCGGCGCGAGGAAGAAGAAGACCGAGCGAGCCTGGGGAAATGGAAATGGCCAAGTGAGCGAGTGAGAGGAGGGGTGGGAGTGCGCGGTGGAGTGCTTGGGCACGCGAGAGTGGCACAGTGCGGCCTCGGGAGCGTGCGAGCGCGTGGGTGGCTGTCGCGGTCGCCATTGATGGCGCGGCGAGCTCGAACAGAGCGCTCACGCGCGGTTGGGCGTCAAAGATCATCGCGTGATGAAGTGGAGATCCTCAGCAGAGGCTTTGGCGCGACGCGAACGGACTCTACCGCCTGCAGTGCGCTCGGCGCGGCGCGAGCGCGCGTGCGGCCACGGCGGCGCGCGACCGTATGATGGCGCTCCGCGGCGCGAGGTAGCAGTGCGCCGTCGCCCGCGACGTGACGGTACGGAAGGCTTGGACAAACGCGTGAGGACAAGAGCTAGCTGCCGCCACGGCTCGGCCGACCCGACGCGGTCTCCGCCACACGCCGGCCACGTGGCGGCCGGACTCCGGCCGGAGCAGAGCGCGCCAGGGGCGAGCTGGCAGCCCCGTGGAGCTCCTTTGCCCCTGTTGAACTTTCTCCAAAAATTTGAGCTGAGCTTCGAAACGTGTAAAATTAAAAGTTGGGGTCTGAGGTGTGGGACACAACTTTCGAGCATGGACCAGGCACTTCGACCAGGCGCTACGGCGCTTCGAGCTTGAACCGCAAGCTCGAGCTTGCCGAGCCTCGAACGGTAGGAAACGCCACTCGAGGGTGAGTGCCCCCTCGAGCTTGGCTGCGAAGCCTCGAGCGTGACGGAACGTCGCTCGTGGGTAAGTGCCCCCTCGAGCTTGGCTGCGGAGCCTCGAGCGTGCTAACGTGCGGCCTCGAATCCTGACGGACTGCGGGGCCTCGAGGGTCCTATCGTGCGGCCTCGAATCGTGACGGACTGCGGGGCCTCGAGGGTCCTATCGTGCGGCCTTGAATCGTGACTGAAACTACTAGCTAGGCTCGATCGTCATGGACAATACTGGCTAGGCTCGATCGTCACGGACAATACTGGCTAGGCTCGATCGTCACGGACATACTTGCTAGGCTCGATCGTCACGGACATACTGGTTCGAGGGTCATCAAGCGGAACGAACGCCGTGGCGAGATTTGTTATGAAGGGCTGTATCTGTGATGACAGCAACTCTTATTGTCGGAGATTTTTAAGTTCAGTACCAAAATCTTGAGATTTCTGTTGGGTGTCACCAGACCTT
The DNA here is from genome assembly GCA_015342445.1 of Digitaria exilis. Lineage (NCBI taxonomy): Eukaryota > Viridiplantae > Streptophyta > Magnoliopsida > Poales > Poaceae > Digitaria > Digitaria exilis. Next base: position 9,194 of record JACEFO010002409.1, on the reverse strand, counting down.
TGTTTTTGAATTTCAGTCTGAATTTTTGGTCAATTTCTGAATTCTAACCCCATTGTTTTGCCTTATCTTCCTTTTTATTAATTATTTTATTTAACCTCTCCCTCCTTTCTTAGACCCTTCAATAGTGTCACTAAACATCAGAGGTATGCTGCTCAAAGAGAGTTTTCAATTTAAAGTCCTACCTCCTTTTATTTTGAGAGTAAAAATCTTATTTTAACTTAAAGTTAAAACATGGACACATACATGGAGGTTAAAAGCTTATTTATTTTATATGCTCAACTTTTAATTATGTCGTTAACAACTTGACATATATTAAATATTAATTAATTTACATCCTTTGTATTTTATGAAAGCTCATATTGTGAACAAGATCTCATTTTATTATTAAAACCTCAAGATTGCCACATGTAGGCCATGATTAGATCTACAAGCTTTATTAGTCCAAGTGTTTAACCCTAACATTAAATCATTAACAATTATTTTACTAAAGAACATCAGGATCACTCTAAATATTATTCTATTTATAGCCCAAGGTGAGCTCCTTTAAAAAGGGTGTGTGACCGTGTGTTTTTCATCCCATGTTTAAGTTGGTCTTTCAAACTTGATTTCCTATATTTGGTAGATTAAGCATCTGAGTTATACATAACTCACCAAGGTTGCAAATGACATTTTTAGATACACAACTTTCATTTGAGAAAGTGGTTTGGTTTTATAATTAGAAAATACTTTCCCAAACCTTTCATATTGATCAGACGTTTGTGATGTGCACAACTCTTATTTAAAATTTTAAATTAGAACCTTGCCTTCCGAAGGTCATTAATATCGTTAGTTGCAATTATTTCATGTGTTGACTTCACATGAGCCATTAGTCCTTTAAGACCTTTAGGGGCATAGAAGCATTACTTAATTTGCCGTTCAATCCTGATTTCTTTTTAGGAAATTTTTATGCGTCGTCTCGAGAGTATGTATTTAGAGTTTTGTCGTGCAACTTGTAAGAGAAGATGTTTAGATTTGTACTAGAAAAGTTTTTGTTGGGTTCAATTTCAAGAACCAAAGCACGAGTACAAACTTAACAATCCTCATGTATAATTCTCATTCCTACTAGTGATTTAGTTTCAGGGTTTATAGTTCCTTAGTTTGTTTAATCACTCTTACTTATACGCTTTAAACACCAGGGGTGTTACAGCCTACCCTCCTTAAAAAGAATCTCGTCCCGAGATTCGCATAGGGAGGAAAGGTGGACATTTTATTAGAAGAAAGAGGTGTTGGTTAAAGAAACGCAGATACTACGCACCCAAGTTCTTACAGGTTCACAGCTTGGAGATGATAATTGATACCGGATCTCCGATACAACATCAACGTTGTTCATGTGGGAGCGGTGATGAATGTAGACATGGAAAGCTAAGAGCATCAAGATTTGGCACACAAGGCAAAAGTAATACACCACTATTGTCCAGTGAACTTCAGGGCCAATCGGGGAAAATAATGGGCAAGCCATGGATGGTGTCAAAAAGTCGAAATCTTCCTTGCTCGTCGACTTAATTCTTGTGGAATCCTCAGGTGACTTCTGCTCGAACTCCTTCTTCGGTGAGGTTGGTGCCGTAGACCTTGGTTAAACGACAAGGTGGTTGCCGGGAGGGGCACTTCCTCGTGGCTTTACAAAAAGGTGGAGGCAGAGCTTGCTTGTCAAAGAATGGAGGACACGGTGGGGAATGGGCAGCTTGGGTACCGTTGTGGCGGTTCCACTCCGAAATTATTCCAAGTTAAGTACCCCGGGACCACTAACCGAGTAGTCAGGCACTTAATCCGGAATAAGCTGGAGCGCCGTCGGATTAAACCCGATTAACCACGTTCTTTTCTCGATCGAAACAACAGCACGCCCACACGAAGGTGAGTTCCAGAGATTACAACATTCCACAAATTAACATACACAAATAGTATCTCAAAGTTATTACAAACCAAGTTTGAAATGAAATCAGAGTATCAAAGTCTTGCAGCGGAAATAAAATAGTTCATTGCAGCGGAAGTTAATCTAACGACGATACAATAACACCGTGCTGAAGCCTGCCACGATGCAACTCCTCCCGATCCTCGGCAGAGGACGGAACCCATTCGATGTGCCAGCCAGGTGGAACCTAGGTAGGCCAAGACAAAGCATCGACATCCAAAGGTGTACCTGTAAATCATTGCCACAAGCAAGGCTGAGTATACTAATACTCAGCAAGGCTTACCCGTCGGGTGAAATCTATATCACCGACGTCTAGACAATGAGAGGCTTTTGGCTGGTGGGTTTGTTTGCCCAAAAAGCAACTAAAGGTAGATCCTTGCTTTCAAGTTTTAGCATCATATTCTAGTACATTTAACCATTCTAGATTAGCATCCTCTCTAAGCATACAAGTGGTGCAATACAAATTAATTCATAGAACAAGTTTATCAATCTCAAAGTTTCACTTGTTACTCAATGTAGCAGGGCGGTCAAGCAGTCTCATTAACCGCGAGAAGCGGACAGTTCGAACCGAATTTTGCTACCTGGCCAGGGGAAACCCAACACACACGGATACTCTGCTTGCTATAAAAGGCACAAGCATTTCCCAACCTTTCCCATCGATCCACAATTCGGAACCGGGTCCATTTCCTTAGGATAAAGGTTTACTGCTTCACTCACAGTCTCACGCATATATCCACAAGTGTACGGCAGGGGAAAACAAAGTTTCCAAGGAGAGATGGCTATCGGCCCTAGCTGCTTCAATCTGGTACCGGGCTTACCGATCCCCATACATCGGCATGCATGTGGTACGTTCAAAAACTTGACACACTCAACCACACATTTCGACCTTAATCAATTATCATACACGGACGGGAGATCTACATCTATCATCCCGCCCGTCAATCCTTATGATTCCAACATAAGTAAAGACAAGCAATTCCTATGTCTCGCGAGTGACAGGAAATCACTCGACTTGTAACGGACCTAAAGCAATGCCCTATCGATCCTTTCATACTAGTATTGCAAGTCATAGGTACTAGGAAATGTGCAGCTAAGGTATTCAATCAACTCCTTGAATGTAAATGCACAAACATAGAGAATTCAAAGTGCATAATTTGGTAAAGTTAGGTTATGCTCCGGGGCTTGCCTTCTTGGGCTAGCTGACTGCTACGCTCCGGGCTGTCTGCGTCGACGCTGGCTCGGCCGCCTTCGAGGTTCTCCTCTCCGTCGACGGGGACGAGGTCGTAGAAGCCGTCAACGAGTGCGCCTTCTACATGAGATGCACAAATTAAGCGTTCTGCCAAAACATGATTCGAGGTTACTGCACTAGGTGATTTTTATCTTAACATTTTAACAAAGTTTCTCTTTTCTCTTCTAAGCTCCTGCTTTCGAGGAAAAGAACTCGGTTGGTCTCGAGGACCGAGTTCTTCTCGACAGAAAGAACTCTGCTGGTTCCCGCGGTCTGGGTTCTTATCGGAAAAAGAACCCTGAAGCTCGAAACTGAGTTCTTATCGAGAAAGAACCCTGTTCGAATAGGAAAAGAACTCTACTGGCTCTCGTTGGCTGGGTTCTCATCGAGAAAGAACCCTGGCTCGAAACTGGGCTCTCAACGAGGAAGAACCCTGCCCACTACTGGCTATTACTGCGCCGACGAACGGCGGTGAAAGGAGGTCGGAGAGGTGGAAAAAGAACGAGAGGCTTACCACGAGTCGAACGATGACGGTTGGGAGGCCGGAAGAGGCTCGTAAATCGCCGGCGACGTGCGGTGGCAGTGCGGTCGCCGCGGCCTCGATTCCGGCGAAGTGAGTGGCTCTCACCGGAGTTGGAGGGGTCCGTGAGCACCAGCGGGTCTCGGGGAAGCTATTGGGATGCTTGGTTGACCTCGGGGAGGGCTCGAAGTAGGGGCTCGACGTGCGCGTGCTCCGGCGGTCGGAAATGCGGACTTGGGGAAAATCCGATTTCTCGCCGGAGAGCGACAATAGCTCGGGGGAAGTGGGGGGGGAAATGGAGCTAGGGTAGAGGTCTAGCTTCGTGCGCGACGAATTTGGGAATGGTGGAAAGTGGAGGGCGAAATTCTCGGCGAAGCTCGGCTCGGTCCGTGCGGCGTGAGGAAGAAGACGACGGAGCGAGCGCGAGGAAGTGGAAATGGCCAAGTGAGCGAGTGAGAGGAGGGGTGTGAGTGCTTGGTGGAGTGATTGAGCACGCAAGAGTGGCACAGTGTTGCCTCGGGAGCGTGCGAGCGCGTGGGTAGCTGTCGCGGTCGTCATTGATGGCGCGCGAGCTCGAACAGAGCGCACACGCGCGGTTGGGCGTCAAAGATCATCGCGTGATGAAGTGGAGATCCTCAGCAGAGGCTTTGGCGCGACGCGAACGGACTCTTCCGCCCGTAGTGCGCTCGGCGCGGCGCGAGCGCGGCGTGCGGCCACGGCGGCGCGCGACCGTATGATGGCGCTCCGCGGCGCGAGGCGAGGCGACGGGCGGCGAAGTGATGGCTCGGGAGTGCGCGTGAGGAGAGAAGGTCGACGTGACGTGCCATTGATGCGCGCCGAGCTCGAACAGAGCACGCGCGACACGATTGGGCGAGGAAGATTGTGGCGTGATTGCTGGGGATCCTCCACAGTGCTCCTTGGCGCGTAGCGAGTGAGCATCGCGACTGCGGGGCGGCGCTGCGCGGCTGCGACCAGTGCCGAGCGAGCTCGTCATGATGGCGCTCCGCGGCGCGAGGCAGCAGTGCGCCGTCGCCCGCGAAGTGACGGTACGGAAGGCTTGGACAAACGCGTGAGGACAAAAGCTAGCTGCCGCCACGGCTTGGCCAACCCGACGCGGTCTCCGCCACACGCCGGCCACGTGGCGGCCGGACTCCGGCCGGAGCAGAGCGCGCCAGGGGCGAGCTGGCAGCCCCGTGGAGCTCCTTTGCCCCTTTTGAACTTTCTCCAAAATTTGAGCTGATCTTCAAAACGTGTAAAATTAAAAGTTGGAGTTTGAGGTGTGGGACACAACTTCCGAGCTTGGACCGGGCACTTCGACCAGGCGCTACGGCGCTTCGAGCTTGAACCGCAAGCTCGAGCTTGCCGAGCCTCGAACGGTCGGAAACGCCACTCGAGGGTGAGTGCCCCCTCGAGCTTGGCTGCGAAGCCTCGAGCGTGACGGAACGTCGCTCGAGGGTAAGTGCCCCCTCGAGGCTTGGCTGCGGAGCCTCGAGCGTGCTAACGTGCGGCCTCGAATCGTGACGGACTGCGGGGCCTCGAGGGTCCTATCGTGCGGCCTCGAATCGTGACGGACTGCGGGGCCTCGAGGGTCCTATCGTGCGGCCTCGATTCGTGACTGAAACTACTAGCTAGGCTCGATCGTCACGGACAATACTGGGTAGGCTCGATCGTGACGGACATACTGGGTAGGCTCGATCGTGACGGACATACTGGGTAGGCTCGATCGTGACGGACATACTGGTTCGAGGGTCATCAAGCGGAACGAGCGCCGTGGCGAGATTTGTTATGAAGGGCTGTATCTGTGATGACAGCAACTCTTATTGTCGGAGATTTTAAGTTCAGTACCAAAATCTTGAGATTTCTGTTGGGTGTCACCAGACCTTTGTTTTTGAATTTCAGTCTGAATTTTGGTCAATTTCTGAATTCTAACCCCATTGTTTTGCCTTATCTTCCCTTTTATTAATTATTTTATTTAACCTCTCCCTCCTTTCTTAGACCCCTCAATAGTGGTCACTAAACATCAGAGGTGCGCTGCTCAAAGAGAGTTTTTAATTTAAAGTCCTTCCTCCTTTTATTTTGAGAGTAAAAATCTTATTTTAACTTAAAGTTAAAACATGGACACATACATGGAGGTTAAAAGCTTATTTATTTTATATGCTCAACTTTTAATTATGTCGTTAACAACTTGACACATATTAAATATTAATTAATTTACATCCTTTGTATTTTATGAAAGCTCATATTGTGAACAAAATCTCATTTTATTATTAAAACCTCAAGATTGCCACATGTAGGCCATGATTAGAACTGCAAGCTTTATTAGTCCAAGTGTTTAACCTTAACATTAAATCATTAACAATTATTTTACTAAAGAACATCAGGAGCACTCTAAATATTATTCTATTTATAGCCCAAGGTGAGCTCCTTTAAAAAGGGTGTGTGACCGTGTGTTTTTCATCCCATGTTTAAGTTGGTCTTTCAAACTTGATTTCCTATGTTTGGTAGATTAAGCATCTGAGTTATACATAACTCACCAAGGTTGCAAATGACATTTTTAGATACACAACTTTCATTTGAGAAAGTGGTTTGGTTTTATAATTAGAAAATACTTTCCCCAAACCTTTCATATTGATCAGACGTTTGTGATGTGCACAACTCTTATTTAAAATTTTTAAATTAGAACCTTGCCTTCTGAAGGTCATTAATATCGTTAGTTGGAATTATTTCATGTGTTGACTTCACATGAGCCATTCGTCCTTTAAGACCTTTAGGGGCATAGAAGCATTACTTAATTTGCCGTTCAATCCTGATTTCTTTTTAGGAAATTTTTATGCGTCGTCTCGAGAGTATGTATTTAGAGTTTTGTCGTGCAACTTGTAAGAGAAGATGTTTAGATTTGTACTAGAAAAGTTTTTGTTGGGTTCAAATTTCAAGAACCAAAACACGAGTACAAACTTAACAATCCTCATGTATAATTCTCATTCCTACTAGTGATTTAGTTTCAGGGTTTAGTGCCTTAGTTTGTTTAATCACTCTTATTTATACGCTTTAAACACCAGGGGTGTTACAGCCTACCCTCCTTAAAAGAATCTCGTCCCGAGATTCGCACAGGGCGGAAAGGTGGACATTTTATTAGAAGGAAGAGGTGTTAGTCAAAGAAACGCAAATACTACGCACCCCAAGTTCTTACAGGTTCACAGCTTGGAGATGATAATTTGTGACATCCCTGATGTAAAAATATTGAAAGTACTTTTAAAACAGGTTAAAAGGGGAAAAAGTGGTGTTGGAACTCAAAAATTCATCAAAATTCAAATTTAAATTCAAAAGCAAAGGACCTTGGACACCCAACTGAAATCTCAAGATTTTTGGTGCTGAACTTAAAAATCTCGGACCAAAAGAGTAGTTGTCATCACCAACAGCCCCTTCACGACAACCTCGCCACGGCGTTTGTTTCGCTTGATGACCCTCGAACCAGTATTGTCCGTGACGATCGAGCTATGTCCGTGACGATCGAGCCCTAAGTATTGTCCGTGACGATCGAGCTATGTCCGTGACGATCGAGCCCCAAGTATTGTCCGTGACGATCCGAGGCCCTGCAGTCCGTCACGATTCGAGGCCGCACGATAGGACCCTCGAGGCCCCGCAGTCCATCACGATTCGAGGCCGCACGATAGGACCCTCGAGGCCCCGCAGTCCGTCACGATTCGAGGCCGCACGTTAGGACGCTCGAGGCTCCGCAGCCAAGCTCGAGGACTTACCCTCGAGCGGACGTTTCGGCACGCTCGAGGCTTCGCAGCCAAGCTCGAGGGGGCACTCACCCTCGAGTGGCGTTTCCGACCATTCGAGGCTCGGCAAGCTCGAGCTTGCGGTTCAAGCTCTTAGCGCCGTAGCGCCTGGTCCGAAGTGCCTGGTCCAAGCTCGAAAGTTGTGTCCCACACCTTAAACCCCACTTTTAATTTTAACGTTTCGAAGTTCAGTTCGAATTTTTGGAGAAAGTTCAGCAGGGGCAAAGAGCTCCACGGGGCTGCCAGCTCGCCCCTGGCGCGCTCTGCTCCGGCCGGAGTCCGGCCGCCACGTGGCCGGCGTGTGGCGGAAGACCGGCGTCGGGTCGGCGAGCCGTGGCGGCAGGTAGCTTTTGTCCTCACACGTTTGTCCAAGCCTTCCGTACCGTCACTTCGCGGGCGACGGCGCACTGCTGCCTCGCGCCGCGGAGCGCCATCATGACGAGCTCGCTCGGCACTGGTCGCAGCCGCGCAGCGCCGCCCCGCAGTCGCGATGCTCGCTCGCTACGCGCCAAGGAGCACTGTGGAGGATCCCCAGCGATCACGCCACAATCTTCCTCGCCCAATCGTGTCGCGCCCGCTCTGTTCGAGCTCGGCGCGCATCAATGGCGCGTCACGTCGCCTTTACTCCGCGCGCCCGCTCCCGAGGCATCACGACCCCGCTTTAGCGTGCCCAAGCCTCCCACCGAGTCATTCGCCACTCCACTCACTCGCTCACTTCTCCAGTTCATCTCCTCGCGCTCGCTCCCGTTGTCTTCTTCCTCAGCCGCACGACCGAGCCGAGCTCGCCGAGACTTTGTGTCCTCGTCCCTCCACCATTCCCAAATCCTCGCACACAGAGCTAGACCACCTTCCTAGTTTCCAATCCCCCACTTCTCGCGAGCTATCCCAACTCTCCGGCGAGAAATCGGATTTTTCCCCAAGTCCGCATTCCGGCCGCCGGAGCACGCGTAGGTCGAGCCCCTACTTCGAGCCCTCCCCGAAGCCGACCAAGCATCCCGACAGCTTCCCGAGTCCTAACGAGTGCTCACGGACCCCTTCATTCCCGGCGGGACAGCCTCCAACCTCGCCGAAATCGAGCCCGCGGCGACCGCCCCGCCACCGCACGTCGCCGGCGTTTTACGAGCCTCTTTCCGGCCTTCCCAAACCGTCATCGTTCGACTCTCGTGGTAAGCCACTGGTTCTTTTCCCCACCTCTCCGACCTCCTTTTCACGCCGTTGCCCGGCGCAGTGGATAGCCAATGGTGGGCAGGTTTCTTCCTCGTTGAGAGCCCAGTTTCGAGCCAGGGTTCTTTCTCGATGAGAACCCAGCCAACGAGAGCCAGTAGAGTTCTTTTCCTATTCGAACAGGGTTCTTTCTCGATAAGAACTCGGTTTCGAGCTTTCAGGGTTCTTTTTCCGATAAGAACCCAGACCGCGGGAACAGCAGAGTTCTTTCTGTCGAGAAGAACTCGGTTCTCGAGACCAACCGAGTTCTTTTCCTCGAAAGCAGGAGCTTAGAAGAGAAAAGAGAAACTTTGTTAAAATGTTAAAATAAGAAATCACCTAGTGCAGTAACCTCGAAATCATGTTTTGGCAGAACGCTTAATTTGTGCATCTCATGTAGAAGGCGCACTCGTTGACGGCTTCTACGAACCTCGTCCCGTCGACGGAGAGGAGAACCTCGAAGGCGGCCGAGCCAGCGTCGACGCAGACAGCCCGGAGCGTAGCAGTCAG